>VWZY01002526.1:759515-771923 GCA_013399075.1 Chloroceryle aenea | reverse complement strand
ACTTTGCTCGGCTTTGCTCTGCACCGGGAGACCCGCAGTTACCGTGCACCACCCTTCCCGCCCTCGGCTGCCCCGCGCACCGTCTCTGCTGGGGGAACTGAGGCTCCGCTCTGACAAAAGTGTCCTGTGGATTAGAAATTCTCTTCTCCCTTTCTCCACTCTCTCTCCTCTCCCTCTCCTCTCCCTGCGTAACCACTGAGTATACTGGAAAGGTTCTTGTTAATACCCCTATGCTAATACAGCTAAGCTCTTGCTTTTAAAGGGCTTCATAAAGTTTATGAGCTCACTTTGAAGTGAGTACCGTTCACACCCCGAATAGGATCTGCTTTCTAGCCCTCTTTCCCCGAGGTCTGTTTTGAAGTGGGTACCTGCTTTCTAGAGACGAAGTATTGCTGAGATAAATGGCAGCGTGAGCATCTGTTTTCCCCAGGTAACGCTTGATTGTGGCCTCTTTTGCACAATATCAGATGAGTAAACTATAATCTGAAAGGAATAAAGGAGGTTTTAGTTGTGTGGGGGTTTTCTTTTTGGTTGTTTTGTTTGTTTGTTTTGATGTTGTTTTTTTTTAATTCGTTATGTATTCTAGTAAAAGTAAGTACCAGCTGGGTTATAAAGAGTAAGAATAGCCTCGGGCTTTTTTCCAGAAGCTAAGTGCCTAAACATCTGTAGCAGCAGCAAGGTGAAGCCTTGCAACTGAGGGAATAAGATGTGTCACACTGCTAACTTGGTTTTTCCTTCTGCTTTAGTTAGCTACATAGTGTTTTCTCCTCCTGAGAATTCTCCAGGAAATCACAAGTTACAAGATTAGACTGCTGCAAAATGTTCAGGTTACGTACTTTGTTCTTCATGAATGGTACTCTTGATTTCATTATGACTGCTGTATGACAGATTGCTCAAAAGAAATGGCTTCAGGTTGAGTTTATGTTAGTTCTGTACAGTCTCCTTTGTTCAGTGGGGTAAATGCTTATTTTTATGAGAACATTTAAGAGAAACCACATCTAGAGTGTACAGCTGTGTCTAGATACGTGTGCACATTTATTTGCAAGTGAGGCATTATCTATATCAGAATTGTTTTAACTTTTAATTAGCCCAGATAGTGCACCGATTAGTATTTGTCTTTACAGGGGCTTCTGAAATCTGCCACTTTGACTGACAACATCAATAAGATGCTGATGCTCTTGGCTATTCCTTCATACTTTATGAAACTTTGGTGAGGTTTCCTCCAGAGGTCCACACAATCATGTGGTTTATTCTCTGATTTGGTGGATGAGTTTGTAGCATCTGCTTTGACAGATAAGGAATCTCATCCTACCTCTGCTACAGCTTCCTTTTCACAAAATGACATTAATCCCATATGTCATTTTTGTGTATCACTGAAGTATTAGCTGCAGAGAGGGGAGTAGTCTTTCCAATTTACCTCTCAATTCTTGTGTTTTCTTTGCTTTTCTGCTCTGAAGTTAATCTCTCATTAGTTTTTTTAGAAATGTTGTGTTCTAGAGGAGGCTACAGAGGAATAGTTCTCATACAGTGTACATCCTTCCCTATAATTCTTTGCCTTTTAAAATTAATTTTTTGGGTGCTCTCTCTGTACTTGTGTCAGTTTCAGCTGTTGGAAGGCAAAAAGTGTTTGTAGCTCACGTCATGCTACAGTGTGTGTGTGTGTTGTGCATTCTTCCCATTCCAGGAATGTCCCATGAAGCTGTCTACCTTTCGTGCAGCCTCTTTTTCTTTTAACTACCTATCTTTATGACTAGCTCTTTTTATGTCACTTACAGCCCCTTCTTGAGCAGGAGACTCAACTGGAATGGTTCTTATCAGTGTTAGGAAGTAAGCCTTTTGTGAACAACAAAGATACTCAGCAGACTTATTTTCACTCAGTTGCTGTTCAGGAGAGCTGTGAACACCAGTGATGGCCCTAAAGATATTTTCATGTAGATTTGGGAAGCCAGTGCTGTATCAGTTTGGGTTTGCAAGTTTACTTCTGTAGCTCTCAGGGCTTGGTACTCATGGTTTTGTTCTTTAATTGTGGAGAACAAGAAGCTGGGAGCTTCAGTGGTTAGCATTTAAAGTAAATGACCTTAGTTTGTACAGAAATTTAAGAACAAAAACCCTAAAATATCTTGTTTTCTACTTGAATCTTATTTACATAAATGCCCTAAATTGTAAGAGTATAGAGTAATAAAATAGGATGGGCAGGTGCTGCTGAATCAGCTTTACATATGGCTCCTTTTATAGAAGTGTTCATTTGTAACTTTTGAAGGAACATGTGCAATATTTGTCCCATTGAAATAAAAGCCAAAGGCTCTTTTAAAATGAAAGTTGCAGGGAGAGGAGCTGCAAAAACTGAGGGTATTCATCAGAGAGAGATTACTTTTTAAACCTCAGTTCCTTTCTTTGTTTTAACAATTGTAACAAAATGCATCTTGCTGTTAGACATCTTTGTGTGGAAAAGAAACCCACCAGAAAAAAACCCCAACCCTATATAACTGCCTGAGTGCTGTAACACAAAGAAATACAAGAAAAGAAAAAACAAAACAAAAGCATTAATCCATTACATTGTACATCTCTCTATCTCACTATAGTCTTGCTGGATGAAGATCAGTGTTGCTAATTAACTTTGAAGCTGACTGTTTCTAGGTGGAACAGATCAGCTTCTCAGCCTGCTAGAATATCATGTGAAGTACATTCAGCTGAAAAGCTTTGTAAGTTTTCTTGTTGTTCTTTTCACTAGAAGCTTGAAATCCTAGTAAGCTAATGGCGATGCAATCCTGGTTCCTGTTTGAAACCATACAGATAATTCTTAGCATCAATTAGTGATCTTTTGTAGAACTTCTACCTCCTGATACTTCACTAATAGAGCTGTCCAGGCAGAACAGCTTTTGCATCTCTGCTTTTCCTTCAGCCCAAGCAGAAATTGAAAAATCTCTGGTCTCTGTACCTCCCAGCTCTGCTGTGGTGGGTTGACCCCCTGGCTGGATGCTGGGTGCCCGCCAAAGCCATTCTGTGACTCCACCTTTATTGATAATATCTGTTAGACAGGAGGAACATCACTGGGGAGTTCTCTGGAAAATGGGGAAGCTGAAAGGATGGTCATTTACAACTAGAGAAATAGTTGTGAGTAATAAGCAAGTCAGATATCTAAATTTAGATACTGGAGTGACAGTAACATGGAATTTTGATTTTTCTGAATAATATGGATGTATGTTTGTTTGTTTGTTTGAAAGGATATCTATACTATTGCTGAGTCTATACCTGTATACATTGACTAAGTTTATAACTTAGGATCCAGTGGATCCATTGCACAAAGGCTTCCTTCTTCCATTTAATTATGAGTGAATATTTTGTATGAATTCAGCCTGTCTAGCACTGAAAAAGCACTTCTGAACTGAAATAAAAATTTCTTGTTCACTGTCATATAAAAGCTGCTAAAACTCTGAAATGAGGACTATGGCTATTATACTGACAGCTGGGGTTTTTGAAAATAGGAAAAAAATAGGAAGCATTTTTTGCTTAGTTTATTAAAACTTATTGAAAAAAGAAAATTGATAATGCTGTGACTTTTCTGTAGATACCAGCAATAAAAATCTGTAGATACCAGCAAACAAAAGACAACATTTCTTAGCTTTTTTCCAGTGCATTCAGTACTTAGCATTTGTAGATGTCCATCTTATTTTCCTTACTATTTTTCTTTAATTAATAGATTTTTTTAGTCTGTAGAAAAGTGTTTATTGGTCATTAGAAGTTAAAAGATGGATATTTCACTTTGATGCAGTCAAACTGTCTTGCAGGGAAACAGGTGAATGTTGAGACTGTTTATTCATGGCCTCTGCTGGGGAAGGAGTCATTCAAAGTCTCTTCTTGGCTTTAAATGTGCATTTATATACATAAAATAATCACATTATTACTTTATGTATGAATGCAAAGGCTAAACATTTTTTTTGTCATTTCAGTATTTTGAAGTGTTTGCAAAATAAAGTAATTTGGAAGTAAATGTTACTTTCTTCATCCTATTCATGGTACCAAAAGATGAGTCCAATCCCTCAAGTCTTTTAGTCTTATGTAAATACACTTTCTTATTCTGAAGTAGATAAATACTCCCCTTCTGAGTAAATTGCAACTTCCAGTAACTCTTAATTTGAGCAAGTAGCTTCACCAGTCTGTTTATCATTTGTGTTCAGGTGTAGCAGCTATGCCTGTTCAGTTACTGAAGATCATTAAAGGAAAATCTGAGACTCCACTACCAAGCCATTTGCAGCAGGAGGATTTGAAAGATTTGCAAGAAGGCTTTGATCATACCAACAAATACTTTCAGGTAACATGCTAATAAAAGAATTTTAGCTAACTTTGAAATAGCTCCTGGTGTACTGACCAGGGACCTCCATATTCCAGCTCAGTGGGTGACTTACTGCAGCTGTGTGTCTTTGTGTGCATCAGTTGCATATCCTTAAGCAATGCAAAATTGTGACCCTTTTGCACTTTGTTGCATGTTACCATGGGCTTCATTGATTCACAGTTCTGCCCTTTCCTCTTACGTTGTCAGACTTAAATTTTATAAGAGGTATTCTTATTTTTTAAACTATAGACTCATTTAAAAACACAATATGCAGAAGGCTGTGCTGAAAGTGTTGGAATTGGGGTTGTTAAGTGATATTTTATTTTTTAAAACTAACATGCACCACCATCTGGTTAAAAATCAGATTTCAGAGTAATGGCTTCTAAAGCAGCTTTCCTTTTTGCTAGCAAGTAATGCAATATTCACTTTCATGGTAACAGTTACCTGCATCAACATATAATTAGGCTTTTTTATCATTACCAAGTGCATATTTATATGTAACTGTAGTCCTATATATACTTGAGATTGAATGTACAATCTTAGTGTAGTGGTGAAATGCAGAAATATTGTTTTCATCCCTAGCACAAATATTCTTTGTAAAATGCAGTGTCAGTTCTTGAGGGTTTTCTATTTTTTTTTTTTTTAATCTACGAAACTTTTTTGTGTGTGTGAATGGTTCTGAAAATCCTTTTCATCATCCCTGACAGTTTATTGACAGGAAGTCAACGTCATCTCAGACTTGCCTTCAGTCTGTTATTAAAATAAAAAAAAAGGGTGAGAGGGTGGAAATGGCCAAGGTAATTTTGTAGAAAACCTTAGGTGGCTTGAATCCTTAAAAATGTGGTACTAATGTTTTTAAAATTATGAACACAACTGGCCTAATAATATTCTGTACCCACAAGACATTCTTCTTCCTCAGCTGTGTATTCCAGGTTCCAGCTGTAGGGCTTTTCTGACCCTATGTTTGAGTCCATTCATGAGACACCTACTGGCAGAAGATAATCCATATTGATGGAGAGAGAGTAGTTTGCTGCTGCTCTCACTCTCTGGCCTGGTTCATTATGGTGTCAAAGAGATGCCAGGAGTAGTGCAATTAGGTAAAGTAAAGGAACAAACCTGCTCTTTTTGGAAGGAGGCAGCAGTTGAGTGTGTGTGATAGGAGGTGATTTGATTGAGAATGATCCAGCCTCCCTTAGGTCTTGTAAAGGAGCAAATGGAAACATCAATAACCAGTGCTGCAAGTAAACAGGGGGTTTATTCCTCAGGGTGTAGTTTTCTGTCCCTGTTCACCTGCAGGGCATATCAGCTTTCCTGCTTTTTCAAGCATCCCAGACATGGAAGATCAGGTATTCTTTTCACAAAGGAAGTGTTGATGCTGACAAATTGATTATAAATTAGAAAACATGCCTGCCAAAATAGATGTTTGTATTAGGAAAGCAGAACAATTATTATCAGACTGTGATTTAAAGCATACATGCAATGTTATAGCTGATTGCTGAAAGTCTGTAGAAGCTCTTTCTCTGCCTTATGTTGAAAGAACTTCATGCTGCTGCTGCTGACATGGATTAGTAGGTGACTAAACCAGCTTGGCATAAAAACAGTACAACTGGAATGCTGATAAGGCTGGTGGTAATGCACCATTACATATGTAGGAAAATCCAGTTCTGCAAGCTGAGCTTGAAGCAAACCTTGGATTGTACTGAAGTTAGGTTATCTTAGTGATGGCACAACACACTGTCACTCTAGACCTGCCAAAACAGGGATCAGGTCCTGCTTTGATTAGGGAGGAAAGGGGAGAGGAGGATTTTTATGAAGTGTGTTCTGGGAAAAAGAAACAAAACCCATCCAAGATGCTTCTTACTGGCTTCTGTCCCTCAGTCCTTTCATTCTTCTAAAAATTTAAACTTGTGAGAATACAGCACAAGCAGGGTCCATCCATTCTCAGTCAGGATGTCTTATTAGCTGAACCTGTTGCCTCCTCCCATTAATTCTTTATCCTCTGGATTTTGCTGTGGCAAAGCTGAACCAAGCCTGAAAATCAGCATCCAACCAGCTGTTGGTCCACACAGAGGAGTGATGTGGTGGCTCAGAGGAGACAGATTCACTAGAGGAAATGCACAGTCAGTTTGAGAGTTGAGTCTAGTGGCATGTGGAATGGGGAGGGGTGTGGAAGAAGTTTGTGGACTCAATAAGCAGTACAGGATTTGTGGAGGAAGAGTGAATTTGAGTAGGTTTTGCTAAGGTTGGCTTTGTTGGATTTTGGAACTGTCATGGATGGGTCATGTACTTCATTCTGAGAGAGTGGCACCAATATATTGATATGAAAGGGTGAATTAACAAAGTTTGGTGATAAATGTGAGTGGTTTAACAAAATATGATGGCAAGCTACACTTATTTACTGCATAGAGGACAGGCTCAGACAAAACTGTTAGGGAGAGCTTCCCATTGAGGTTCAGAAAGGATCCCTTTGCTTTCTAAGCTCTTTCTCACAGAGGAGTATAGGTGCAGCTGTCCAAGACTTGGTGAACAGTTTGTCTGAAGGATTATATATATGCAGTCAGTCTTTATTATCACTTAGCATGCTAAACTTTGAAATCCTAGCTATTAATCACTTACCAGGAATCTGTTGTGACAGTCTCTCAACTTCAAGGAGTAAATTTGAGAGGCATCCCTACTCAAGGGGCTGTCCTGGTGTGCAGCCTGCTGCTGTGCAGTAAAGCTCCATGGGCCCTGGACTGTCCATTATTAATAGAGTGATATTTGCATGCCAGCAAGATGTCTGGGTGGTGATTCCAGACAGCCCTTGGCTACCATGGTACTGTCTGTCCCCCAAAGGCTGGGGTTAGATGAATGCAGCCATCACAACCTCCCACATGAGTTTCATGCATGGTGAGAAAGCAGTGGGTAATATTTATTCTCAGGAAGAGAACTAGAGCATAGGTGTTTGGGATACAGAGGAAAATGATGGGGTCCCACTACAACAGTGCAGAAGGTGGTCCTGGTGTTTGAAAACTCACTGGAAGATACTGAGATGTAAAAGATAAAAAAAAAAAAGAAAATAGTCAGAAGGCAGTCTCTATCACATCAATGTATTCTGCTTTTAAATTGCATACCTCTGTAAATTGAAATTTCTTCAGTAAGGAAAAAAAAAGTAAATATAAATTGTTCCTGAGGTGATGCTTTTATTTTCTTCACTGGAAGAAAAATTCTGTAGTATTTTGTTTACTTGTGAATACAGTTCAAGACAATCTCAGCAACAACAATTATATATAACACTTGAAATTTTAAACAAAGTTGTAGTCTTGAAAATAAGCAACAACCCTTCCTGTAAGTAATCCTAGATAAATCCCATAATGTTATGAGTCTCAGAACTCATTAGTCTTTCCTGTGAAAAGTAGGAGCTGGCCTGTTAGAACTCTATGACCATGTTTTTGACCTTTGTGTTGGTCTTAAATGAAGCATTGCTGCTGTCTTGACAGTAATAATGAAATATGGTATATGGTCAATCCAATTCAACGTGGCTATTTTTATTTAGTGTAATAAAATTAAAATATACTTTGTGTTGAAAAAGGATGATTTGTGGAGTCCTAGCATTTAATTATAAAACAGATAGTAAAATGAACTGTTGAATTTGATTTGGATTCCTCCTCAGCTGACATGTTGCAGGACTAATTTTACTCTGAAATGCCTCTCCAGGGACAATTCACTGCTGTATTATCCTTATTTGGTTTAAGAAGTCAAGCTTCCCACTTTGATGTGTGCTGCAAAGTCCCTGTGATTTACCTAACTATTCTCTTAATGTTGCTTTTTTGCATTTATAGAGAGTATTTTTACAGATTTAATAGAACCTTTGCATCTTTCAGAGCATTTGTAATATTGACAAGTTATAGGTCTCTACTGTTTCAGAACTTTGTAATACTGTTCTCCCAGCTATACACTGCTTTTATTTTTCACAAGATATTTGATATCTTCATACACATTATTTTATCTCTTGACTATGATTTTGTTTTCATATTTATGTTGCAAACCTTTGCCAGTATTTTTTGAGAAATTGCTGTATCTTTTAAGGTTCTGATCACCCTGCCTTTTTAGCCTTCTTTCAGGTTTTGTGCTAAACCTGTAGCCTTAGGGCTGTTATTGTAACTGGTAAAAGGTATTTCTGTAGCTGGTATTTCATTGTTTAGTCTAAGCTTATCATCTAGCATCTAAGTAGTATTGCCATGTAGTATTTCCTTCATTATATCCCAAGAATGGTGCTCTTCAGCATTGTCTTTAGCAGGTTTATTTAAGAATTCATATAGTAGTTTGACTTACCACTTCAGTCCTACCTTTTGTTAGCTTACAGATGTTTCAGATGTTATCAGTGTTTCACTAACTTAGAAGTGTCTAGCCTTTGTTCACGATTTTTTTTTCTTTATTTTATTTATTTTTTTTAGGGAATAGTTATTCTTTCCTACCCATTAACAAAGCTTGGAGATGGGACAGACTTCCTCAAGGTTGTTCTTCAAGGTATTGCATTCAAATGTACATTTTATTTTGTTAAACTTCTTGACACTTTACTCAACATCATGCTGTTATGTCACTAGTACCTGCTTTTTAGTGTGTAGTAAAATGTTATGTTTAAAATACTATCTAAAAGTGTTCAATCTCTACAAAAATAGATTATTTTCAACTTATGCCAGGTAAGACAGTGAAAGCAATACAGTCTTTATGTTTCAGTAGACTTCTCATTGCAGAATTGTTTCAAATACCATCCTGGTAATGCCTTAGCTGTATCCACAGCTGTAATAGTGTAATTTTAAACTGCTTATCATAAAGAAGGGCTAAGAAAAATGCCCACTTAATAGTTACCAGATAATGTACATAGTATGTGCTCTGTAAGTGCTCATTTAGTATGTTGGTATGTTGATTGGCAGCAGAATACTTTAATGTCATTCTGTTTTAATGTAAGCAGTTAAAAAAATGGTAGACATTTTAAGGGTAGACATGTTAACACAGTAAAAGACTTTAGTTGCTTATCATATAAATACTAAAAAAATATGTCCCATTTAAGTCCAGAGCTCACCACTTCATCTAGTAATGTCGAAGGAGGATGTCATGAGTCAGGATACTAAGTTGGATTCAAGGAACTTTCCATTTCCTTCTGAGCTCCATCCTTAACACTGGTTAGAGAATCATCCAGCTGCTCCCTCTGAGCCACCCTGATACTACAGATTCTGTGACTGTGACCAGGCAGCAGGCTGAGGGGTGCAGATCTTACCTGGTGATGAGTCTTGCTACTGGTGTTAGCAGACAGGAATGAAGGTCCTGTCTCAGTTTATCTGCTGGCTTCAGGGCTCTCAAAGAGGAATGAAAATCTTCCTTGAGTCTTGCTAATGTTCTGTGTCTGTTCAGAAATGCCAAGAGTTTCTTTTCTGCACATATTCCACAGCCTCAAAACAAACAAACAAAAGTTTATGCATCTAAATCATTACTGTTGTTGCTGAAACAGTAAGAGACAGAAAACTCTTTAACAGTAGAATTTCTGCATCAGCCCTTCTGGAAAGTTATTGATTGATATATCCATGTCCTGGAACTTCTCCGGTGTACGTTCTAAAAGTGTGATCTGTGTTATCAAATGTGACTGGTTAATATTTCCATAATATATATAAGAATAGAATATAGCAAACCCTATATGCAGAATTGTCCAAGTGGAAATACTGATCATTTCTGTTTAATGTACAATGATGTACAATGTATGTGCACTTTTAAATGGTCCTCTTATGAAGAATATCCTGCTTGATATACCTATACTTAGCACATCAGAGCAGTTGTGTACATATTTGAAAGGATTTTCTGTTTGTTGATTGGACTGAAGAGTCTTAGACTCTGTAGATGGACTTATTTTGGAAATTTCTTCCCATTACAGTTTCATTTTGGAGAAACTATGGTGGTTGAGTTCACTTCTGCCTTTTTTTTTCCCTCTAGATTTGAATAACTTGTGTGCACGGGTCAACAGCATCAATGTTTTACTATATGGAAAAATGGCAGAGGATTGTGCAAAAGTTATACGCCATGGGGTAAAATATATTTTTTTTTCCTTATTTTGGTAATTGTTTTCCACAGATGTATGTTGATTTCTTATCTTGCCTCTGTATAGCTAGTCTGTTCAGTCAGTTCAAATCTATATATATGAACTAGAAAAAAAACAAACAAAAAAAGTATTTGCTTATGTAAATTCTTTTTAAAATTAATATTGAAATAAACCCATCCTTTCCATCCGTGCTGTTTACCTGGGAAGTAAAGGATCCTGAATATGAATGATAGAGAAATCATCCATTTATGTTCATAATTTGAATGGCTATTGCCATTTGCCAAGATAGATTTTTACAATTAAATTGACTTATAAAATAGTTACATGAAAAGCTTTTTTAAAAGAAATTATTGGAAACACTGTACATGGCTTTCTTTATTGGCTTTATTTTCTTTGTTCATCAGATATAAGCTTGGTTTGATTAGCTCCAGGGTAAAGGACATTGGCAACTCAGCCTATGAGTTTGTGAGGCAGAGTGTTGCAACTAAGGAAGGAAAACAATTACCTCAGTAATTGTTAGTATTTTTTATTAGATCACCTATCAGTTTGCTGGCATTACATTATTAGCCATAGATCAAATTAAAATTAGTGTACAATATGTTATGAGCTCATGTTGGGGCTTTATCTTTTGTAATATGAATTCATACTAAATCATAAATGGCTTGGGCTAGATGGGATCTTTAAATTTAATCATCCACATGATGCCCCATGTGGATGGGGCTTCCACAGTTTCTCTGGGCAGCCTGTTCCAGTGTCACCACTCTCAACATAAACAATTTCTTCCTTATGTCCAATCTAAACCTACCCTCTTTCAGTTTAAAACCATTGTCCCTTGTCCTGTCACTAAAGGGCCTTTCTAAAACGCCTTTGTCCATCAAAAAGATGGAAAGTTCTGTAGTGGCAAGAATAGGGCTTTGTTTCACTGTTCTTAGAAATACATTGCACACAAAAGTTAAGGGCTTTCTCAAATATAGAAATAGCAAAGGATTAGTTATCATTCTGTCAGGATTTTTCAGCTCAAATGGACGAGTAGATCTGTGTAGTCTATTTAATAAAAGTCTGAGTGAGAGCAAAAGAAAATAGTATAGGACATCTTTCTCTCTTTGCATCTCCTCCAACCAGCATAGGTCATGTGAAGGAACAATCACTAACACGTCTCGGTTGTGAATGAAGGAATTCATAGATAGAGTTATTTCAAATGAATTTAGCTATAAGGAATAAAAGTGATCTAGATCCTTTTAACAGAACCTGTTTAGTGATTGTGCTGTTAATTTGACCTCAAAATTTGTGCATTGCCCTCTTCAGGCCTTTGGTTTACGTGAGCTTGAGGGGAAGACATGGAGGGGCTTTGGGCTGGGTGGTGACATGTGCAGGTCAGAGAGTCTTTGGTTTCACATTGAATTTGTGGTGAATCAAAGTTTANCAGAGTTGCAATTTGGCAGTTAAGAAATAGGTTTAATTTTTTAAACCCCAACATTTTAGCCATTAAAGAATTCAGAAAGGTCTAATACTTTTTGTTTACTACTTAAAATTTCAAACTTCAGTTTTGTAGATTTCCTATCATACTTGCCAAAGTTTGTGAGTGTGTGTGTGAGGGGGGGCATGGTGCAGGCTATTCCCAAAAATGCAGATAACCATGTTGTTCTTGTCTCGTGAGAATTTGCATGTTCTTAAACAGAATAACCATCAGGGAAATACTCCTTCCTTTATTTCTCTCTTCTTTTGTGTGAGAGGAATAGTATTTGGTTTTGCTATTTAAAAATGTTGGTCTAATCTTATATAGTGTATAGATATATATGCAATATAATACTAATCTGTTGTCATGAAAACCTGCCAATGTATGTGAATAACTTTGATTCCCAAACCAATTGCTCTTAGTTAAAAGTGAAATGGAAACTAAAGTATTTTGAAAACTACTAGAAAATTCAATTTCCAAGCACTGTGCAAACCTTACTTAAGCTTTTTGCATGTCTAGAGACTGCAAGTCACAGCCTGTCAAAAT
>VWZY01002526.1:715383-759261 GCA_013399075.1 Chloroceryle aenea | reverse complement strand
TAAAACCATTGTCCCTTGTCCTGTCACTAAAGGGCCTTTCTAAAACGCCTTTGTCCATCAAAAAGATGGAAAGTTCTGTAGTGGCAAGAATAGGGCTTTGTTTCACTGTTCTTAGAAATACATTGCACACAAAAGTTAAGGGCTTTCTCAAATATAGAAATAGCAAAGGATTAGTTATCATTCTGTCAGGATTTTTCAGCTCAAATGGACGAGTAGATCTGTGTAGTCTATTTAATAAAAGTCTGAGTGAGAGCAAAAGAAAATAGTATAGGACATCTTTCTCTCTTTGCATCTCCTCCAACCAGCATAGGTCATGTGAAGGAACAATCACTAACACGTCTCGGTTGTGAATGAAGGAATTCATAGATAGAGTTATTTCAAATGAATTTAGCTATAAGGAATAAAAGTGATCTAGATCCTTTTAACAGAACCTGTTTAGTGATTGTGCTGTTAATTTGACCTCAAAATTTGTGCATTGCCCTCTTCAGGCCTTTGGTTTACGTGAGCTTGAGGGGAAGACATGGAGGGGCTTTGGGCTGGGTGGTGACATGTGCAGGTCAGAGAGTCTTTGGTTTCACATTGAATTTGTGGTGAATCAAAGTTTATTTCACATGCCATGCTAAAGCGGGATACATGCCTTGAACATCAACAAAATCAGTTCACTCTGTTTAGGGCAGAAGAATCTTTTACAACCTTCAGATATGTATAAAATAAGAAGTGGCAGTCTTTATATAAATTTCTCAATTCCACTGAATTTTGGAAGTGACTCTAGAATGGAAGGTTCCTGAACAGATTTGCTAAATATACAAGCTGCAGAATCATTTTAATTTTAAAGGACAAATTTAACAAAATTTAAAACAAAAAGTTTTATTGCCCTGATAAAAATGCTAATCTTCAACAAGGCCAAGCCCAGCAATTAAAAGACAGAAAGATCTAAAGAGCTGACTAGGAGACCACAACCCTGAGGCAACAACCCTCAGACAGCCAGAGTGCACTAGCAGTAGTGTTTGGTCTTCCTCTGTGAATGGAGTCTCCTGGCACTTTCTGCGTGTCTCAAAAGAGATTTGAGTTTTGGAAGAATCTGAATCTGAGAGAAAAGAATGATTTCTGAAACTAGCAGAGTTGCAATTTGGCAGTTAAGAAATAGGTTTAATTTTTTAAACCCCAACATTTTAGCCATTAAAGAATTCAGAAAGGTCTAATACTTTTTGTTTACTACTTAAAATTTCAAACTTCAGTTTTGTAGATTTCCTATCATACTTGCCAAAGTTTGTGANCAAAAAAAGTTTCCATTGATTATCAGCTTGTGTAAAGGCTTGAGTCTGTAATTCTCAAGTTCCTTATGTCACAGGAGAATGAGACAAGTCAAGTCAGCTGTACAGAGCTCTAATCCTGACTCAGCAACCAAGTCTCGGAACCTTGCGCAGCCTGCAGTCTGATAAAATGCTGAAATGGGAGTAATGCATAGCAGGGCACAGATTTTTACCTGAAGGTTGATTCTACCATTGAAGGAACACCATGAGTGTTATCAGCAACAGTTAAAGGAAAGACAAATCCTTACACCTGGTTTCTGCAAAACAGCTGATTTTTCTTCTCCAGTTTGTATTTGTGTTTGTATCTGGAAAGAGTGAAACAAGTGTTCCAGATGCAAGGAATATTGAGTTATGTTATTGAGCTGTTTTGACCAACTTTAACTGAGCTCTGAGTATGACTTACACTTAAGATGACTTGAATATTATCTTCTAGTCAAAATATACATTGTATTCCTGTTTATGACACTACCTGGAAACTACTGTGCCCTAAGTAGTTTAATTGCATATTAAACTGTCACCTTCAGTACTTTTTTGGGGCAGATTCTGTAACAACTAAATAGATCACTGTCACTTAAGCTACCAGCCTTTCTTTTTTGTACACAAAACTTTAAGGTTCTGGCTCTTAAGTCATTTAGAGTAACATGGCAGATTGCTGAAATAGCAAAAAAGAACCATCATAGTTCAATATTTGTCTAAAACTGTCAACTTCAATCAGAAAACCCTTTTATTTATTGTAATCAAATAAACACGTGAACAAAAGTCTTCTAGTAAAAGCTTATGGAATTGCTTGTGACAGAAGGTCACATAGAAATAGGGTTGGGTGTCCAGTATGTTTATTGGAATGGATCACACTGGTATTGCTCTGCCATGTAATTCTAGTACCAAAGAAGCTGAGTATAAAGGAGCTTTACATTGTATTAGAGTTCACAGAATTATTTTTGTTTGGTCAGATACCAAAAAGTAGATTTTATTTATTTATTTTATCTTATTGTAAGATTGCTACTAAAATAGTGAGCTGCTGAAGGAACTGAAATCCTTTTCCTGTTCACTTTGTGGTGTCTGAAGAACTTCATACCAGAGTGCATTTGCTAATGGCTAATGCAAT
This sequence comes from Chloroceryle aenea, assembly GCA_013399075.1. Taxonomy (NCBI): domain Eukaryota; kingdom Metazoa; phylum Chordata; class Aves; order Coraciiformes; family Cerylidae; genus Chloroceryle; species Chloroceryle aenea. Next base: position 756,843 of record VWZY01002526.1, on the reverse strand, counting down.
TGCTTCCTGTGCCAGAATCTCAGGAGTGATGCCAGAGAACTTTCTGATGTGTCTTTTGCTACCAGAAAAGTAACCATTGATGGACCTGTTTGACTCTTAAGGAAGAAACTGGAAGGCCTTGATCCAACCAGAATAGAAAATATGTATAAGGAGAGTCTCTTCAAAGTGCACCTGTAACTCAATAAGATAGAAGCTCTGAGAACAGAATGTTTGGTCACTGCTGCCCTGATCTGTGATTCCTTTTCTAGTTTAGTTAAGCTTACCCAGAAGGGAGTCAGTCTTCAGTATACTTGAAGGGGAATAATTGTTTTACTTCATTCAGTGTGACTCTTTCCCTCTAGCCCTTGTCAAAATAAGCACTTGGTCACAGCAGCATCAAGAATGTGACAGTTTTGGTAGGATTTGAAAAATAATTCTTGCTGGCATTGGTCAGAAACACAAATTCTGTGCATAAAAAAAACCCCTAAACTTAAAGGCAGTGTTTAGAATTTGTTTAGGGGTTTTGTTTCTTGAGTGTCTTGACACTTGAGGGTGAAATTTCACATCACATGCTCTTAAAATTGTGAACATGATACAGGCAATGTAATCATCTGTTGATAACTTTGTCCCCACAGGACACCTGTATAGTTGCAGGATTTAAGTTGGCAAAATCACCTACAGCGAGAGAGGATGGTAGACATGGTTGCCACCTGGAGATGTCTGAAGAAGCTGGCTCAGCCATTTATGTACGTGGGTACCAAAACATTTAGTCTTTTTTTTCCACCAAAAACTAGCTTCAGGAATGCAGTTGAGGGTGGAAAGCAAATCCAGATTCCTTGTGAGACTCAGCACTGCTGAGGCAACACGTGGCTGTGGCCTGGGACCCTCTGTCCAGCCCCCAGACTGTGGTGTTGCATCAGGGTGGCAGCTGAGCCCTCTGTTTCTCATTACAGGGTGGGTACCTTTTGGCTTTATGTCAGATACCCACGTTTGGGTCTTTAAAGACCTTCCAGTGAAGATGATCTGGCTTACAAGTACGTCCCTAAAAGCTTAGGAACTACCACCTTTAAATAGACTTTATCTCATTCTGGTGAATTTACCTTGACCACTTAGTTTTCTTTTTTTTTCTTTTCCCCCAAAAAAGAGAATTAACAACTCCCTTGAAGTAGATCTGCTCCAAGCTTTGACATACACAAAACCTAAACCTATTTAAGTTCTCTGTTAAGAAAGTACAGTTTTAAATTTATCACCTCTGACTTTCATGCTGACTCTATTAATGTGACCTGATGTATACTCAAATAAGTGCATTTCTACTTCACAAAATGTCTGTATTATTTAAAGTAGCTTTTGTCTGAGTGTAGTTGGAGTAAATGTTATTTTCTTTCTTTCTGTAGGGTAAAATTTTACTGGTTTCAGAGGTGATTGACATAGTAAAAGTGTCTGTAGTGCTGTTTTGTATTTGCTTACAGTATTATTTTTGTTTTAGAGTTATCAGAGGTTGTTATATTTGCAATGCCTTCAATTTTGTTATGAGTTTTCTGGGTTTTATTTTCTCCTCAGATTTATACTAAACCAAAAGCAACTACTGCTTCAGAAACTGCATCTGTGGTGAGTTTATATTTGGGATATTTGGAAGCCACGTGAGATTAACTGCATGTAAATAAGAACGTATGCAGTTCTTTTTCATTCCTGTTTCTTTTACTTTCATACTGTTATCCCGGAAGTCACTTAGTTTTGCAAATTTTATACCTGGAAAACAGAATAAAATATGAAAAAGTAATACTTCTGTAGTTGAAGCATACTTTGAGATCAAGATGGGGATGATACTGCATGTTGATTTAGGAAATATGAACTAGAAAGGCAACTGTCCTTCTAAAGAATATCTTAATGCTTGGTCTTGAAAGAATGGAAATATGAATCTTCCTTCACTTTAAAATCAGACTTCATGCACTGGTCCTAACATTTCTTTTGCTTACCATTTGCAACTTGCCTGTATGTGTCTAAATTAAAGTTCTACAAGAAATAGTATATTAAAGGCACAGAAATTGGTGGATGAAATTTTACTAGTCTTTATCATATTGTTAAAGATTTAGTATCAAAGATGATACAGCTTGGCTTCCATGTTAATTTTATGAAGTTTCATTGGTTTTTTACCTTACATAGTAACTGCAAACTAGTTTTCAGTCAGTTTGGCAGAACTTATATTCTTTAAAAGAGACTAATCAGTATATAATGTAACTTTAAGATGAGAGTAGGACTTAAACTGTAGAATGTAGTCCTTAATTTCTTTAATCCTCCAACAAGTGTTTTGTGTGGAAGATTTAATGTCTGAGATGAAACAGCACCCCTTGAAAACAGTGATTCTGTGCAGTGACACTGCCAATCAAAATAACAAAATTATTTACGTGCTTTCAGAAGCCCTTTAGATGGACATGTTAAAATCAATGAGTGCAAAATTACTTTCTATTGTGCTTTATTTTAGTAACTTCATGTGTTTCATGCATTGAAACTTCCTTGAACTGTATAGCTAGTTGATTGTAAGAAAGTTGGAATCACAAAAGTTGAAATGTCTTCTGCTCTTTCTTTAGAGAGTCTAAAGAGAGTAAAATAAAAAGAGTAAGTTGGTTTTTTTTAAATAAAAAAGATGAAATAAAGAATATCTGAGGGTGGATGGTGTTAAAATTAAAAAATCAAGGTGAATGTTTAAATAATTCTTCTGTTCCCTACTTTTATCATTCCTTTCCAGTGTGTTGCACCAAAATATGTGTATACTTCTCTGAATAATCTTAAAGATGGAACTATAGTGAATTTGTACGGCGTTGTGAAATTCTTCAAGCCTCCATATGTAAGCAAAGGAACTGGTATGTATAGATTCAAGATATTTCAAATCTCTTCCTCCAAACAGAGCTGTTCTTACTACATTTGTTAGAAGTCAAGTAGAAAAACAAATTCAGGTGATCCTTTGACCATGGTTCTCAGCTACCATCAAGGAAACAACAAATAGGTAGGAGATAGCAGAGTCAGTTCAGGCAGACTGGTGGAGACAGCCAGTGAGGGCAGTTATTTATCAAGCCAATACTGTCAGTACAAAGCAGGGGAAAGGACCTGCACAAGAAAAAAGCCCTGCACCTGTCCTTGTGGGAAAGGATTGTTGTGTAACTGTGCAATTCTTCCTTGAGATTTTGACAGTGTTATGATAGACTATAAATGTGGTGTCAGCATACTTGTTACTTGTAAAAGCTGTGCAACAACAGAATCATTTTTTGTCTGTGAGGTGAACGCTTGCTGATTGTGCTAGTTTTGCTAGAAGATTGTATCACTTCCCATGGTGCTCAGTAAATACACAGCTCCCATGCTGAATTCTGTTTAGGGGTAGCATTTCTTACTTGATTCAGAATTAAACAAAGTATTTTTTGCTTACTATAAATTTAGAAGTTAGGGGGTTTTGCCCTCTAAATGCATTTCTAATTGAACAACAAAAAAAAATTACAGTGACTGTTGATTTTTATGGTGTTAATTATGCATGTAAGTTCGTTGAAAAAACATTGATTGCCCTGAATTTCTCTTCTAAATACAGAAATTTGAGAAGTGAACATTAACTCGGAAACAAGAGTTAGCAGCTTGCCTGCAAACCTTTGGCAAACAGATCTGCATGATCTTACTTGCCCCAAAACTGCCAGCAGGAGTCTGAAGGTGGTGCAGCCACGACAGGGCAGTAAATGGCTTTGTGAGAGGACAGAGCTAGACCTGCAATGCTGTGGCTGCCAGAATGAGGCCCTAGGGCTCGGTGCCCTGCTGTCTGCAGGGGAGCAGTTCTCTGCTTCCCATACAGTTAGCTGTTGAATTGTATTCCCACTGGTGTTTATTATGGCAGATGACAAGGCTTGCTCCTAGAAAACCTTTCCACTCTACATTCTTACTCAATGTTGAGAAGGCAATAAAGTTCCACAAAAGAACTCTGAAACATAACCAAAAAACACATCTGGAAAATAAGGGATGATCTAATTTAACCATTCTCATTTTAAAATAGATGTAGCCATTATGTTGGGAACTGAGCCAGTAACAGACCATCTGTTTTTATAGCAAATACAGTGCATGTTTATTTTTTTCTCTTGAGACTAAATTAAAATGAATATTATCATATTGTACATAGTCATTGATACACTAAAGTTATATTGCTAAACAGTAAATTGCAAATCCTTCAGGTGAAATATTGTTTAGGAAAAAGCAAATAGTAGTTGTTAGAGAAAGCTGTGGAGGAGTTCTTCGTTTGTTTGTTTTCAGAAAACAGTTGTTTTTTGGTAATACTGTGGTGTGGTTGCTGCCCACCCAGGCACCAACGAAACACCACACAGCCACTTGCTCACTCCAGCACCTTCCACTGGGATGCAAAGGAGAAAACATTCCAAAAGGTCAGGGGTTGAGACAGGGACAGTGAGGGCTCACTCACCAATTGTAGTCACAGGAAAAAAATCAGACTCAACTTGGCAAGCAAAATCTGTTTAATTTAAACAACAGCATCACCACCAATTTACCAATCAAATCAGAGTGGGACAATAAGAAATACAACCAAATCCTAAAGAACAGCTTGCCATTGTAATAGATTTCTTAGCTCTGTTTATAAGGAACTGCAAAGATGAGTTTAATCTGTAATATTTCAGGATACTGCCGGTGCTGAATGGAGGTACTTGCCTCTTGAAAAGTGTTGTGGGCTTGAAAGCAAAGAAACAAACAAACCAAACCCTACAAATCTTTTAAAGGTTTTATTTCTTTTGTTCACATTACTGACAACAAAAAGGGTCACAAGGAAATGAATCAAATGTAGAAAGTGCTGCTTTTACTCTAAGTCACGGAGGGGCTGTTCATGAAGGGTCACGTGTTTTAGGTTTGTCATTTGTACAGCTGCTTTAAGAAGACTTTGGGGACCTGAGGGCTTTCAGCATCTTACTTAGACATGCACTGATGGATGGAAATGAAGACAGATATTCTTCTTAGATATGTAAAAACAATGAAGTTAAATGCACTGACTTTCAATGTAATATGTCTCTGAAACAGTTAGGACTGATTTTTGCAACCGATTTATTTGACAGCTTCAGAGATCAGAGTCAAAATCTGAAGCATTTCTTACTTAGGAAGGTAGTTGTAATTCCATTGCTACTTTAAAATAAAAATCTCTAAACCAGCTTTAATTGATTTGGATTTTAGTGTAAAAATATTCTCTACTCAGTGAAATATTCCAGTGTTAGTTTTTAGCTTTTTTACACAATCCAGAGTTATGTCTGCTTGCAAGGGTCCATAATACTCAATGATTACTCTAAATTGCCAGGGCATGAAATGGCTTTTGTCAGAAAGTTCTCCAGTCACAGTACATCTGGCACAGTCCTGTACTAATAAATTCTCTTTCTGAGACAGTGTTAATAGAATCATGTAGCTTTAGGCTGGTACCTGCTGGAAGCTTGGGCAGTGGAGTCTCTGTGCTTAACCCCTGTGGGTCTTTATTCACTATATAGATGTGCCTCTAGTTAGGAGATACTGCTCCTTCTTATGCATATTAAAGCTTAAGGCTGAAGCTTTGCAGTGTTCCCACTGAAAATGAGTGGTACCTAATTTAGCCTTGTCAGTTTATACAATCTATAATTAAACATTCATTATTCCAGCTACCATTATTGCATTAGATGAATGTGAAAACACTGATGAATAAAATGAGTTTTCAGCATGATTATAAATTATTATTTGTTCCAGAGAAAGTTGCTCTAACTGAGCATACTCCAGCTCAGGGTGTGTAGTTTGAAGTGTCTATACATAAGAATTTTGTGTTCTGAACACTGTCCAAGGAAACACTTCAGATCCTGTTTGCTCTAACAGGTAGATGGGTTTCTGTCTGCTGGAAGGTCTATTGGAAGTTCAAGAATTGCTTAGATGTAGTGCTGGGGCATATGGTCTAGGGATGAACTTGTAGAGTAGGGTGAAAGGTTGGACACATGATCCCATGGATCTTTTCCTACCTAGATGATTCTGTGATTCTCGATGTTAAAACTTTTGGGCTGTTACAATGTGATGCTGCAGCATCCCCATCTCTTTGTTTTGTTTTCTTTTTCCTGTAGATATTAGTCAGTGTTTTCCATAATGCAAGGAAGAGTTACAGCAAGAAGAATCCTTGCTGCTCAAGTTAGGAGAAAAGTCCTAAGAGTAATGTCCTGTTTTGCTGGGGAAACCTCCACATAGCTTGTTCTGGAAGATACATGCAGTATATTCATATGTCACATGTTGAATTAAAATATCATTTTAAACTACCTGGACACATACATGGATGCTAACTATCTTATTTTTACAAAATTTCTTAGAATCAAAATGAATAAAGGCTAGCATTTTCAGAAATTACACTTGTAGAAACCTTCAACTGTTTTATTTTTAGTTTCAGTTTCTATCTTACCTTGAGCCAAGTTCATCAATGTTCTTAGCACTGAATTTGTTTAGAATTATGTAGCTGAAAAACATTATTTTAAACTATGGCATGTGGACAACTTCAATAAAAGCAGTCAATTCTTAGTAAGAAACAGTAAACCAACTTCAGAGCACAAAAGAAAGCCATGGCAGACTGTTGTGGTGTCTGATGGTAGACTAAATTAAATCTGCAGTAGTTTTGTCCTTTAAAATATTGTGTCCCATTTTGTTTTCTCCAAATCAAAATATTGAGGATATATTTAAATTTTGAAAAACAGAATAAAAACTGTTGCAATGGTCAAGATAGTGATTTCATTCTAGACTCTAAAGATGAAAGTAGTATTGTTTTCCCTCTCTTCACAGTGGTTTGTGTTTCTTTTTTAAATTATTGCTTTTTCTCATAATCTAATATTGAAGACAAGTAAAAGTTTGGGGTTTTTTTTATTTTTTACAAGGAAATGAAAAAATAAACAGTTGAATAAATAGTTAATAGAAATCTCAAGATGGTTACTTTGATCTACAGTTTAGCAATGATGACATTAAAGCATCTGCTTAGCCAGATGCTTCTGGTGGTTACTGAATGTTTGCATCTCTGGAGTGTATTGCCATGTTAGATAGAAATAACAAGCTGTAGTAAAACATCTTCATTTGATTCTTCAAAGGTTTTGTTCTGGGCTTCTGCAGTATCTGTGTTTGTATGTACATATATAGACACACTTAGGAATGTGTGTACATTTGTATTCCTTTTCTTCTGTGTTTTGTTAAACAGCTGGTTCAACTGCTTGCTTTTAGTACAAAAACTCTTGTGTATTGAATGGCCTCAGTAATTCTTGAAAACAATATTAATGCTTGGTGGAGTTTTGAAGAGAGAATAATTTGCTGCAGTAATCTCTCTCCCTTTTGTGTGTGTGTTGAAATAGAAGAAACAGAAGGCAGTCTCTAATTAGAGTCCCTCATTGCCAAGAACATTGCCAAAATCCTTTTTATTTCTTTGCAGGGAGAAGTTTCTGATCCGGAATAGTGGGTTTTCCACTTAAAGATTAGTTAGGAATACATTTGTGATTGCCCAAAAGGGAATTTGTAATTAGATTGATGCTTCCTACCTTAAAAACTTTTACAAGCATATTTCTTAGGAACTGCTAAAGTGCTCACTAAAACTAAAATAAATGTTTAATCAGTAAGTACTAAATGCCTCCTTACAACATCAGTAACTACTAATCTGGAAAGCTTTTGTAGCAATTCTGCTTTTCTTATGATGACTGAAAAATGAATTTGTAAGTGAAGCTGTGGGTTTGGGGGGTTTGGTTTTGTTTGTTTGTGTTGCTTTTTAGCATTTATCTGTCCACCATGAAGAGATGCTGACTTTCTGACTGCTAATGAATAATGTAAGGTCCATAAGAGTGGAAATCTTTTTTTATTAAAACAAAGCTGTGACTTGAAGAATGAACCTAAAATATCATCCCAGTAGAGGAAACTTTATCTTTTCAGTGACTCTTACAGGCCAACAAAACATTCGTTTTTCAAACTATTTAAAGTCAGGACTTAGAATCAATTGTGACACCAATTCTGAGGTGTCACAAGCATCCTAGAGGCAGCTGTCCATTGCTGGTTGTCCCTCCCGTGATGTTCAGCCTGAGGGGGAATAACACTTCATAATAAACAACTGCAATCAAAACATCATAGCTGCAGTTTGGAGTTCTGTGCATTATCAGCCTAAAACCAGGGCTTTTATTGAGTCAATGTAGATGTAGTATGAAAGTGAAACTTAGCATATTTATATATTATAAAACTAAACTGGTTATCTATTTTCTCAGATTTTTAAGCCAAATTATTACAAGTAAAAAATTCCAGTGGTAAAATTTCCCTTCTTTAAGAAAACTTAATTAGTGGAGTGGATTTATCTAGTAAAGGCAAATTGTCTCTAATATGTAAACTTTCATTATTTTTTCATAGTTTGGTTGGTTGGGTTTTTTTGTGTGTGGTTTTTGGTTAGTTTGGGTTTTTTTGGCTTGATAACTGAGGGATTTTGCTTCATTGGAAACTATATTGTGAAAAATCAAAAGTTTGAGCAATAGCACTTATTACGTTGCTTCCTCTAACACTGGGACATTTAAACTCCTTCTGCTAACAGTTTGACTCATTATTTGTACAGGCAAGTGAATTTAATCCCTGACTATAATGCTGCTACGTAAAGCAGAAGGCAATTTCCACATTCCAGATGACAGGTGGCTTTATTTTTAACCTTTGAAAAGGCCTTGCTGGATAAGGGTTTCTTTAAAAGAAAATCAGTCTTTATGCTTTGTTCTTGAAGAGCTCTATTTTCAATAGGTTTATTATTGAAGTGATATTTTGAGGGGATAGTTAAGAATGGAAATCTAAAATATCAGAGACAGGGAACCTATATTATGTAGGAGGTGTTTCCTGATATACAAAGCAACTATAATATTTTATACTACCTTGAGTGGGATGATTATTAAGTCTTTTGAGTCTGCTAATTGCACAGAAGATAGAGTGAGTGTATTAACTTTTTCCCCCTTAAATAGGCAACTGCACATGTATGGAGCTGTCTAGGTTCTATAATCAGAGCATGAAAAGGTAAACACAATTTTAGTGTGGAATCTGTGATATTTCACTCTTGATTCCTCTGTTGGATTTTATCTATGCACTGCAACATGTTATCCTGTATCCTCAAAGGACTGTAAATCTATGAACCATATGTTTTTTTCTTAATAGCTCATTTTGCTCCTATCACTTTGCAGCTGACCTGTTAATTTAACCTCTAGAATTCATACCCAAAGAACTACAACAATCCATCTTCACATTACAGTTGTAAATACCTGCAGTTTTGTCACCCACCAACTAGACTTTATTCACACCTGCTTATTCCAGCAGAGATTGTCAAAACAGGTGCTATATGACACTTGTACCTTTGGTGAGAGCCTGCAAAACAATGATGCTTATCAATTTCAGAGTGCAATAGATGAGAATTCATTGTTATTGAGTCCCTAAAAATCTTAGGGAAGGAGAAGAGTAGTGGTATTATACAAATACTGTAGGGTTTTATATCTGTAGGAAAAGTTGTCATTTTTCTTGGTAAGTCTTCACTGGATTTCTTCTTTCAACACTTCAGTCACTCAAATCATTAGAGAATTTAAACTTTTGAGTTTAAATTATAGTAAAATTTAAGGGAAAAAAAAAACAATTACAGTAAAATTTAGAGGTATATTTGCTGGAGATGCCCTCTTTGGAGGGCAGAGGCAGTGCACATGCAAGCATGTATTGTAATCCAGTCTAATGTATCTGTTGTCATGCTTGTGGAATCTGTTCATGGAGTTTACATATGACAGTTGTCTACTTTTGATTGCCTTCCTATAGTTTTTATAGAAGGCAGGTCTGGCAGTTCCAGCAGACTGATGGTATTCTTTTATAAATTGTCACTAGACAGCTTTCAGTGTCTGAATCTTTATAAAATGCATGATGAAGATTTTACTGACTTTGTTTTAGTCTTATTCCACTGTTGACAGTTCCCAGATATGTAAACTCAGGTTCAGTGTCATTATCACTAGCTGCCTTCTGGAATTACTGCAAAGAGAAGCTGGATGGATTGATTTATTTGGGTTTGTTTGTGGTTTTATTGTTGAGAGTTGAAAGCGTGTCTGTCATGGTCAAAACAGATTTGACTTGCTGAATTTAATTCATTGCAAGTTAACAAACATTTAATAACTGCTTCAGGTATTCAGAGAGAGAAAAAAAAAAAAGAGAATCTTATAACTGCTTAGGGAAAGCACCTTTCCTGCACCTCTCCCAGGCTTGATTTCACTCCAGACACCTCTTCTTCCCCCTTCGTGGTCTCCACTCCCCTTGTTACTGCTGCAGGCTACACTGTGTCTGTTAGGGGGGGCAAAGGGTAGCACAGGAGGTTGGAGTTAGGACATAGCAGGTTCTTTCTGCTACTGCTTGTTCCTTACTTCACCCCCTCACCCCCATCCATACTCTCTTAATCATGTGCTCTGCTCCAGTGTGAGTTCCTCCAGAAGCCCCAGTGCTTTTGTGGATGTATCTATTGTAGCAGAGGCTCACCTGCAAAACACAGTCGTTCAACACTGAACTTCATTTATAGTCTTCTGATGTTTAACTTCACCATTATAGAAGTTGAGAAAGCTCACACTCAAACAAGAAGCATCTGGTCAGTTGTTTCATCTTTCAGTTTTACAGAGTCAGTTTCTGTAGTTTGTTTGGATATCAGCAGTAGAATTCATAAGCAGCTTTATTCATTGTTTGTGTTATTGCTTCTTTACTGTTGACTTGATGCCTGCTGAATTTTGTGTCTTTGTGGTATTTTGATGTCTTTGTGTGTTACTTTTAGACAGTTTTGTATCTTGAATAGTGCCTCTTCTTAGTACCTCAAGAGAATGGATCTAAGTCTTCATGGAAGTCTGTTTCTAAGCTTTAGAACTACTTGCTTTCTACAGTGTTGAGATTCTGTTGTTGCCTGTTACCAAAATGCAACATAAAAAATGGCAAAAAACCTTTAGTTTAATAGTAAGAATACATAGAGGAACTGTTCCTACTTCTAGATGACACATCTACATTTTATATGCAGGTCAGCAGTATGAATAAACTAACTTTTTCTAAAAGCCAGAATTTTGTGTATGGGAATGTGTCAAGGTTGTCATGAAGGTAAAAACGATAGGTTATGATATCATTGCTCTGCTGATCTGCTACAAAAGTTGTAATTCAGCCCTGAACTTTAAGTTTCAGAAAATGCTCGCATAATAAGTCTTCAAAACAAAAGTGCTGTCTTCTAATCAAGAAGCAGCTATGAAAAGATGCATAGATGCTTGAGGCTCTAAACATAGAGCCAAATTGATGTTGTGTATTTGAAAGGTTCTGAGGCAGGTAACTGCCTAAGATCTCAGGGCAGTTACCATGCTGTGAAAGAGTAAGTGTACTCTCATTCCATTTTAAGTTGGTGAGCTACCTGAGCACACGTGCTTCTTGTCAGCTGAAATGGAAGAGATGGGTTTCAGTTAGATCATCTGCAAGTCCTGCTCTATTCTGGGCTGGTTTGCTCTGTCATATTTGTATCTTGTTTTGAGTTTACTTTTTAGGTCCTTAATAGATGTGAAATTCTATTATTGCAGTTTAGCTTCAAAAGGGCTCATTTCAGATTCTTACTGTACTTCCTAAGTACTGCTATGTGACTGTATCCTTGAAGTATGTATCTTGCACATCTCGTTGAAGTGAAGTAATTTATGCTTTAATTTGCTGTAGAACTTGTAGATCTTGCAACCTCTTCAGAGGACAATGCAAAAAGAAATCTTAGGAAAGGATTTTACAAGATTGTACATATGCTCCTCATTTTATACAGGAAGTAATTGAAACCTGAAAAAATAGCAAACCTGCTGCAGAAAGAAGAAAAAGGTTTGTTTTTCTGGCTCACAGTCCTGTGCTTAATTACCCACTTAATTTTTAGTTATTTGGGCTAATTATTGGCAAGATGGGCCACACTTCAGTTTTTTTGCTACAGTAACTACATTGACTGCGGAAGAGTTAGATCCTAGTGGAAAAAGAATTGCCAAGCTTAATACCTTTGCACTAATAACTCCATAATGCCTGTTACTCATTCAAACCCTTCTATATTTTACAGATTATTGCTCAGTTGTAACACTTGTGGACCCATCAGACATGAAGTTAACGTGCACTCTTTTTAATGGAAATCTGGATGCCCTCCCAAAAATCTACAAGGTTGGGGATATTGTACGATTTCATAGGATAAAGGTATGTCCTAGGGTGGGGGCAGTTCATCTACTTGCTTTTTTGTGTTGAGAGGACTGTAGGAATAATTTCATTCTTCATGTACTGAATTTAACCCATGGAGACATTGGATAAAGCAGTTGATGGATAATACAGCTGCAGTTACGATGGATCAAAACTGAAAACAAGCTGTCATTTTTTTAAACAATAGAGCACTAACCTGGTATCTCTCTTTAAAAACAGTGTTAGATGGGGCTGTGACAACTGCAACTGAGTATGTGTTCAACTCAATGACAAAAATCATGTGGTCATACTTCTAGAAATTAACTGACATGAATGTGCCCAATTTATTCCTTTAAAAAATAATAGTATCAAGCTTCTGTTATGGAGCAGTTTAGATCTGGAGAATTTAGCAAATGTAACCTATGTGGGGTTGTCAGTGTGAACCACACTAAAGGGGCTGAACAGAAGTCTTGCAATGCTGAATTGTACTGAAAGAGGGATACAGTAGTACCAAAGACATGATTTTACCATCTTAGGTGTTAATTGCCAAGAGAACCAAATGCATTTATATATTTTTGCTTAAAATAATTATAGTAGAAATGAGTAAAAGTCCTGAAAGAGGCCAGTTAAAAAAAAAAATAAAATTGCATATTTGAACCCTCTTGAGAGATCTAGGAAATTTAGGATTGTACAAGAGGATGATGAAAGGGGTGAAGATCAGTAGTACTAAGCATATATGTTTTGATATGCTGTAGCAGGAGAAAAAAAGAAAAAAATGCCATGAAAATAAATTTAAAAAGTGATAAGATTTATCCAGTAATTGAGATTTGTACCACTGAGGTTTTTAAGAACAAACTTGTTAAGATTCATAAACAGTCTTCAGTTATTCATTGATTATATTAATATTTACAATTGAGAGAGAAATTAGCTAACCTATGCTAGGTTAGTATAAAGCTTCCTTAAGGTCACCTTTATTTGGTGGCCTTAGGAACTGGAGTGGGATGAAACAGTGTTTAGATTTTGAAGCTTGCATGTTTTGTTAGAATTAGGAGATCATTGATTTGACTTCAGATGGGAAAGTCTTAGGATAAATTTTCAATTCTCTCTGAATCCAGCAGGGTGTTACACAGATATACATGTTTCTGAAATTCAGTAGAAGGAGAAACAGGTTTATTGCTTCTGAAATCAAAATACATATTTTAGAATATACATATATTATATATACACATATATGTAAAGGGAGAAAGCAGAAAGGAGACTGATTAAAATAAAAAATTGAAAAATTGCCTATCTCTGATGGGTTAATACTTGAAATTTTTTTTGGAGATGTGGGAAGTGCAGTTTAAAAAAACCCCCAACAAACAACAAAGGCAAGCACTGCCAGGAATGTTATGTATGCACCTCCTTTTATGAAAATAAAATAGTGTTTCAGCTCCACTATTTATCTTTAATATAAATTATTAATAAATTTATTTAATTTTTTTTATTTCTATAACCTACTGATACAGCACATGTAAAACTTCACCTTTCCCATGATCTGGCATAAAATTTTTGAGGTGATCATTCTAAAATCTTTGTCAATTGGAACTTCATTCTTCAAGATGATATTTTAATATGTAAAGGTAGGTTCTGTTAATTCCCTCCCCTTATTTTTAATCACAGCTGAGCTGTTCAGAGTGGTTTCTAACCCTAACTGACCTCCAGCTGTGCAGTCTGTATCTCCTCACATGCATAAGCTGACAGCTTGTTTAATTGCATTCTAAGTTAGAATGATCTAGAGTCACTAAGTCATCTTTTTCTGGATGAGAATGTTTTGACTACCCCAGGCTAACAAACAGTTACTTTGGAAGTTTTCATATCTGATCTGAGCTGGTAAAAATCTAACATAGAAACCTAGTGCCAACTGCTGGAAGTGAACTGGGAGAGGGGTGACCTATTCCTCTTTCACCTATGACCAGCATAGTACATGTGATTGCTGTGCAACACAGTTTTCAATTAAAAAAAGAATCTAATTAGAGTCTAATTACACTGTCTGCTATTCCTCCTTCACTCTCTTCTTTCCACCTTCTCTTAGTTTGAATGGAAAGCAATTGAGGGTAGCAGAGGCTGGTCTTGTTGGACCTGTGCTTACAGGTGTACATAGTCCTGGCAGTGTGCATTCAGATCTTTACCTGTCCCAGATTTACCTGTCCCTTTTCAGAGACTTCCAAGAGGCTCACATTTTTAAAATAGGTTTTTATCAATGACAGCTCCCAGCTACGCTCTCAACTGCTGATGAGTAACTTCTCTCCAGAGTAACACGGGTGTTGACAAAGTCTGGTGGTTCAGAGCTAAAAACTTCATGGGGAGTATTCTGTTGGGATTACTCTGGACCTTCAGTCAGTGCTCTGCAGAGATGACAGTGAGGGGGATCCCTCCACTCTTCAGTAGAAAAGCTAGGCCTGTGATCTAATTGTCTATCCTCTGTCTTCATGGTAAAGAAGTAACCTACTGGTACTTAACATAGTAATACTATACCTAGTAATTCTTAACATACCATTTCTTCCCCTACATTACCTACTCTGATAGTTAAACAAGTTTGCCATTATTTCTGTGAGCAGTCTCTCTTCTGCATTTTGGTGGTGATTTCCTTGACTGTGTGGATTCCCTCCTTCAGTTTAATCCAGTTTGTCCCATTCAAGTTGATTCCTTCTCTATTTTTCTACTTGAAGCAATGTGGAAGGTCAGGAGAGAGACACAGAGGTATCTGCTCGCTTATTGCGAGAGAGCTCTGGCCGTAGCTGTCAGGTTGATCAGGATGAGACAGCAAAGTCTGAGTCTTAGATATCAACCATACTGAGTGAACGTTAAACTTGGGCAGAGTTCAGCTGCCACACTGTTAGTATCCTCGGAGTAAATGCGGTGCAAATATATGAACTTGGTCCAAGTCAGGTTTGAGATTTGTTGCTAAAAAGCACATCTAAGAACATGTGGTCTGCAAAGCTTAAACCCTCTTTGCAAGTCCTTGTTTTGAAGTGTGAAAACAATATTTTTTTTTTGTGAGCAACTATGCCATCTTTATTTAACACAAAGAAACCAACATTCTTCTCAAAAGTATCAGCATTACTTCTGGCTTCCCTTTGAAAATAATGTAAGGCAGGCAACTCACTTTGAAGTTTTGATGGAATGTAAATTAAAATCAAGTATTTGTTATATAGTAAATAATGTCAGGAAATATTCACTGTAGGCAGTGATGGAGTTTCTCCATAATGTGAAAGCTGAGAATTTTGCACATATGTTTTCTCAAATTTTCATCTGAGTATTTTCTGTCAAGTTACCTGAGAACGTCTTAAATATGTAGGAAATATTCCCAAATAATAATTTTTTACTTTACTACTGTCATTTCTCAAATACACTCTGTCACTTTGAGGAATATTTCTAAAGCAGTCTCACAATGACTGCTCTTCTGATTTTTTTCTTTTAATTATTATCAAAACAGAAACTATTTCAGCTAGTTTAAGTATATATACTTTTCACATACATTTTTTTTTCCCCACAAAACTATGTATTGTTCATTTTATTCTTTAATTTGTTTTCCATTGCTGCAGACATTTCTGATAATCTTATTTTGCAGACAGCAATTCTCAGGAATAGTAGAGGATAAACTGTAATTTATGGTCCTAATACCTAGGTGTATTTTTCACATCTTCATAAAAATTCATTTTATTTCCATATGAATACCCTTGTTAACTTTATTTTGGACGGTGCCTGCAGATAGATTTTGTGCTTTGTTTTTCTTGTGCTTATACTTAAACATGTTCTAAATGGTTTAATTTATATAAGGAAAGAGATTATTTACTAAGTTCCTTGAAATTGCTTCTCTATTTATTACCTCTCTGTTCTTGGAGCTGGAGATACACTGGGATTTCTTTATTAAAATACAGGAAAGTTGAATCAGCATACCATATATTATCCAAACTTGTTTAGCCTGTGATTTACTCAATGTGAGAAAACATTTACAAAATATAAGGAAATACACCAAATTTATTCAGGTGAGATTTTTGACAGGAAACATTTTTTCATACAACCAGTGTTAGTGACAGCTTTTATGGAGCAATTTATCTCTGGGCCTGATCCAGTGTTAACAATCAGGTTAAGTTGTTTAGCATATTTTTGAGCATCAAATGATTAAATTAGTAACAATTTTAACAAATAGTAATTTTTGTCTGAGTATTAGTCTGTTTTTGTGTTCTCTTGTGGGATAGTATAGCATTCAAATGCTCCATCTGTAACTTTGTTGTAGCTCAAAAGCTACAACAAAGTTACAGCTACTGCTGTAGCTCCTGAAGTCTGTGCCAAGCAAAAATCCTGTGGTTCTGTGACTGGACCAGACCGTTCTAGCAACTGGACAACATCCCTCTCAGTACAGCCATTCAATCTATTCCTTCACAGAGCTTCTTGCTCCTGGAGTCTTGTGATCAGATTTTGTTTGAGAGGGAGGGAATCTTTTTTGTCACTAGTTATTTGCATGAGGTATCTGTGTCAGCTGAACCCCCTTTGTGCCACAGAGTGGCCTGTGCTTATATATATGGGTTTAATTGAGGGGAATAAATTGCTCACTGCCAGTAGCTCTAATTCTTGCAGATGTATTACCTGTAGACAATTTTGCACTCTTTCCTTTTCCCTAGTGTCTCAGTTATATTACTTTTCTGCAGTTAAAGAAAGACTGGGAAGTGGTATGTGAACATTGCTCTTCTATTTTGTCAGTCACGAATTACAGGGATCATAAGTTTTGGACTTCTGCATAGGTAAAAGAGACCTTATAATGAGGTCTTCAGCTGAATGTATGCTCAAATTGGAATAGAAGTTTGGACAGTGCATTTCAGATGATGCAGTAATTCAAGTAAAAAACAAACTAAAAAACCCCAAAATCCCCAACCCACACAACAAAACCTGTTGTCTTGAAATAATTTTAGATGTTTAACTAATAATCAGTATTAAGCTTAATGTACTCATGTTTGAAAATATTATCTTGAATTCCTGCTCCTTCCATAAATCAATAACTACATTTATTTTAGGAAATCTTCCTCCTTAGTATAAGAACATGTACATTAGCTTAGGATATGTTGTTTCACAAAGCATTTTTTACATTCTAAGATGATTTGTGACTGCAGTGGTTTCATAATAGTCCTTTGCTTCTGCAATTTAACGATCAGTTTTGATGGAAAACTACCTTGGAGATGCTATTATTCCAGCTTTAAACACTGCTTACTATCACACTTTTCTCTTCGATTGAGTGAGATGAATAATACCAGCTTCAGTAAAAAGAATAAAAAATTCAGGTTGCTGTAAATCTATTTATAAATATTCCAAGATCAGATTCTTCTCAGTAAGCGTATTCGGGATAGATTTGTACCCCATAAAAATTGCTGGAATTATTGTCTACACAGTTTCTTGAGGTGTCAGTTTGCCTTTTTTTTTTTCTTTAGTTTATAAAAACTATGCCAAAGACTCCTGCAAAACGTATTCAATTTGTGTCTGTTTAGAACAAGACAAATGCAATGTATCTGCTCCATTGTTGTCCCAGAAGATTTTTTTGTTTAATAACCATTATTTACTTAATTTATTTACAATTGTCAGGTAATTTTTACAGGATAGCTGTCTGCCCCCTTTCCCTTTTCTCCTTCCTATTTTTTTAAATAAATCCCCAGGACCCCTAGAAATGACACAAAATTGAGTGAGTGAGTGTTGTTATCATATAGAAAAGTCTCAGATTAGTTCTGTTCCCTAAGTTTACTTCAATGTCAAAATCATTTGTGTGTGGAAAACAGAACTAGTTTACAGTATCACTGCTTTAACTTGAGCCGAGATCTGCTGAGAGTGACATAATGAAACATTTGCCCATAGATGGTGTTCATTTTACACTCCAGCAATTCCCCATCACTTTAGCAATGATTTGTTTTTAAAGGACAAGCCTTGAGAATTTTTCTTGACTGCGTTCAGTTCTGTGGTTCTGACATAAGTAATTTTCCAGCTGTGAAATATTTTGTTCTGTAAGCCATTCTACATTTACTTTTCCTGTTAGTTCTGCTGTTCCCTATTTAATGTTGTTGAATGTTTACTTTTGAGACCACTCAGTGGCATCTCCACATACTTAACACCTAAAGACATTTGGGTTTGCTTCAAGATCATTGGTGATTTTTCTCATCATGTCACTTCAGGTTAACCTTCTCACATTTTATTTCTTTTACTATTCTATAACTGCCTTTCCATACATTAAAGCTGATTTTGGATCCTCTAAATAAGGAGAGGATCTAAAATCAAATGTCAGAAGTGCAGTGTGTTCAAGCACAGCCACATGAATGATCAAACCATGAAATAAAGTATTTGGGAAAAAGGAAAAATAGTTTATGATGAAATATTAGTGGAAGCCCAGGGAGACAAAGTAGTTTCTTGAACTGGTTTCCTGAAAGGTTTAGAGTCCTCATAAATTGGCATAGAATTTTTATTGAGAAAGAAGTCAAGATATTTTGATGATGATTTGAAAGAATTAATGAAGAAATATATCAGTAGGTAAACTGGAAATTACAGCACTTCATGAAACATTTGACATGTTAGACAAGATACTTAAAAACATGCTTGAAATATCTTTGTATAGTGGATGAATGAGTAAAAGTGATGAGCTTTCCTCCCCTCTGGATATCCCCTATTTTGAGAGCCTACTGGAATACAATGCCAGTGGCAGCAGTGAAAGTAAATCTCTGTATATGTGTTAGATAACAGTGTTATGCTGGAACATTTTTTTTCCAGATCATGGGTAATGGGCATGAATTGTTTATGAGGCTGTGTATTTTCCTGATTTGTCCCTGGGCTTTTCTTATATTTTTATTATTTAAACCTAAAGGTTAACAACTTAAAGCTTTCTAGTGTTACAGTGAAGAAAAACTACTTCATGAATTGATGTGCTCCATTGGTCAGGTCTGGAGAATGCTTAAGTAAATTAGAGGTTGTTCAGGAGATGATCCTTATTGTATTTATGCGTTATGTCAAAGTAGCAGAGATTAAAGGAGCTCTGAAATTGAACTGCTTTGTTCCTGAATTTCCAAGGAATCCTTGATTTGTGAGCTTTTCACACTTCAGCACGTTTATAAAATATAGGCCTAAGTCATTGGCAATATTTTGGTAAAAAATGTTGCTGATTAGAACTCCTGTCACATTATTCAGAAGCTGCACTCCTAAATCAGTACGATTTTCAACCGTTTGAAAATGGAGCACTGGGAATTCTAAACTAGATTGTCTCACAAATAGCTATATTGAGAAGTCTTGTTGCTTTTTTTTTTTGTAAGTGAATTTTAATTAAAAAGGGGTAGATCAGCAGAGCTGGTTTGAGATTTCTGGATAATGAGTCATGCAGCACTTTGTGTGTGTGTGTATAAAGTGCAGGGAACAATAAGCCTAGTCTAGATCCTTGAAGGAATGTTTCAGCCTTTGAACACTGTGTTTTCTATGGTAGCAGATACACAGGATAAATCAGCAGAATACAGGGGATCTGCCATGTGCAGAGCAGTAGTCATAAGAATAATTGTGAAAGCTGTGTCCATAATTCAAGGGATGACAGCTGGTCACTGTTTGCTTTATTAAAAAAAAAAAAATTGCTCCTAGAACTGATATTTTCTTTTTCAGTTCTGTACTACCAGGAAAAGGGGCTGTTGTGAGAGGCAGAAAACAGGAATCCATAGTAACTTTGCTCCTGCTATCACTCTGTGACACTCTAAAGATTAATTTCTCTTGCACCTCAGTTCCTTCATCTGAAGGGTTCCCCACACAAACATTTTGAAATTTATGAATTAAATACTCTGCACTGATGCTGTAAATGTACAAGTAGGTGTTTTAGTCTGCCATTAAAAAGGTAATTGTGTTAGATTTTATTTTTACTACTTCACCTTTCTTTTTTTCTTATTAATGTGAGTTAACTCCATGTTTAGCTTTTACTTTGACTCCGTTCTCCTTATACCACCAGGAACAAAAATGGTCACTGATCCATTGCTCATGGACATGATACACCAGAAATTTATGTGTATTTCAGTGCAGTGCAACCATTTGTTATTTTTTTCCCTTCATATTTTGTTACAGATCAGGGAGTACAACGGCCAGATGCAGGGAGTGACCAGTGCGGGATTTGCATCCTTGACATTTGATGGAACTGTGGGAGCACCAGTAGTTCCTCGAACCTCTAGCAAAATGTACACTTTCATGGATGAAGAACAGAAAATAGTAGAAGAGTTACGTCTTTGGGCAGCCAGTAAGCTTTCTGTCTCTGGACCAGCAGCAAAATTGTCTGGTGTTCAGCCAATGCTGTTCTTTGATCTCACTTGCCAGCTGGTAGGAAAAGCAAAAGTGGATGGATCATCTTTTCTTCTAAAGGTAGATTTATTGTTTAAAAAAAAATTATATTTAAGACATTTTGATTCAGTTTTTCATAAACCAGACATATTCATTTAAATGTTTTATAGATTAATATTCTGTGGTTAAGCAAATTTATGTTCCTTGACCATTTTATTTCTGTAAAAACAAAAGAGAAATCACAGTGCTGTTTAAACTTGTTCCTTTGATTTATTTCTTTAGAGAATTCAGTAATATGGTTCTGGAATGGATCATCCTTTCCCAGTCGTTTGTAGATAAATATCACAACATTCTTGAAGTTGAAAAATACTGTTAAGAGTTCAAATTTAACCTTGTTTTTTAGTTATCAGCAATTACTGTTTTTCTAGATCTACAGGATATAATTAATGCAATAAGTAGCACTATCTAGAAAATGAATGACTGGATTATATTCTCTGTCTTGATGGATTTAAGTAGGTTCTTTTAGTTATATATAAGAACTTTAGGGATCAGCACTCACCCAAATTACAAAATGAGAAGTCCCAAACAACAGGAGAATGGGCACCAAGGGTGATCCAGCAGCTGTTTAGAAAAGTGCTCTGCATAATTTTCCTGGGTTTAGCTCCAGATGTATCAATCTGGTGTTGTTCTGAAACTCCTCTGTATTTCTTTTCTTTCTTTTATAAGTTGATTCTTAAAATGTGAGTGATGAACAGCCTGTTATTTTCCATTTTATGACTTCATAAAATTAGTTATTGGTTCTACTATATTATGCTGTATTGATATGACATTTATAGAAACAGCACACTGTGTTATTTCTTCATTAAAGCAGCAAAGATTTTTCTCGTGCAGAACAATGAATGCACTACACAGAAACAAACCTTAAGTGTCAGCCTATAATAGGCTTTGCAGCTGTTAGAAATATCTTCATTTAATTATCTCATGTGAAAGAGATGTCAAATGGGACACAGTAAAATTTCAGAACATTGTGGTCTCTAAGTTGTTCATTAATAAGTAAATGTTAAGCATTGAAGGAGCCTTGGCAAGGAAAGATACAAGTGCTTTCTGAAATTATTAATATTACTTTACACTCTTTTTGGTGTTTTAAGAGCTGAAGTTGATTTTTTGTATAGTATAGATAATGTCTAGTGGGGGAGAACTTAGGAGAGACTTAGGAAGGTAAAAGTTTGAAACCAAGTAACAGTAGATCAGTTTTTCTGATCCTTAGTTCCTTTGACAGTATATTTTTTTTAGTAGTATAAAGTATTAGATATTTAAAACTGTATTAAAATGCATCAGACAAGCTTAAAAATGATTAACATTGGTGTGCTCTTGGTAATTTCCTCCATTTTTCACACATGGCAAAATCCCTCTCATAGCAAATGTTGGTTGTGACAGAAGAGAAGCCTTTTTAAAAAATTGTAGACTGATCTCTGATTATTTTCTTGATTTGCTTAAAAAAGCCCACAAAACCCAGATTCAGTAGCAGCAGAACTTGAGTTCTCATGAAATATTATTATTATTTTATTTTGGTTATACATGGTATAATAATGATTTAAATTGTTCATGTCATTGAAGAATGGTATAATCCACCATAAAGTATAATGATTATTTTAAGCATTGAGCTCATGTAACTAGTGGGGATTGCTTCAAAGAAGACTAAAATGAGTTTCACTGATTTTGTGCATCACCCACAGCATGACTTCTAGTATTATGCTTGATAAATTTAATTGGGATATGCACAGTACCTGAGGCTGACACAGCATAAAGACTCTATCACTACCTTGTCAGTGCTTACCCACTTCTGAGCATTTTGTTATTCAAACTGATGGAGGCTAAAAAAATCAACACTAAAAATTATTCTGTCATTTATGCCTTTGATAGGTGTTTTACTGTTATTCTTTCTTTCCTTCTGTCTGCCAGCTAAATTGTGTAGGTTAATCACATATGATAGAATGAACATACTCTGCTGAAGAGAGAAACAGGTTTCAGTGTGTCTCTCCCATTTCAGTGTTTTGCCAACCATGGTGATCAAAGGTTGACACTAACAGTTCCCTAGCTCCAGTCTGTTAGTGACTACTAATGGCATCATTTGCTGTTTTTGTTTTTTTTTTTTATCCAGGATTAATTTAATCAGTGTTGATGTTTAGACCAGTGTTGGTTTTTGTAACCAGGGCTTCTCTGTTTTCTTCCGTAACTTGTGTAAAGTGAAGCGAGCAAACTCCTGAAGCAGAGAGCTTAATCTAGTTTGGTATTTGTGCAAGTAAAAACCAAAACCACCTACCTGTCTAAGGATTTTGTTTTTCTTGTAAAGAAAGCTTACTGGCTTATGAATTCCTCCAAAAGGTGTTGTGATGCTAAGCCCCTTAGTTCCTCTGGTAAAGGACATTTTAAAGCTAAGTAGAATCCCTGTAACCTGACGGGGAGCATTCAAGTTATTTCAATCTGTTTGTCAGATCCATCTCTTAAGTGTAGAGATACTGGTGTCCCAAGTAAAGCCAGTTGAAAAATAATGGGAAACTTGATGAACTGAAGGCTCTTTATTTTGTCAAAGTGATTAAATTCATAATATATTAGCACTAAATCTATGTTCCTCGAGCTTAGCTCTGGAAGAGGTTTGATAATTGAAGCAATAGGCAACCTCTCTTTCAAAGATGGTTTTAAGTATTTCATGGTACAGGATCAGAAGATAATAGGGTTATTTGTTGATCTGTGGCAGCATGTACCACCTCATCTCTGGATCCTTGAGAATACATTCTTATTTGGGAACATTCACTTGATATTATGGACCATTTCCACTCTGAAGAGTTTTCTCTCCTATCTCTTGATTTGGGATGAGTATTTCAACCGCGAGTTATTCTCAGTCTCTTTCCACATGGCTTTACTGATTCTTAGATCTTTTCCTGCGGGCCCTTTGATCCACAGCAGTTAAGAATATAAGGAGTAGACGCTCTTTAAAAATTAAGCTTTGGCTTTTTTTTTTCCTTGCCTTTTGCAGTACCTAACTCATGGAACAGAATGCCATGGCATCACACGTTACCATCTGTTGAACCTGTATACATGAATTCCTATCAAATGCAGCATTTCAGTCTTATGGTCCAAATGCCTCTAGATTTATTTTTTTCTGTTATTTCATATCATTATTTATGTTGTCTCTTCATATCATTATTTATGTTGTCTCTTCAGGAACTCAGGAAACCAGAGTTTACAGGATATATTGTACACAGCTGTAATTGACACTTTGTTTGGTTTAAGTAGCAAGATTTTGGTTCCAAAAGTCCTAAGTCTATTGGTAATCTTTTCCACAATAACTTTAATAGCTCAGAAATAACTCTTGATATTTCAGTACTTGAGTTTGTCAAGAACTTAGCTTTAGGTAAACCATTGCAAGAATCCTTGTTATTGAGTGTATGCTAAATACTGGTGGTTTTCTGGTCTGTTCTGCAGTGTCTATTGATGTGGGAGACACCAGTAGTTAAGGGCAGTATATGCAGTGTACTCAGTCTTCACATAGTGGAGCTGAAATAGTTAACTCCCAACATACAACAGGATTGAAATATTCAAGACCAAGTCTTAACACTTGATCATATTCTCTATAGAGCTTATTTTATAATCTGTATGGGACAATAATAATAATAATAAACCAACCCCATAAAATCTAATTTAAGTATTTAAAGACTGAGAAACCAGGTAAGATTTCTTATTGTTATCAATTTTTAATCAAACAACATATTTGTTTAAAGAAAAATAGTTCTTTAATATCTCAGTCTAAAGTCTTTTGAGCATGGTGAAATAGTTTGTTTGCATTTCAGGTATGGGATGGCACAAAATGTCCCTATCCAACATGGAAAGTGCCTGTAGAAGAAAGAGAACTGGAAGGAGAAAAACTACTTCTTCATCAGCTGCGAAATCTAACAGTGGATGTTCTAGTCTATGATAACCATGTACAACTGGCAAAATCACTTAAGGTAATGCACAGTTTGGTGTTTCTGACTCTCATTTTGTGACCTATTTTCTGCTTAGAGCTCAATTTGGAGAACATATCAATTCAGTTCTGCTGTTAATTAGTTTCAAATGTTCCTCTTTATCTTTCACTGTATTTCCTATACCTTTTATCTGAATGCAAAACTCCTTCAACATGTGTAAAACAGCCTCATTACCCTAAAATTGCCATGAAAGAAATTCTTCCAGTTAAGCAGTTCTTTCCAGACACTGTAATATCATACACGGTCCTCTGAAAATAATGCACACAGAAAATGTATTCTGTGCTTTATTCTTTTAAATGGTACAAAATGGGCTTAAACTTGTAGTCTCATTAAAGGCCTGTAATTCTGAAGTCAATAAAAGATTTTCTGTTCTATACACTTCTACAGTTTGCAGAGCAATCTTCATTTGGTGGGTCAGTAATGTTGATTATGCTTAGATAGAGAAAGCAACATAATTAAACATTTGATCTTCAGCAATACTGCCATCTTGCTTCTGAATACAGTAAATTAGCAAAGAATACATGTTTCATTTTATGCCTTGCCCTCTATACCCAAGCATCATTTTTAAGAAAGGGTTTACCAGAAAATAAAGATAGGTAATAACCATTTGTTAGGCTGGGGCTATCAGCAGACACAAAATCCATTTGATCCATTAATGTCCATTCATAAATAAATCACAGATAGCAAAATAACTTGCCTTTGTTTAGGAATTCATAACAAAACTTACTCCCAGAAGTATTTCATTACTTTCAGGTGTTCTTCCAGAATTTTTCTCTTGCTAACTGGTGTAATCTATTGATACAAGTAACTGCTGATGTTCCAGTGAAATAATATGTTTTGAAAACTAAGGGGAAATGATGTTCACTGCTTTTTCCTGAATTCTCCTCCTGCTTTGGCTACAACTAGTCCTGTGGAGTACAGTTGTTCCCCATAGGTTGTATGTATTTTTCAGGCTTTCTTAGTCCATTCTTTCCCAAAGGTTCTCAGGATTTACTCAGTCCTTGCCATACAACTCTGCAATAGTTCTGTGATGTGGGTTTTGCCATTTTGTCAGATGCTAAGCATCCAAGTCAGTGACAGTCACTGGTCAGTCAGTACAGCACAACAGGGGTACAACTGTCCAGAGCTGGTTGGAGGTTTCCTTATGTGCTCTCATTCATTGTGTATATGATCCTGTGCATTTCTCTTCTGTCTTGATACCATCAATTTTGTGTTGCCATGCATTTTCTGGGTAGTACAATTAAAACAGTTAACCTTGAGCATGCATACAAGGTTATGTCATTTCACAGTATTTGCTTCACGTTATGTATCTTCAGATGTAGAATTTGAAAAATTTCAGCTGTTCCTCCCACCACATACATGTCTTTTTTGATAGTAGTTTGGCCTAAGAAGTCTGGCTTGCTCTGGTGTCCGAGTCAGTTTTCCAACCTGCAACTTAAATGAGTTACATGGTTGTAATACCTGGCTTCATATTTTTCAGGCCTGGGTATCATTCCTTTGACCTATCGGGGGTATTTTCCCCACTTCTCTCTTTGTATTCATTAAAAGGGAAAAAAAGCAATTCACAACTCCCCCCACCCCCAAGTTCTCCAAACCTTTCCCTGGATTTAAGCTGGTACATTTATATTGCAAAGGACAACACCCAAATGCTGTGTAGATGCTTCCTCTCAATTGCAGAAAGTCGTGCACAGTTTGCTCAGTAAAATTAGACTGTAGATATGATAAAATGAGGACAAATCTCATGTAATATCAGCCATAAAATAGGCATAAAAATTATCACAGACTATTGTGTTAAGCAGTTCCTGGGGATAATGAGAGCCTTTTGTCATGAGTGTCTTTCTGGCCAAACATGAACCTTGAACTGCAATGATAAATGACTGTTCCAGATTCTTCAGTGTCTTAAATGTGAACACAACTCAAAGTTTTGAAATAATTACAGGGATTTGCTATGCTAAAAAGTTGGGTTTATTTGACTAGTTACAGGGAACTGCATATGTGACTTCTTAATTTCAGTTCTTTTTAGCCTTAATGTGTATTTTTAAAAGTCATATTTGAATTGTTCTGCAAGTAGGGTATTAGTATATTTTATCTTGCTGCAGAAAATGTGTTCTTATTGCTTTAATTTAATTTTAAAGAACTCCTTCTAAATAAGGCAGGTAGTTCATAAACAGAACTGCCACAAAGTCAAGTAAGGAGTTGGTTTTGCACTAGTGATGGCTCTGTAAATCATGGTGTTTACTTCAGTGCCAGTTATAATTCCTTCTCAGCGGAGTGCGTGAAGCATTCTCGGTCTGCAGCAGCTCTTGCTGTCGGCTGGCAAGAGCAAGCAATGCTGCCTCCCGAAGGAATTCACGGAACTTGCACTCGCACGGTCCGAGCTGGGCATCTGGGATGACATGCAAAACCTTCTGAACTTCTTCAGTGTTTGGCAATGCTGGTTAGAATTCAGATCTTTAGTGTAGTTCTAAGTGATGTTAAAATATGTAAAATAAGAACACGTTCAGAAAAGGGATCTAGTAAAATGTGTACATTTTATGGATGTGTTTTTATAGTGTCATAAATCTTGGGGAGTTGAGGGTTGCACTAAAACATGTAATTCGGCTAACATTTGCAGGGATTTCAGCACACGAGTTTAGAAAGCAAAGCCAGCATTTTATATTCTTGGCTTCTGGGCTCTCCTCTCCCACGTTTAATGTTTTATGTTTGTACATATAGTAAATATTTATTCATTTCTCTCAAAAACTATGTATGAAATAAGTTCTTCATTAATAATCGACTTTTTACTGTTAATTACTCTTGAAAAAAAAAACCAACAAACATGTAGTTTGCCACTATTAGGTTGACATAAGGTTATTTGATAAGTAGAACTTAGATAAGAACTTACAAAACAATTTCTCCGATGGCATTTGTCAGGGTCATTAGATGAGCTGTAGAACATGTCTGTCTGTCCCTTGCAGCTTTGGATATCCAACATAATTCAGTGAAATGTGTCATTGGGAAAGAAGAAGGAAGAATTTAAAAAAGCCTGCAGATCAGCCTTTTAATTGCTATCTAAATGCACAAGCTGCCCTGTTGATATGCTTTGAATGAACAAATTGGTCAGCCCCTTAGTGGTGCAGATCCATTGCAGCTCTGGTAGTAGCTCCACACCAGAAGGAATAGACTGAAGTGCACTTTTTATGTCCTTGGTGCCTGAGTTTGAAAATATGTTTGCTTTTTTCATGTGTGATTATTGTTTAAAAGAGCAGTTTGATACCAGCATTTACAGTCACAGTCTGTTCCTTGAGGTGGAATCCAGAATCAGGGTGCTGCTTTAATGCTTTTATGCATATATACCTACATTGCTAAGTGTCATACTGAGTCCTGGCTAATCCAGTCTAATAGGAATACTTTTTAGGTTTCTACTTGTTAAAGCAGGAGCTGAAGCTGAAATAAGGCTTAACAGACTGTGTGCTGTAATATTAATGTTAATTGAAGTCAATTAAAAATAATTTATCATTTATATAGGGCTGTTTAAAAGATACTTAGAGTGAACATAAATCCAGGCTATTGAATGTGTGTAGTTTGCCAGATATCAGATGGATCTTAGATTATGCTTTAAAAAAAAATAATTAAGTGCTCATTAATTTGATTTAGAGGCCTTGAAAACACATAAAAGGCAAATTAACTTTATGATTAAGTCTCCAGATTGTCTACCTTTAGAAACTTGGTTTGGGTTTTTGGGGGGATGGGGAGGAGGGACAATGGGAGTGGTATTCTGAACTAAAAGCACAGTTATAAAGATGTGTTCAATGTTGAGCACTCCATAACTTCTTTCTTAAGAGGCACTTGGGTAATTTAGCCCAAGTCCATTTGTGTATCTTGGTAAAACTGTTTCAGAGAACACAGAATAAATCTAACCAGAACAAGAAGCATATTCTCCATATACCTGATGAGAAAATCTAACAGAGTTGGGAATGGGGCCAAAAATCTCTGAATTTCTAACACATGTTGCCTTTTGTTCTGGTGCTGAAAAAATGCTGTAGTGTAAGAGTAAGAAAATGTGTTTGTGTGCATATGATACGCAAGGCGTGATGATGGACATGAGGTCAGTTGCTGAGTGTGATCATACATGGACAAATCACAGCATGTCAGTCTCTGGAGGGCTGCGTTGTGAATATAGAAGACAAATTGTGCCCTTAGGAAAGGAATATATTGGCTGGTTTGATCTGTCTTCTGAAGGCTTCTTGAGAATCAGATTTAGTAAGAAGGCTTGTGCTGGGTCTGAACCAGCTTTTGCTGCCAGTAATGCTGTCTTGCAAAACAAAGCAAACGGGTCATTCAGAGAGGTCTTGGAGTTTCCACTTCTGAAAATATTCAAAAGCCAGATGGAAACAGCCCTAAGAAAACTCATCTAGTTGACTCTGCTCTGGGCTCGGACAAGGCAATCTCCAGAGGTCCCTGTCAGTTTCGGCTGAAGAAGTTTTATGAAGCCTAGAATTTTACAAGTAAATAGCTAACTTTCTGTTATCAAATGTTTTATTTGCTTATATTTAAGATTGGAAGTTTTCTGAGAATTTACAGTATTCATACAAAACAAGCAAGTGGTGATGATGAGGATGCCTCACACGTAGAATTTCATCTTCATGGTGGCACCTGTTACGGTCGAGGAATAGGAGTCTTACCAGAAAGTAACCCGGATGTTAAGGAACTAAAAACGTAAGTTCTAAATGTAAGGTGGTATTTTTTCTAGATTAATCTGGAAAATTCTAGGCTACTGTAACAACTGTACAGTTTAGAATTGTGAATGTATTTAAAAACCAGAAACTTTGGAACAGAATGTGTCTCTGGAACCACCAAGATGAAGTATTTGGGAGAATAGGTAAATTAAGGCTAATTTTTCAATGCAGTAGGGATTAATATTTTTGTTTTATAGTGCTGTAATAATAAGGCCTGGACATATCTCTTAAAGATAAAAGCTATGATTAAGCAAATAAACTGAGGACATTTTAAGCATGTACCTAGGTGTTACTTGGAAATAATGAGACTTAAAGGTGTTCAAAGTGAAGGATATGATGTAAATGCTGTACTGAAGTGTGTTATATATAAATATATATGAGGAATTCTATNTCACCATGACTCTTTGGGCTTGGATATCCAGACAGTGGTTTTACCCCAGTAGAATGATTTGGGAAATGGTGTCAAAGGCTTTACTAAGTCTAGATGGACAACATCCTTTTCCCTCCTTCCCTAAGCAGGTCACCTTAGGAANACTGCCAAGTCCACCACTAAGCCCACCCACATGTTTAAATACATCCATTCATGGTGATTCCACCACTTCCCTGGCAGCCTGTTCCACTGCTTGACAACCATTTCACTGAATAATTTTTTTCTAATATCCAGTCTAAACCTTCTGTGGCACAACTTGAGGCCATTTCCTCTTGCCCTGTTGCTTGTCACATGGGAGATCAAGNGATCACCTGGTTGTCCCATATGTGCTGTGTGATGGCATTCAAGATGCTGTTCTCCATAGCCTTCCCTGGTACTGAGGTCAGACATGACAGGCATTTAGTGCCCCAGATCCTCCTTCCAGCCCTTCTTGTAGATGGTCATCACATTTGCTAACCTCCAGTCAACTGGCACCTCCCATATTAGACAGGACTGCTGGTAAAAGATGGAAAGTAGCTTGCTGAGCACTTTGGCCAGGTTCTTCAGTGCCCTTGAGTGGATCCCATCTGTCCCCATAGACTTGGGTTTTTTTCCAAGTGGTGTAGTAGGTCACTGACCACCTCATGTTGGATTATGTGGGCTTCATTCTNGTACTGAGGTGCTCAAAACTGAACACAGTATTAGAGGTGGAGCCTCACAAGTGTCAAGTACAGGGGCACGATCACCTCCGTACTCCTGCTGGCCACACTATAAAAATAAAGATAGTAAACAGAACTGGCCCCCATATTGAGCCCTGGGGAACACCACTTGTGAGCAGCCACCAACTGGATTGAACTTCATTCACCATGACTCTTTGGGCTTGGATATCCAGACAGTGGTTTTACCCCAGTAGAATGATTTGGGAAATGGTGTCAAAGGCTTTACTAAGTCTAGATGGACAACATCCTTTTCCCTCCTTCCCTAAGCAGGTCACCTTAGGAAAAGATCAGATTAGTCAAGCAGGACCTGCCTTTCATAAACTCATGCTGACTTGGCCTGATCACCTGGTTGTCCCATATGTGCTGTGTGATGGCATTCAAGATGCTGTTCTCCATAGCCTTCCCTGGTACTGAGGTCAGACATGACAGGCATTTAGTGCCCCAGATCCTCCTTCCAGCCCTTCTTGTAGATGGTCATCACATTTGCTAACCTCCAGTCAACTGGCACCTCCCATATTAGACAGGACTGCTGGTAAAAGATGGAAAGTAGCTTGCTGAGCACTTTGGCCAGGTTCTTCAGTGCCCTTGAGTGGATCCCATCTGTCCCCATAGACTTGGGTTTTTTTCCAAGTGGTGTAGTAGGTCACTGACCACCTCATGTTGGATTATGTGGGCTTCATTCTGCTCCCCAGCCCTGTATTCCAGCTCAAGGGGCTGAGTACATGGAGAACACCTGGTCTTATTATTAAAGATCGGGTCAAAGAAGGCTTGCAGTACCTCAGCCTTTTCCTCATTCTCAATCCCTATGGTTCTACCCATATCCAACAGAGGATGAAGAGTCTCCTTAGTCCTCCTTTTGTTGCTGATGTATTTACAGAAACATTTTAAATGTCTTTCATGGAAGCAGCCAGATTAAGTTCTATTTGGGCTTTGGCCCTTCTAATTTTCTCCCTTCATAATCTCAAGATATCCTCATAGTACTCATGAGTTGCCTGCCCCTTCTTCCAAAGGTTATAAATTCTCTTTTTTTTTCCCCTTAGGAAAGGCTCTGTAACCAAAGTTCCTTTATCAGGAATACTGTTTCCAGTAGTACAGCTTTCTCTTGCCACTAGGATGTGTTTAAAGTTCCAGAAGTGGTTTGGAAAAGTAGTGTCTCATCTACATCAGTAAAATACACTCCTGATACTTCTGGCTCAGTAGAGTTTTATGTCTCTGCTGGCAAATGTCTATCTGAACATTGTACCCGTGTATTAATAAACAGTAGGTTTCATCTAGGTGAATGTGTAGCTGTGTGTGTGTAGATACAGGAAAGACTAAGTTATAAAATATTTAACCATTTATTTTTAGATTCTTAGAATCTGTGGATCTGGCAGAAAGTCAGAATATGGAAGGCCTGTCTTCAGTTGAATTAGATGGCACTTTTAGCAATATTACAGGTAAGAGCAATTGAAAGGTAATTTGCTCTGTCTTCTAACATGCATCCGGTCGAGATAAGGTCACAGTTACCGCTTCACTAAGCGTATAATGTCACTTTCACATACAAAGCCTTAGAGAATTCTTTTGAGTTATTAGACTGGAAATTGACATTACTTGCTTCTGTCTGCCAGCAGAAGCCTTTCATATACATGGAAAAATAATTTGCAGTGAATAAATTATTAAATACACATGGTGTTCTTAATCATACTGTATTAGATCATAAAGCAGAGTGATGTAACTGTGTCCCTCTAAAGGGGCATTCCTGGGAGACAGGGGGTAAAAACACTGCTACACAGCTGCTTGCTGAGGAGCCCTTCTAAAGCTCCTGGATGGAGAGTTGTGTCAGTGGCAGAGTTGCAAGGTACAGAGCTATGGAAAAGTGGTATCTTATAGATGGTTCTACAGATCTCATATTATTCTTTAAATGTCGTTTTTAGCCTAGAATAAGAATAACTAAAAGTGAATTTAAGTCCAAATCCAATTGAACGTAGTCTACCTTTTTGCTTCTAAAATCCTGTGTTACTTAGCCATTATTAACACACTGCCACAGGATAGCTTTATAAAGGTGCAAAAATCAGGACTAAATACTTCAAGTCAGAACATAAGACTGCAGATTTAGTATTTTTGACGTATTTACTGCTCTGTATAGGTAGTGGAGGTTGTTAGAGGAGAGACCAGGCAGTCCATGTTGTTTCTAAAATGTATTTATGCTCTTGTCCAGAAAGATGCAGTGGGTGAATAGTTTGTCAGCACTATCATTCACAGTATATATTTGAAAAGTATTTATTTTGGTGAATATTGCTATTTAGCATAAACACTAATTTCTCCTTATGTGTATTAACTCATGATATCTAATGTTCATCTCCTGCTTACTTTGCTTTTTCCTTCACTGTGTTGTTAGGATTTCTATTTTGCCCCTTCTTTGGGGTTGTCTGTGCATCTGTCTACCTATCTACCTATCTGGTTTTGTCTGTCCACACTATGAAAAGAAGGAATGAAAATAAAATTAGGAAATTCTTCTTGATTTTTAGATCTTGAATTACATTTACAAAGATGTCAGCAGTTACCTGTTACAGGTAGGAAACTTTTTGACCTCAAGGTAAATTTTATTTTTCTGGAAGAACAAAAATATTTTTAAGACATCAGCTCAAAGGTTAAAATAATATCTTCTACTCTTAGAATATCTCTTCCTATAATAAGTAAAAGTTTATGAATGTTGCATTGGTTTTATTCTATTTTTAAAGAAATGGAGCATATTTATATATTCTTCTTTAATTTGTTTTTCTTACATTTTGAATTTCTGTACCCTGAATACAGTGTGCTCCCACAGCCTGCTGTGATTTTCCACTGCAGTAACTTGTATTGATAACACTGAGGCTGCAGCTGGGAAGGGAAACTGGGATTTAAGGGAAAATACATACCTGTAATGGCTATATCCTGCATTCCAAGTATTATGGTGTTCAATAGGTATGAATGTCTTGTGTGTGGTGTTATTTTTTCAGTATTAACAGATCATCAGGATTTGAGTAACACAGAATTGAAAACCATTCTGGACAGCACGGCCCCCAGACAATATCGCATCAGAGTGAAGTTGAGAACTTACAAACCCCAGAAACTCTATCAGTCTATTAAACTTCATTGTTCCAAATGCAACATTGTGTAAGTAAAAGTAATTAGGAGTTGTTCTGTATGCTTCGAGCTGCCTAGATTTTCAGTGTGTTTTAATCCTTTTTTTTTAATATAAAATGAGCTGAATGTAAAAACGTATTTCATTTTGAGCAAAGATTTGTAATTCACTGGTAGTAGAAAATTATAACATCAGACAAGCTCCATTTAAAGAATCCTTTAAGTGCTTTCAAAAAATAATTTTTCTTTGTTTTCAAATTTAGCAGTGCATTTTTCCCCATACCAAAGTCATATTTAAGCACCTGTTTCTGCATTGCAGTTTTAAAATAGGATGTGCAAAAAGGTATGGTAGTCTCCAAGTGAATGAACAAAACATCTTTGACTAAAGGTTTCTTTTCTAGATCCAAAAATATTAGGGAAACACCATTCAGCTTGGTATTTTTGTCCTTTTTCTGAGCTGACTCAGCTCACTGACCATACCATCATTGTTATTTCCCCTCTGTTTGTTATTGTATCAAAGAATAAGGCACATAATCATATTACTTTTCTAGTATTCATCTAAAAATAAAAGAAAGTTTATTTGAAATGGCCTATTTTTGATCAGACTATGGAGTGACATGCATAGCAGTACTTTTCATGATCATTTGAATCCTCTGTCACTATTTTTTTGCCTGACTTAGCCTAGCTTCAGTCCCGAGCAAAGAGCTTTACTGTTACTGGCGTAAGCTGTTGCTTTTGTTCAATGGTGACACATTAGCCTTTGAGATTTTTTGCTCAATCAAAATTTACACAAACATCCCTGAGGGAAGCAAATGCCCCTAGTATCCTTCTCTTACAACTTTGGGATGCAAAGTAGCACATCTGCAGCTTTCACAATATCGGTCCCTATCAGATGTTATAATGTTCTCTGCTTTGCTAATGTAAGAGGAAGTGCTTCATCATCTTCACAGCAAACAGGTACATGGTCTTTATTACCAAGTATAAAAAGGAGATAACAGCAACACAGATAGTTGGTACTTGTCACTTCTCTGATATATTTGCCAAATCTGTGTAGTAATAAGCAGACAAAATTGATAGAATTTTGTTTGTTCCTTGTGGACTTTATCCTTATTGCACAATTTTCCATTACCACTGTGGCCTTTTTTTACATCTTCTCAACTTATTAATGCCCTAATTTCTGTTTGAGTCTCCTCCTCTTGCACATACTGCTGCCTTCACTTTGCCCCAGAATTAGGGCAGACTTTTAACCTGATAAGATTTGTGAGGTTTTAGTTAGCATATTTCCTAGAACTGCTACCACCATCCTGCTGCAGTGATGGGACTACTTGCAGTGCTTCTTGTTTCTCAGTGGTGTGCATCACGTGGAATCAAACAGGGAGCACTGCTGGAGCTGTACTGAAGCCAGGATTGGCTGAGTTAAGAGACCCGGGAAGGAAACATCTGTCTATTCTATCCTACATGTTCTGCTGTGGCAGATGTTGTTTCACATATAAGCTGAGAGCCTGCCTGAACAAAGCTCAGTGCAAGTTTGATCCATTGGCACTTTGTTCAGGGAGGTTCATATAATGTTTGGGGTATCGATTCCTTGTGAGAGACACATTTTTGGTTTTGAGACTTCAACCTGAAGCTTCTCTGTAAATAGCAAACTATCGGTACACATGGATGTGGTTTTATCCATGCATCCACATACAGAAGTTTCAACTCTCATGTGTGGCTTAGTTCAAAAGCAATTCATTCCATTCCTGGCTCTATGGGATATCTACAGGCAGGCTGTAGAGGCTGGAAGAACTCAATGGGTATATCTGGAAAGATGACCTGTTACATTAGGTCCATTGTTATTGCATTTAAAATAGTAATCCAGGAGCAGAGGTGGAAAGAGTTCACATGAACAGCAGGACTGTGTTCGTGAAATGGAAGTTCAGGCTCAGGAAGACCTCTGAGAGACAGTTCTGCAGTCACAGCAGAAAGAATATAAACATTTGGTTTCATAGGCAGGAATTCTTCTATTCACTGGTACATTTGAAAATGATATAATCAGAATAATCTGCAGGAGTCGATGGTATTTTTTTTTCTTTAACACTGAAATGAAGCTTGCTTTCAGTGTTTTCTGAAATAGCCCAAGCTTTTGACTTTTTTATTTTACTTTTTGACACATTTCCTTTGCCACCTGAAGCCAACTGGTCTGTCTTGCTTTGAAGAAAGCATTCTAATGCATTTTTAATTTGTGTGCCAACCACTGGCTTTTTGCCTGTCGTTGCTCATGTTGGCAAAATTTGAATGCCCTAGATTGTTTCTCTGGGGATGTCAACTAGAAACACACAAACGGTGCACTCCAGCAGGACAGGGAAGAACTGTGGTACAGAGTTGCAGATTTTCCCTTAACAGCACATATGTGAACCTGTTCTGCTCCTGTCCTTTATTCTTCCCCTGCCCTGCTCAAAATATGCCAATTAAAATAGGCTAGAACACAGCACCTGAAATTATATGAACTTCCATGGTCTTTTTGCTCTGCTGAAGTGAAATGCAGTTGTGTGGCCCTTTTAGTGCCAAACTGAAATCATATAAAGCTGATATGGAAATCCATGGAAAACCAAACGTAGGTGTGGATGAAACCCCTAGGCTGCCTCTGCTTCTACAGAAAATAAGATTACTTAGCCTATTTATTAACATGGAAATTATCTTGTCATAATTTGCTATAGAACTCAATGTTTAAAATGATAGAGCAAAAAGTTATTTTTCCTGTATATGCTTTAACTCTCGTGACTATATTTTAATAGTTATTCAGACTACTGTTCATCTTTGTCACTAGATTGCCTAAGGAGCAGCTGTTAGAATTTACTTACTTGTTTTGGACATGGTTTTAGGCAAGAAGTTCCAGATGGAGATGACTTTGACTCTATTTTACAAGACTCTGCTGCTCCTGCCTCAAACCCAGAGTTACACAGTATGTCCTGGTATGATTCTGTAGTGTGGACTACACAAGACCAGAAACAGAGGAAAATAACTATCCATTTTGTAAAGCACGATGAAATGCTTCAGCAGCCTGAAGATACTTTGCTTATGATAGAAGGTAAGATAAATTGCAAACATGCCACTTCTTACGGCACAGTGTCCACTCTGAGTAGCTGCAAAGTTAAGATCTGTTGAAGCTCTATTCAGTGTAAGTAGTGATGATCTTGAAAGGAAAGAAAAACTCCTCTGGAACTTTGGTACCATTGTGCAAATGGGAAAGAGTCATCTCTGAAGGTCTTGTAAAGTGGTTCTATTTATTTTGAAACTACACCAGTAAGTTTATTGTTAACTCTGCTAAAATTAGCATTTTTTTCTTTCTAGCTGCACTTACTGATTTTTCAGTTAAGATTTGAAAACTCATTAAGTCTTCTAAAAAAACCCTATTTTTAATACTGATGTGGAAAAGTTTTGGAAGACTTCTGGTAATACATGCCTACAATTAACTTTGTCAGCCTCTGGATGTCAGTGTTGATTCAGATTAATAAGAGTTCTTGCAGTGTGAGGTTTCTTTGGTTTGGTTCTTATCAGATTTCCTCAGGGAGGAGAAATAACCACGGAACTTTAAACAAAGCAATTTAGAAAGAATACTAATGAGGAGTGTTTTGCATAATGGTAATAAATAATTGCATATAGTACCACTGCAAGTTTAAAACAAATTCTTCAGTTATGCTCAAGTAGTGGTGTAGAGGTCAATGACAAAATCTCTTCTGTTTTCTGTTTGGTTTATCGTCAATGAGTTCTAGTAGCTGCTTTATTCCTGACATGTTCCAAACTGGATTTTATTTATATTTTTTTTCCAATCTAACCCCATGGATCTGAAAACAGATCATAAGTGAACAATTTAACTTTAAAACTTTTTTTTTGGTATTAAATTGCCATCAGTTAAGGATGTGTGGCTGTGGGTGTGTGTGCTTCATGTTGGAGCACAAGGAAAAGGCATAATCAGTTTTAGCACTTTTTTCCCAGAACGTTGATCATGAACCTTGACAAAGCTACACACTATTTGAATTCTTATCTTTTTAGTGGGGGAGTCTTTGAAGTATCCCTAGAAATCTTCCCAGCACTTCTCTGGATACAAACAACCTACACAGGTCGAAGACATTATGACATTTATTAGACAGACAAGGTCTAGATTCTATTCCTTTGGTAAGCACAAGCAATTTGCTCTTCTACAACACAATACTCTATTTGCCCTCACAGTCATTATGCTGAAGCAAGGGCTTAGTTTTAAGTGTTTGGCATCTGTTGAGCTGGAATAGAGGAAATAGTTGGATAATAGATGGGCAGAATTTTGCATGACCCTCCACAGGGAGTGAGTGGAATCCATAATCAGTGCTACAGATCAGCTGAACTGAAGAGTGAAATGTTGCAGTTAACAAGTGGGTTAATGCTTCTTGCATATCCTCACTGTCTGTATGTTAGATCACTGTACTTTATATCGCTGTCAGCCCCTAGTAATTCTGTCTTTTATGCTGGTATCCTAGAAGCCAGAATACATTTGCTCAATGTAACTTCATATTACAGCAAAGTTGAAATTGTGGAGACCTTTTAGCAATGTCAGTTAGAACTACTCTGAATTTTGTACATTAATTCCTTGAATGGGAGCTCATATGTATATCAGAGACTTTATCTGTTTCACTACTTGGAGGACCTTTGTTCTCTAACCTTTTGGGAAGTCATTTCAGATAGCCATGCCTCTTCCTTCCTTCCTTCTTTCTTTCTTTCTTTCTTTCTTTCTTTCTTTCTTTCTTTCTTTCTTTCTTTCTTTCTTTCTTTCTTTCTTTCTTTCTTTCTTTCTTTCTTTTTACTGGATATTAAGTTCATGAAGAGATTGTGTCGTTGCACATTTTTACAGTAATAACACAATTATATCGATTTTATTTTCCTCTGTTGTTACCTTACAATGCAAGTAACAAATATATGCAATAAATATTTTACAATCCAGTGTTGTAATTAATTGTCATAAAGTGTTCAAAGATTCTTAGTTGGTAAACAGTCAGAGAATATGTTTATTTTAAATAGTTTGCTCACAGTTTATGTTATTGTTCACAAGCTGTTTAGGTCCTGTCTTTTTATTGAACTGTATCCAAATACCTGTTCTATCTATGCTAAACTAATAAATTTACCACATTTCCACTGAAGTGGTGAAATGTCAGATAGATGCCATAATCAGTTCTGCAGTCCATACTACAGAGGTTGAATGCACATTATACTGTGATTTATAATAAATTTAGATGTTTTTCCTGTCGCTAGAATTGAAAAATTCTCAGGGTTCCAGCTGTAAAATATTAAATAACTACTTTGTTCCTAACATGGTCCAAATTTAAAAGCCCTTGTTAGCACGAAGTTTGGTGGTTTGGCATTTCCCACCTTGTTAGTTATGACATAGTTCAATAGCTACTTTTTCATAAACTGCTGCTTAAAAAAAAAAATAGATTTTTGCTACATAATCTAAAATAAAAGATTGAGAAGGTTGTAGACTATTTTTCATTTTTCAATAATGGGCCTCAATTTTTATCAAAGGTCCTGAAATCAAAATATAATCAGCCAAGAAATGCAAGTTGTTAATTTTATTCTTGATTGCAGTTTAAAAACACGTGTTTTTCTGTTTTTAATAGGTGGAACACTAAAAGAAATCTGGAAGCTTACAAAAAGATTTAAATGTGTTATTCCCGTCAGATCCACAGAAGATGATCTTGCATTATTAGATCTTTCAGCTCCTTTTCTTTTACAAGGAAACATAAAATATTACGGGTAGGTTAAAAGTATTTGTTGATATTTTAGTATCTGCAGTAACAGACAGATAGATCTGATTTTCTTCAGTAATGCAAACCTCATTGCTCAAGGGATGACTTACCTAAAGATTCATTGATGCAAAATACTTAACATGATGAGCAGTACTGAAATCAGGGATGAAATGCCATGCTACTGCTACCTCCTACCAAAGGACTCAGCTGCATACAATCATTAAGGTTGGAGAAGACCTTCAAGATCATCAAATCCACCCATCTGTTNAGCAGATCAACACTCCCACTCAGTGTGGTGTTGTCTGCAAACTGGCTGAGGGGGCACTTGATCCAATCGTCCAGATCATCAATAAGGATATTAAACAAGACTAGCCCCAAAGCTGAGCCCTGTGGAGCACTGCTAGTGACCAATTGTCAGCTGGATTTAGCTCCATTCATCACAATTCTCTGGGCTCGGCCATCCAGCCAGTTTTTCACCCAGTGAAGAGTACATCTGTCCAAGCCATGAGCTGCCAGCTTCTCCATCAGAATGCTGTGGGAGATGGCAGTTGAGCTTTATTTTGCTCTATAAATCTTATGTTCACAATTACACAGCACCCCAGGTTGAGTCTTGTCTGCGGTGTGTGGGGCAGGCAGTGTACTACAAGAAATGCACATAAAAGCCTCTTAAGGCTGCCTAAATCTTCCTCTTTTAGTCCAGCTCTTCTACATTGTGGTCCAAAAAATACCATTTTCTGGTCTTACTCATTAGACTGAAGTCAAAACATCCAGTGCTTTAAAACACTATGCTATTTTGGGGGTTTTGTACACAGATGATATTTAAATTGAGACCCAGAAAGTAGTTTCAGGCTGTCAATCCATGTCTGATTCTCTCTCTCATTCCTAGTGTTGGGAAAGCTCAGGTTTTGGAAGAAAGGATTTTGGATAGCCCTTCCTCACCATTCACCTTACATTAAGATCCACTACACTGCAGGTTGTGCCTTTTGTATTTGTGGATGTCAGTCGCTGTAGAGACAACTTCAATGAGTCTCTGAATCCACGATTCCAAGGCTGTGGAATGTGGTACACACATCCAGGTCTGCTGTGTTTGCTATGCCACGCAACACTGTGTTCTTGCTCAGTGAGAGAGAGCAGCCCCATCTTCTCCCAGTACTGCACTGCAGTTACTGAGCTCAGAAATTCCACTCTGCTTCATGCAAACTATTGAGTCCTCCCTGTCAGCAGCCTTAAGGTCAGGGAGAGTGCTGTGTTGCGCTGCTTCAGTCCTGTAGGCAGTAAAAAAAACCCAAATTTGTGCAGAAATATTTCATGTTTCTCATGAACCCTGAAGTTTTCCATAAGGGTCTGAACACAGCTGATTATTTCTCATTGTCATATATTGTTTTGACCTTTCCAGATATGGCCGTTCACAGCTTTTTAAATAAGGGCAATATATGGTTTTCCTACTGGGACTGGATCTTCACCAGTACAAGTATTTCCCTTTAACCTTTCATAATCCATATACTTCCCCAGCTATGCAGAACTCACCCTCAGACATTGTTCTCTCTTTTAATTGTATTTAATAGTATTGTAAAAGCCAATACTAGCACAAAGCTTAATTAAAAAAAAAATAGTTCTGTAATTTTTATTCCTTGTGAGAATGTTGTTTGGATTGCTAAACAGCAAAGCAGTGGCATATGAATATATGTGTGTGTAGCAGTGTAGTGATCTTAGAGAATGGTTTGGGTTAGAGGGGACCTTCAAAGAGCTTCTACTTACAGCTCCCCTGGGCAGGATATCTTTTACTGGATGAGGATACTCAAAGCCTCATCCAGCCTGGCCTTGAACACTTCCAGGGAGAGGTCATCCACAACTTTTCTGGGCAACCTATTCCAGTCTCTCTCAACCCTCATCATAAAGAATTTCTTCTTTGTATCTAATCTAAATCTACCCTCTTTCAGTTTAGAACTGTTGCCCCTTCAATCCTTGGTAAAAAGTTACTCTCCATCTTTATTATAAGTCCCCTTTATATGGTGATGGGCTGCAATAAGATCTCCCTGGAGACATATTCTCTTTTCCAGGCTCAACAACCCCAACTTTCTCAGCCTTGGTGTATGGTTTTTCTTCTTTGTATTCACTGAGGTTGTTCCAGACCACAATGATTTATTTCTTCTCAGGAAAAAAAAATACTTTTGATGTGGTCTAAAGCTTGTATGGCTGCTAAAATAGTTATGTTAAATATCA
>VWZY01002526.1:697696-715274 GCA_013399075.1 Chloroceryle aenea | reverse complement strand
AGCCTCATCCAGCCTGGCCTTGAACACTTCCAGGGAGAGGTCATCCACAACTTTTCTGGGCAACCTATTCCAGTCTCTCTCAACCCTCATCATAAAGAATTTCTTCCTTATATCTAATCTAAATCTACCCTCTTTCAGTTTAAACTGTTGCCCCTTCAATCGTTGGTAAAAAGTTACTCTTCATCTTTATTATAAGTCCCCTTTATATGGTGATGGGCTGCAATAAGATCTCCCTGGAGACATATTCTCTTTTCCAGGCTCAACAACCCCAACTTTCTCAGCCTTGGTGTATGGTTTTTCTTCTTTGTATTCACTGAGGTTGTTCCAGACCACAATGATTTATTTCTTCTCAGGAAAAAAAAATACTTTTGATGTGGTCTAAAGCTTGTATGGCTGCTAAAATAGTTATGTTAAATATCAGTAAAAATACTTTTGCACGTGAACTGAGTAAGGAAAGCAGAATTTATTTTTTTTTTCTATGCAAAAAGCTTATACTATAAGTAAATCTTATTTTAAATGCTAGGTGCAAGCAGTGTTCAACTCCAAAGCCTATCAAATGCCTAAGTTCCATTGCAGCAGAACAACGACCATCATGGGAACCAACTGAAATAGCACAAGGTCAGCTGACGTGATATTGTCCTGAAATACTTTAGTGCCTTGATTGTCAAGTGTTTATATGAAATAGTTTGGTTTCTGCCTTGCAGTTTGGTACAGAAAGCATGTAATTTACGCTTATGCTGAAGTATAGTGCTGTAAAAAAATCAGGTTTTACCAGTTGAAATAGCATATTTACTTTAGAAACTGTTGCAGTATGAATTAAAGGATTTCACATGTTGAATAGTTTCTTCTACCACAGGTGGCACCAGTAACACCTGTCACAGTGCAGATGTGTGGAATTATTCACTGCAGATGTCACTTTTAAACTGTGTACATGCTTGCAGTCCTAGAAGTTAGGATTGCTTTTCATTTGGAAGATAGTTTTTCTGACCTGAACTAAAGAGTGTCTTATTAAATAACTAGTATAAGTTAGACTTTTATCTCTGTAAACCTTATCAATGCTAAGACTGTTCTAGAGTCTGCAAGAAAGAATATTCCAATGAAAGGAATTATACTGTGATAATATATGTGTGTTTCATGCTTTGTGTGTTCCTTGTGCTCCTTGATGTAGTTGACATGTTCAACTGGTGGAGGTAAAATGAAGAGTAAAACTTCACAACACATTAAGAAAAAATATTTTCATGTGTATCAATTAATGTTCTAATACATGAAGTTGGAATATTTAGCAATATTGAAGCTTGGTCAAGACCTAATAAAGGAAAAGAGGACTATTTGAGCAATACAGTGGTTTTCTTAAACTGTCATAATGTTCTGTTGCAGAATATAAAGAAGTATCTAAGTGACAGTGTTAGAGCACCCGTGCTTGACACTTAGTTCTCAACAGCAAAACAATATTCATTAAATGCTTTCTGGCATTTAAACTTTTTTATGTATATTATTCTTTTATCATCTATTTTCAGCCTAAGTTACAACCGTGCAAGAGATATCAGATCAGCTGAACATGAAATGAGTAACTAACTTAATTAGATGTACCCAGAAAAGACTTATTTCAGAGCTGCAGTAACTTTGTAAGTTTAATGTATTTTACTTCTGCAGCATAGCAGTTACTGCTGCCAGTGAGAGAATGACTATAGTCATTTACCTAGGCTGGAATACTTTCAGAGCTGCTAGCAAAGATTTTTCTGAGTCAGACCTTGCCTGGTAGCTTTTGCTATAGCATATCAAACAAATTGTTTTCCTCAGAAGAGATGCTTTCAGGTGGAATAGTATCTCCTTATCACTGAATTAAAAGCAAGACTCCTTTAACAGTCCATGGATAGAAAAGCAGGACTGGGAGGATCCTACTAATTTAGGTTCTCAGTAAATAATAGCATTCCTTTTACTAGGATGAGAATAAGTACTTGGAAATCTTTATGCATTTTTAGATCTATTTTTATCTATTAAAGCTGTCTAGGCAATTTGCAGTGGGTTCTCAAAATACAAACCACATTTTGCTAATCAGAGCTTCATGGTTTTGGCCTGTCAATCTATACTTTTAATGACAGTATTCAAAGTCAATTGCTGTTAAAGGAGGGATATTGTCAGCTTGAGTTGTTATGATTTGCCTTGAATATTCACTCTAAGAAACAGATCTTTTTTTTTCTTTCTAGTTTTAGGTATTGAGCCCCTCCAGTATGTATTTCTGATGAAGTTTACACTGGTTGATGGAACAGGAGCACTAAATGCATACCTTCTTGACTATGTAAGTATGTCTAGGTGAAGTTAGATTCTACAGATTCTGTGACTAAATCTAGCATTTGTGTTTAAGTTATCAAGTGTGTGTACAGAAATAGTGGGCCTATTTGCTATTCCATAAAGCTTGTCATTATTGAAAATTCTCAAAATCACCAGACTTAGGACAATACACTGCAGAATTGTATTTGTATTTATTTTTTATTTATTTGTATTCTGATTCATAAGCAGTATTATTGGATTAGCAGTTCGATGCACAAAGATGGTTTCAGTAAGAGTTTTTTCTGAAGGAGGAGGATTTCTGACTGACAAGATCTGGTCATTGCTTCCTACCTTTTGAATTTAGAACTGAAGATGGATTGTGTACATCTATCATCCTCCTTAGGGAATTGACTCCTTTACATGTGTTTCTATGTGCAGTAGTGTATTTTGTGGATTTTCTCCTTCTTCCTTTTTCATTTTTATATGGAGAAATTAAAC
Source organism: Chloroceryle aenea (assembly GCA_013399075.1). NCBI lineage: Eukaryota > Metazoa > Chordata > Aves > Coraciiformes > Cerylidae > Chloroceryle > Chloroceryle aenea. The sequence goes on along the minus strand of VWZY01002526.1, from coordinate 712,505 downwards.
TGCAAAAGAAAAGTGAGGGGAAAGATTTTAAACCATTTCCTGATGTAGAATTCCAAAACCTTCCACTCCAGGGTATATCATATTCCTGTCAGATACTGCTCAGTACTAGAGCAGGGGAAAAAACCTACAATTTCTTCTGAAGTGGGTTCTGCCAGCATGCTTGCTGGTGGTGTCTCAAAGAGAAGCCAATACCTTCCAAACCTAAACTCTGGTCCTTCAGCACCACCTGAGAAGGAACTGGGCTACTTTGAAGTGCAGCTTTACACTAGGCTCTCTTGCACTTCTGCACCAATGCTCTCAGTTCTTTTCTTTCCTCTTTATAGAAAAGGTCATTGAAGGGGGGGGAAAAAAAAGAAACAAAAAATATAATCAGAAGAAGAATTGGAAGAGTAAGAGCATAAAGTAGTTATCTGTGTTCTGCTCACTCCAGTGATGGGCTGTTGAGGAGGACAGACCATCCTCTCTGGCCATAACATTGTCTGCTTATGGAGGTTTGTGAGAGTGTCTGCTAGTTAGGCATACAGACCTACGTGTGTGCTTTCAGGGTGGCTGCAGTCCCTGAGTACTCAGGGCTTCTAAAATAAAGACTATTTTTTCTTCAGACAGTTTACATTTTTTTTCTATTTGAACAGTTTTAGAAATAATATTGTTCTTCTGTTGTTACCTATCTGGATATTTTTGAGTGCCTTAAATGATGAAGGAACATGTGGTCAGGCTTCTGACTAATGATTTTGTACCCTTCTTTGAACACCTCATACTTTTCTGTTCTCTTCCAGGAAAAGTTCTTCCAAATTCCTGCGTCTGAAATCTTAACTAATAATTTTCTTCAGCAGAAGATGCAGATGACCATGAATATGCTCTGTCCTCCAGGACAAAAATTAGGTCAGTTTGCCATTATTTTAAAAGGAAGGAGCATGGGAAGGGAAGGGGTCTTTTGCTATTGTATATGAAAAGTCTTGGAATTCACCTCATGTGTGGGCAAAACTCAGAGCAGAGATATGCAGGAATTGTTAAGGAGAGTTACAATTAATTTTTGATACATTTCTGTATTATTAGAAATCCCATTTGAGAAATAAAAGTAATGGTTCAGTAAGATCTCATGTAGCATGCAGTGATGTGTGAATACAGTTCTGTCTACAGGCACTAACATGCCATTTGTATTCATATGGAAGTTAACCAGCAAAACACCCTGGTATTCAATGTTGCAGCAGATTAGGGAAAACTGAAAGAGAATTCAGCCTATGGCACATGTTTTGGGGTGAGATTCTACTTCTGAATGCACGTGGTGATTTAGACATCCCTTGCTGTATGAAACTTCCATGGAAATTGAGCAAAAATTTAATCCAAATCCAGTAAGAGAGGGTTTTGTGCAGTATTTCAGTTGTGGCAGAAAGTAGCTCTGCCCAAACAGCACACCCCCAAAGTAGTCCTATGTCTCTGCCACAGCTCCAGCCTCCTGAGTGTCCTCCCTGTCAGTGACCACCAGAACTGAGCTGGACTCCTCACCCTACTTAGAAAAAGTGGCCCTATTGTAGAGGGTGTAAAGGATGTTTCCTGTGAGACAATGCCGTTGGCTCAGAGACAGGGAGATAAGGTTTTATTATTGGCAAGTCTTCATATGTGCTGTAGTGTGCTGGGGTGGGGAGGGAGAGGTTTGGATGATTGTCACTGGGCACCATTTCAGATGGTGCAGGAAATTCACAGATTCGAATTGGAATTTCAGAATTAGTCATTCATTTCTCTTCCTATTAACTGTTGTATACATTTAGATATTCTTGTTAAGATCCTGCTCAAGTTATGCTTCTCTCCTATAGCAGTTAGAAATGAGTACTACACAGTAATTTGGGTTTTGTTTACAGATGATTTACCATGGCTGGAGTGCTTCATCAAGTCCTATAATGTCAGAGATGAGATGAAACATCAAGTTTACTACCAAATTTTTGACACTACAGTTGCTGAAGATGTTGTATAGTGAGTGATGTGCTACTGATGGGAAGTGTTCCAGTATGAATCTAATTTGTGGGGCTTGGGCGATCAGAGATTGTGCAAAAAGAAAAATCTTTGTTCCTGTTTTAGGAATGCTGCCTCTGTGTATGAGATTTTGCTTTGTGGATTGTGAATGGGAATTGTGCTTTAATGTATTTACAACTTTCCTGACATACAGCTTTATGATATGAGTGCAAGTAGAGGTGCCAAGGATTTCACTGGAGGCTGCTTAGCTCAGACTGATGGAAGCATTCTAGCATTCATCTGTCCTTCAGAAAGGCACTGATGAGGTTGCTTTAAACTGGGGAGTTTTACTCAGAAGCCATAGTCAGAATGGTGCTATGCTGTTCATTTCTGTAGTAAATAAACTGTGTCAGCAGAGATAGGGAGAAGGTCTTCAGTAAACTTTCTCTCAGGCTACTTTGGGCAAGCATATGTTGTGTGCTCAGCCAGTTTGACAGGAGGACTGTCCATTTTTAGAGACTTCTTGAATTTTGCACTGATCTGTTCATTTGGACAGAACTCTTTCTGTTAGTCCTCCTAAGGTAGCTGCTACGTGTGCTAGTAACTATATATTGATGGTGGCATGAATGTGACCATGTAATGACTATCACTCAAATTAAAATCAAGCCATGAAAGTAAGGTAGTGTAAAACTGTAAAATGTATATTGCCATTCCTTAGATCATAATGATTTTCTAGGATGGCCCTGCAGAGTACCCAAGTTGTTAGCATGCTTATTAGCTGGGTCTGTGTTTTCAGAGGCTCTCCCATGTCTAGCTAAATTTACCCTCAGATTACACTGCACAGATCTGCCTTATCTGTCTTTACATAATCAGATTGTATGACTTAATTCAGAGATACAGAACTGATCTTGTGATATCATGGCTTGAAAATACTGCTGACCTAGAAAAAATTACTTGGTGGTTTTGCTTTGCATTCAGAAGGCCTTAGAATGTATTCAGGAGATGTTTCTCCAAGGGTGATGAGTGGAGATATCACTGTCAGCTCAAATGCTTTCTATCAGGGGGAATTTACTTAATATGTACAACAGCTGTATAGGGAACTTTTAAAGCAAGATGGAATACCTGTGAGTAGATGATTATTTTGATAATAGATGACTTAAAAAACTTACTTTAAAAAGTATGAAAAAACCACAACTTTTTAAATAAATGAGAAGTTTACCAAAGATCAGTGCCAGTTTATGAAAGCTTGCCTGAATCTGTGAATAAATGCATAAGCAAAAAGTAGTTAAAACAAGTTATCAAATGACTATTATACAACTTCAGACACTGGCTGTATCCAAGTGATTTTAGAAGTTTGGGGTAAATTGAAGACAGTCTTTTTTTGCTTTTCTTGTCTCTAGTGCATGAAAACAATGGAAGGAATTTCCACTTAATATAATAAACAGAAATAGTTTTAATTAGTAATATATTTGGCAGTACTAAAGATCACTGCATAGAAAGTAATTAGTGCACAAACAAATGAAAATGTCTGTCTTGGTGGTAGCCTTCATATGGAGCAGCGGGATTGCTCCTGAGATGGGACTCGGGCCTTTAGTTACTTGAGCTGATCAGCACCAAGGCCTGTGAACGGCTGACGGGTGGATGGAGTTCTTGAGGTGGCTGCACCCTGAACTTACAGCAACAACAGACTCCAGCTTGGGAAAGCTGAGCACCCTAGGCTGCACTGACTTTGAGCTATTACCAGCAACCTCCTTAATAGAAACAAAAGTGACATTTCCCTTGGTCAGTTTCTTGGGCAGATACATGATTGAATTTTCTAAAACATTATTAAAAACTTAAATGTCTATTTTAATAGTTTTTAAAAAAATACCAAAATAGATCATGATGTATTTAAAGATACTCAAAAGTTGAACCAAGTTGACACTGGTAATCTAGTGAAAACTCCAGACATGTCATCTGGTGTCTCATCTTATTTCTCCATCCACATACATCCCAGCATAGAGGGTGACTGCATCAAAGCATCAGCTTCCTCCTAGAACTGTGTGTTAAATGGCACATATGCACAGAATGTGAAGTCTGTCGCACACAGCCACACCACCGCAGGCAAGGACAAAGAACATCTTGAGTATAGAGGAGGAGCTGTGAGGAAAAATAATAAAACCATAAAAGAACGTGAACACATAAAGGAACAAGAACCCATTCCACCCTCCAATCACACAGGTAAATGCATAACAGTGGTAAAATTGTGATGTATGGGAAAGAAAAATAAAAATTCAGGGAAATAAAGTGGAATAGTGCTTTAAGGGGTGCCTGTGTGATCTGGCTCCTTGAAGCCCTTGTATTAAGGGGGTTTAAAAATTAGCGTTGGAAGTCTTTCCAAAGTCAGTTGAATTTAAGCCCTTGGATGCTGCACGCTCTCTTGAAACTCCAGTTGGAAAGACAGAATGTAAATAAATAACATATATTGCAGAAAGGAGGAGGCATTCCTAATAGGTGACCTGCTGTTCAGTGGTGATTGAACTTTCTCATCAGCTTTTCCTGTTATGGGATCCGGAGATTTACAGACAAGACTTTGAAATGCTTTGCTTTATACTAATCCTTCAACTACTGAGCAGCAGGAAGTGGGATTGCAAAAAAGGCTGCAGAGCCCGCAGGCTAACACACTGAGGGAGGCTGGTAAATAGAAGAGAGGAAGAGAGTTTGTGTTGTCAGGGATGAGCTCCTCCATACCACAGTGGTTTACAGCACAAGAATTTGTCACTTTTTGGCCAAAGCCATTTCATTAACATGTGAAAGTGGCAGTAATAGGGGCTTTACAATAAAGGGCAAAGCCAAACTTTGGGATGGAGATGTGAAAAAAATATGTAAATAGCTACATTCTTCAGGTGGAATGGGAGCACTGTGGAACATTTTCTTCATAAATATAAATATATTTTTTTAATTGAAACCTCTAATAAGAATTTACTTCAAATAAGCATTATTCCAAGTGCACCCACCAGAGAACATTAAGAATTGGTAAAAAGGAAATTCACCAGAAGATGGAGAGAGGAAGAAAGAAGAGTTTCAGAGGACAATAACAAAGGCAAGAAGTGATCTTTACAAGACAGTTTGCTGCAGTTTCTGTTCACAGCTTTTCCTATACATGAAATTCCCAGTAAGAGTGGTGATTTATCAAAACATCTATATGATGAAGGGTTACCAGATTCAAAGTGATTCGTTCAGCTACACCATTGGCTTGAGGGTAGCATGGTGTATGAAACAACCCTTTGATACCCTCCTCTGGGGCCCTGGCTTGCACCACTGTGGCTGTAAAATGTGATCTATTATTCTGAAAACACTCAGGAGCAGGTAGATTGTTAAACATCAAGGCTTGAACTGTCTGATCACCAGTGGCAGTTCTAGTAACTGTAGCCACAGTCAGTCCTGAAACCACTTCTACTCCCACCAAATTACATTTCTTTCCATGGGATGGTTTCAATGGACCAATATAATACATTTGCCAAGTGCTCCAAAGTGTCTTGTGTCATCTGATATGCTGGGCTAGAGCTTGATCTGAGTGGGTAGCCTTAAGCCTTGTTTGACACTGGGGACAAGCCTCAGGAATTGCTTCACGTGTTCTCATAGACACTGGCCATCCCTGAGACCAGCACACATATCTGAGGTCTGTTTTCCCTGAATGGCCTCACTTGATGTGCAGACACTCTGACAACCATTCCCATTCTTCACCTTCTGTATTTACCACCTTGGTTTCTGCTAGCTGATTTGCAGCACAAATTTTGCAGTAGGAGTTTTCATTCTTCATAGGGCCTTTTACCCATCCCACCTTTAAGGGTTATGATCTGTCTGTTTCCAATAATCTCTGCCAGTCACCAGCTCCCCAGACTTTTGTATGACCTATTTCCCAAAGATTGGATTCCCAGTGTCATATCCACTCCGTACCACCCTTCTAGTTCATAGGAATCAGTGTCAATTTTAGTGGCATCATTCTCCGCTACCAGCAGGAGTGTGGATGATTCCCCCTCCAGTGCACTCCCTTCCCCCTTTGCTGTCTGCTTTCTCTTGCCACCTGGGTCACACCACAGCCCCTTGCTGTTACTGTTGTTAGACTTGGGATGGCAGCTGTCAGCACATCAGTTGTTAAATGCCCCTGCCCATCAGGTTTAGCAACTGGCCAGACTGGAGATTGTAAAGGGAGCTGGTGTGGCTAATTACTGACCTCTCCTCCAGACCACTGATGGCTCCTGAGCTGCCCCATTTAGCTGGGGCTGGCAGGGGCGGTGAGCAAGGAAAGACACTTCGGTTTGCGGCAGTGCAGGAGAAAGCTGCAGGGTTTCAGTGCGAGCCTCTTCCACCCCACGGCTCCTGACACTCCACACACAGCTACTGGGCAGGTACCACTGCCTGCCTGCCAGTACATCGAATCCTAAAACATTCCTCCTGTAAGGGCTTAGAGCCACCTCCACGGCTGTCATCCGCTTTTCCGCCAGATAGATAAAACCGAGTTTGAGCCGAGAAACATTTTTCTGCTGTACCCGTTCCCCCTATCGTGTTTATGAATCTCCTTGAGGGCTTGATTCCTCACTTCTCAGATATCTGGTTATTTAGGATGCTAATTTGGGCCCCTGTATCAATTAAGAACTCTAAACATATTTGCTCCAGACCCACAGGAATGTGTAGATAAGGCTCCTCTTAGCCAACCGTTGGCAAAAATTCTCCATGTGGAGTGAGTGGCCCGAACCCCATCCTGCAGCTTCTGGCTTCTTTGACCCCCTCGGTTCCTCTCGCAGGGGTGCTAAAGGGTTAACTGTGCTGCCCTGCCGAGTTGGGGTTGCTGCCCTGGCTTCTCCTGGACCCCTCGTTTTCCCCTCCAGCAATGTCGGCAGTGCCAGGGTATGGTCAGCGGGCATTCTGTGCGGCACTGTCCGGGATATTCCCTGCATTGTCCCCTTTCACCACAGGCTATTCCTTGCTGGATTGTAAATCAGATCTCGTTTGCTTCAGGAGAGTCCAGAATTCTGGGGGAGGGCTGGTTGGGGTGAGGGGCTTTTATTGGTTTTAATGGAGGGGTGGGTAAGGGTCTTCCACCAGACAGCAGTTTCGTGCTATTATTTTGGCACACATTCATCTGACACTTCATCCTGATGGGTACTCATTTCCTATCACCATTTACCATGCTGAAGGTGCAAAATCCCCTTACAAAAATGAAGCAGTTTCAGTGATAGAGTCTGACATAAACCTACAGCATAAAGAGATGTCAAAAGATCATCTTGACATGCTGCTCTTCGGTTTCTCATCATGCACAGGTACCCTGCCTGCTACATACAGCGATAGGAGTAAGGTCTCACTGCTGGTGCAGTTATGGTTCTTTTTGGAGGGAGACAACTTGCTCTACCCTCCCACTATTTGCTGTGTTTTGTCGAGGGTAATCCAACTAGTATTAAAAGTAGGGAGAAGGGTGAAGAATTGCTTTTCCCCTCCAGGTCAGCCACTGCATTTGTTAGCAATGTGCTGCAGTTTGGGTCCTTCTTGAAGGAAAAAAAGAAGAAAAGAAAGCTTGAAAAGCTTTGTATGAAGGTGAGAAGTTAGACATGAAAGGACAGTAAGGAATGAGGGATACTCCTTAAATATCTAATAGCTCATTTCTAAAAAATGAGATACTGTATCTTGAAAATCAGTGATTTGATAATGAATAACCTTTTGACTATTACTGCAACCTGTACGTAAATGAATACATTGACTACTAATTCACAATTATGTTTCTAAACTAGTTTAATTTCTCTCTTCCCAGTTACTGGAAATAGTTTCTATCTCATCTGAAAGGGGTCAGTTTGGTTTTCCCTTAAAAACTCAATGTGTGGAAAAAGAATTTGGCAAAATGACAGCATTTGTCACCAGCTAGATGCATTCTTGCACTTCACCAAGTGCCAGGGCCTGCTCACAGCAAATGATTTTTCTGGCAAGGGGTGTATTACCAGTGATACCTTATTAAGTGTATCTTTTCATGGCAAGCTTACCAAGGCATTGTAAAAATAGCAATGGTTTTCAAAGCTCAGTTAGCTCTTCTGTAAGGCCTGGAAAAATGTAAATGTCTTTGGCCTACTTTTCAGTCTGGGTAAGAGGTGTCTGATCTGATGTGATGGAGAAGGGAATTCTTAACCCATTTCTTAGTGGCTATGGCAAAGGTATGCAAGCCTCATGTTAAATATTGAGGTCATCAGCTAATACGTGTCAGGAAAGCATAGAGCTGTACCAAATACTCCTGTCAAGAACATGTGCAGCAGAGCAAATCAAAATTGGAAATCAATTCCAATTGAAACTGACTAGAGTCAAAATGTGACTCTGCTATATTCTGCTTTTGGTAATTCAGCTCTGATAAAGAATTCTGGTCTGAAACTTAAATGAAATAGTAAATAAAAAGTCTGATGAAAAGTGGAATGAAACTACTTGTTCAACTAAAGCAGAGGCCTCAAAAGAGTCACTGTATTGTGAAATGCTTTTTTTCTTGTTGAAGATCAACTTCTCTTCCTTGAGTGTTCCATTCTTTAGGTATTTCTGCCCATAGTTGGTGTGCTTAGGCTCCCCATCCAGTCCAACTGATCTATGGATTTTCCAGCTTATTTTACTGGAACTGAAGTCTATCCATCTATGTCAGCACGGAAACAACATCGCTTGGAGATTGCCGTTTCTTTGGGATCTAGGAGGCTCTTCTGAACATATCAGGTGATAAGAAATTTTACTAACATTAATTAACAACTTCACACATTCTCTCCTATCTGTGGAGAGGCAGCTAGAACAGCTTGTATGTAAGAAGAGTTAGAGATCTGTGTGCTTGCTGTCCTCCCATGTATAGAGGTGCACTCTCAGCCTGTGAGCACTTACCAACAGAATAATCCATGATTGCTCCCATGTATGCCTGGGATACTACACAGCTGCTTTATACAATAGCATAACTGACCAAGGGAGACCTAACAGACACCTTCCAGTACCTGAAGGGAGCTTTTAAAAAGACTGGAGAGGCCCTGGTTACAAAGGCCTGTAGTGAAAGGATGGTAGAAATAAATAATCCATTGCCATTTCTACCATTAACTCATCTAGTACTAAGTGACATGAAAGTGGCAGGAAAGGACTTAAAATAACTGACCATGTGATTATCACATCTCTTCTTTCAATGGCACTTGAATTACTGCAGCCCCAAAGATCTACACACTCACTGAAAGAAAATGTTGCATTTGTGAATCTGGGAAAGGAGGAACTGAGAAATTCTCCACAGATTTCTCTTAATCTGGATTTTATTATTATTTGCAGACATGGTATAATAAGTGCCTTTCATGTAAATAAGATCTTCATGACATAAGCCTTTTACTCTTCCCTTTATTCTGTAATGAGAATCTCTTTGGCATATATCTGGAGGAGGTTTAAGTGATTCTTATTTACCCTTATTGTTTTGGTTGCATCAAGATGCTTTTAAAGGGAAACCCACTTCAAATTGAGGATGATGACTGAAAGTTGGCTCTAGAGAAGAGAAGAGACAAGCATAGATGCAATTCCTTTAAGACTTTTATGAGTCCATCTGCAGTACTATCCAATAAGACCAACATTTATTTTTTTTTACGTTTTGCCATAGTCTCATTTATTTGGCTCATCATGTGTCCACTTGGGTAAAACCCAAAGACAAAATCTGTGCAGTATTTAAGGCAGTGGTTATTGTGCAGGCAGTCCAGTCCATTTATTCAGATGTTATACTTTGCAGCCACTTGAGATACAAAAAGCTTTGTGAACATGAACAATAAGCTTTGAGGTATATCAGTAAATTCAGATATTTATTCAGGACAGGTGAGTGAAACATGCAGTCAGGTGAAACTATTCCTCAGTATCTGAAGAAATTGCCAAAATCTGAAGTAAACACTAATAGCTCTGACTGAAATGTATTAGGTGTAATACTATTTGGGAAGTAAGATTTGTACTTGCTTCCCTCCCTCCCCATCATCAGCACAGCAATAAAGGAGCATTTTAATTCATTGTGGTCGTACTTCAAACTTAGCTGAGAATGTCAAGTGAGATTCAAACAGAGAAAAGTGAGTTCTGACACAATGAAGTGAAAGGAAACAAGGATTAGTCAGAAAAATTGCATTTAGACAGTTGCAACAGAAACCATATTTCACTGGAATTTACTCAAAAGGGTAAGACCTCAGCCTAAGCAATCATCTTATCTCGTTAGAAGTGCATCTGAAGTATTTTCTGTTTGATCTCTATGGACAGAAAACAATCTGACTAATACATATAATTTTAAGCCCATCAAGCCAGGGACCACAGTCAGAGTTGGGAATTGTGCACAGCAGCTACAGGTAAGCTCATCATGCCCATTTTCCTGGAAGGAGAGACATTCCATTTCAGGTCCATGGAGTACAAGAGATTTAATTTTCGCTCTTAGCTTTGCTACATGTCAAGGTTTCAAATACTGCTTATCTCCCACTTGAGAAAGTAACTAGAATTTCAGAAGCACTTTTCTGAGAGTTGTTCAGCTCATCTTTTGTAAAGGTGGCAAAGGTTTTGTCCAATGACTGTTAGAAGCTTTCATTCATAGCTCTAAAACACTAGTGGATTATTCTTTCTCCCAAGGAAACAGACTCAAAGCATCATGCACAAAGTATAGACCTTTTCTCTCCATTAAAAATATATCAGGAAAAAGATATTATATGGAGGAAAAGAAGTTTGACTAAAGTTCATCACTTACTATTTCTAAAATAATAGAAAAAGCTGTCTTCTGGGTTTATACATCAGTCTTGATACTGTGAATAATGCCGTGTGTGTGAAAAGCAGCTGACAAGTAGATCTTTACAACTTCCTGATCACATTCTTGTGCTCATCCAAGTGAGGCAGAGATCAATTTCTGAATGTTTGCCCAAAGAGCTGGTTTTCGTTTTCAAGCAAGTTAAACACCTTTTTATGCCAGCAGTCTCAGAATTTGAGTTGAGATTGACATAGCCCTAGCTTGAATGTTGATGAGAGATCACTATCTTTAAATTTTTATCTTTAGAAATACAGCGATGAGTCCTCTTGTTGCTTCCTTAAACTCAGTGAGCTTTGTTCATCCCTCGTGTAATTATGGCAATTTCAAAGATAGGTTGGACCCCTCATGTGAATCAGGTTCCCCAATGTATGGCTCTTTCTAGATAATGGAATGAAAACCTAAACATATTGCACTGCACAGCAAAAGTTTACTGCTGGCTTTGGACTGTTCCAGATAATTGCTAATTAGGCATTTGGACTTATAACCAAAACTTATGCATGTGAACACACAGAAAAGCTGTCATGATTATGATTGTTAATCTTGTTAGAGTGGCACAGTTACAAAAACTATCATGGGAAAACTAAGTATAGTTATTATAGCAGTACAGAAAAAATAACTTTGAAACTTGTTTCATTGGCAAAGGGCTAGAGCTCAATTCTCTGCAATATAGAAAGCAATTATTGTATCTCAAACCCTGTAGTTTACTATGTGTTAGTTTGGTACACAGAAAAGATTTCCTCTAATAGATTTGCCCCTTTAACAGACAAGCTCTCTATTACATTCTATCTTTTTGAGAGAAAGGACCTTACATGTATATGTTTAATAGGCTAGTGCTCCTGTAGAAATTCATTTCAAATTGCTTCACCAGTAACAAAGAACACAGATGGAATTGGTGCACCTGCATGCAAGGGGAGCTGTCTTGATACCAAGCCCTGTGGTGCTGCCTCTGTGTCAGATTTACCTGACTGCATTCTGAAATATTGCCCTATTCTAAGAACTGATTTTGTGGAAGTTTAGCAGCCACTCCCTGGTCTGGGAAGCACAGTGAGGGTTCAAGGATCCCATGCTGATAGTGCTTAGCTGATCCTTAATGTTACATGTTAGGTCCTCCAGAATTTATCTGGATTCTGTGAATCTAGCTTGCTGCTTTGCTTTCAGACACCACCTCTGATATCACCACTGAACCCTGAAAAAAATTGCTGCACTCTATCATCTCCACAGAAGGCCCTCTGTATCAGCAGGCTTTGCATAGACAATGCTTTCTGAAGATGCATCTTCATCAATCACTTAAACCTCAGCAAGTCTATGATGCCACCAAAAAGATGAGTCCTGCATTTGTCTCTGGCCATAAGTTCCCAAGCCCTCCTTTGTGCTGGTAGTAGTAGGGTTGCATGATCTGGCTCATCAGCTCACTGATGTAACTCAAATCTCTGAAGGCAGAGAGAAAAGGAGAGACAAGATACAGAAACTGTCTATGTAGATGCAGGGATACATTTTAATGTGATTTTGGCAGTGTTACTGTCTTAGCACTTTAAGCAATTAATAAACCAGTGAAACTGTGTCTAGTCAGGGGCTGCTTTAGGAGAAATAGTATTAATGGTTGGCTCTCCAGACCTCCTGGAGAAAGCTCAGATTTGCTTCCTCTTGCTGTCAGGAAGATTTGCCATTCACAATGGACTGTGCAAACCTTTGCAAAATGCTTTCTCCTTTTAGTGGGATTTGATCAACAGTAAAGTCATTAGGAGTATGACCATAAATTGCTCTCATTAACTTCAAATAGCCAAGATGAATGCAGCTTATGTCTCAAGACTGTTATTTCAGGTTGTCTCTTTGCAGACTGAGAGAGCAATTCCTGTGCTGCTTTATATTCATCTTCTTTTCACTTCCCAGCTACAGAGTTCAGATATTTTCTTTATTCTCTCTCATTTTGAGGGTAGGGAGAAGAATTTAAATTTTGGAGCATAACAGGCAGGAAAATATTCTGCTTCCATTGTCCTTACTACAGCACAGTGACTCCATGTACTGCAATGACTTTAGCAGCTATCTACAAAGCCATCTGTGCTCTTAAAATCCTATCCCAGTAGACAGCTTAAAGATTCCACTTTTATAGTTGCTTTTCAAAAACAAAGGATGTTTCAACCTAAAGCAAAGCTTTTGCAATTATCATGACATCATAACCAGCTAAGGTGTGTCTCCTGAAGATTACAGATGTCCACAAGATATTAAGAGCTGAAATTACAATGTTGTAAGATATTTACAATATATGTTAACAACAGCCTCCTTGAAATCGGCACCGATTTCAAAAGAACATCACCAATTATCACACATATCAAGAGAACATCCTTATCTCTAAATTGGAAAGACATGGATTTCATGGATAGACCACTTGCTGGATAAGAAATTGTCTGGATGGTTACACTCAAAAGAGTTGCAGTCAACAGCTCAATATCCAAGTGGAGACCAGCAATGAGTGGTGTTCCTTGGGGTTGATATTGGGACTGGTGTTGTTTAACATCTTTGTCAGCAACATGGACAGGGGGATTGAGTGCACTCTCAGCAACTTTTCTGGCAACACCAAGCTGTGTGGTGCAGTTGACACACTGGAGGGAAGGGGTGCCATCCAGAGGGACCTTAACAGGCTTGAGAGGTGGGCCTCTCAATGGTCGCCAATAGGGTGATTCCTGCAGGCCTGCTGTGGGAACTCACGGGATGGGTACAGAGCTGCCAAGGGAAGTTTCTTTTCTTTTTATCAGCAGAGAGCTGCGAGAGCTGCCAAGGGAGTTTCTGCTCCTCTATCTGAGGGACTGGATCTTCTTATCAGAGGAGAGCTGGCAAGACCACACTCTCCTCCAACAGGACAGTAGAGTTCATTGCCAAGGATGAAGCAGCTGAAGATGAGGAAGGCCTAGTGGGGTAGGGGGGTGCACAACCCCTATACTGGGGGGTGCACAGCCACAAGAAGACCAGAGACCAGCACTGCTGGGCCGGGTTGCTGCCACCTGACACGTCCTGGCCATGCCTGCCAGGACTCAGGGGCTCTGTAAAAGCTGGAGTCGGGGTGGAGGAGCTGAGCTGCACGTATCCTGCCATCGAGATTGTGTTGTCTCCGTGGGGACGCCCGCTAAGCATGCGTGCCAACCAGCTCCCCTGCACCTGGGGACTGTGCATCGGCCTGCTCTGTATCTTAGGGTAAGTAATGCTGCTTTGCTTGCTTTGTAGGAATAACAGTGGTATGGAACACATACAATAAACAAGCTGTGATAATTAATGATAACTTTGTGTGGTGGTTGAAAACATGGATCTGCAACACCCTACTACAGATGCCTACAGGAAAGATGAAGATTGTAGGGATTTGTTAAGGGGTAATGGTTTTAAAATTGGAAGAGAGTAAATCTAGATAAAGTATTAGGAAGAAATTCTTTGTCTGAGGGTGGTGAGACACTGGAAGAGGCTGCCCAGAGAAGCTGTGGATGTTCCCTCCCTTTAAGTGTTCAAGGCCAGGCTGGATGAGTCTTTGAGCAACCTGGTCTAGTGGGAGGTGTCCCAGCTCATGGCAGTGGGGTTGGATCTTTAAGTTCCCTTTCTAATCAAAGCACTGAGATTCCCCGATTCTCTGATTTGGTCAATACAAAAATATTGAGTCTGTTTGTAAGCTAAAAGCAAAGCTGTGCCACAGATCTTTCAACATCCTGATACTAAATTTCAGAGAAAACATTTGTATTCAGATGTTGATGCAGACGAGAGCACAAATATTTTACTGCTAAGTTCAACAAGGAGTTTACTACTATGCATGTATATATATTGAATAAATAGTACATAAAAAAAAAACAGAAACAGTCCGGAGAGCAGAGATTAGGACCCTCTCAGTACTGTACTAGAACTAGGTCACATATAAATGATTTCTTATTGGCTGGCTGCAAGCACTGCACATCCCAAGAGGCATTTTGAGTTGAGTTTGTGGGAATTCAAGTCTTTATACTGGGCTAATCTTGAGAGGATGAAATTCTTTACTGATCCTTGTCCTTAGCCTCTGACTTCTAGCTTCTTCATATTGAATCTTCTATCTCT
>VWZY01002526.1:672323-697538 GCA_013399075.1 Chloroceryle aenea | reverse complement strand
TCTCTCTCTTTCTCTCTCTCTTTCTCTCTTTCTCTCTTTCTTTCTCTCTTCCTCTTCCTCTTCTCTCCTTTGCTTCACAGTGAAGGGCAAAACAGCCCTTAGAAGATTTGTGCATTTCCTTCATTGCTGAATAGCAAATGTAACTTTTTCCCTTTGGTATTCTCATTTAGTAGTGTTGTCCTGACAATATATGAAGAAAGAAGTTTCATTTTTAATATATCTTGGGTTTATTCATCAGCAGAAGCTGCTGGACTATTTCTCACTTCCAGAGGCCATTAAGAGCCTGGCAGCTCTACCTTACTGTCCTGTTCTGCTAATTCTTTCTAAATTTGATAATTTCCTCATCAAAATCTGATGAAAGAGAGTGTAACTGAGAATATTCTATTTTTAAATTACAGTGAATTACTAGCTAGAGGGAAACAGCTTTCCCTCCACACAAGCTGCTGTTTTATTGGCAGCAAATCCACTACCAGAATTATATTAGTACCCAGCTGTGTTCTCCTACATCCCCTCTCCAAAAGTTTATCATCTTCTCTGGATTTGAGCATGGCAACTCTCCAAACAATTTTTAAATGGCTTGGCTTAAAAAAGCTGTGATCACTTCAGTCTGTATTACTCCACAAGTACAGCTGTGGGAACAGTGACACAAAAAGTTGGGTTACCAGAACTAAGAAGGAGTAGGAATAAGTAACAGAAATGGTGGAGATATCTTCTTAAACTGGATTTGCTGGATAGTGAAATGTAATCACAGAAAGACCAAGTAGATAGGGCAAGCCTTGGGTAGTGTACTACAAAGTGTTTGTACTAATTTTCTGGTGTAGCTCCTGGTTAATTCTTAAAATCTGTTGTATTGGAGGACACTTGGAGATTTGTTCAAGTTTCAAAATTGTCTCTGTTAATTTCACAGTCATTTTCAAAAAGAATATTAAAAAAGGAATTTTTAGGAAGAAAACCCCACAGTGTTTTACAGTGCTTCACAAGCTATACACCACCCTTACTCTAAACTGCCCAAAAGGAATATACTAGGACTGTGAATGATCAGACCAAGCTCAGGACTATACTAACAATGCCAACATGGATTTCATTCAGCTCAGAGCACTGGCAGGACACATTTACCTTTTCCTATGAAGTACCCCAAGTGGAAGACTGATTCCTTTGCTGAATAATTACAGCACTTGGAACAGAAAGTATTGTCTTCTTTAAGAAGTGGGTAGCTTCATCCTAGGAAAAGACCATTGTTTCACTGGAGTCAGAAGTAGGCAGGGTGATGTTTTTAGCCACAGGAGCCTATAGAAGTGATTTTTCACCCAGATTAGTACATATAAGGAGAACACAACCAAGGAAAGAAAAGCAACTTTCTTAAGGACACTTTCTGTGTCCTAGAATAATCCAGTAGGATTGTATTGACTAAACTGCAGAGTAGCTCACTGAAACAGTACAAAAGAGAGAAAACAGAGGAGATGGAGGAAGAGTGTGTGCATGATCAAAAAAAAATCTTGTGAATTGCAACCATTGACTGTAGGCACAGATGAGAAAAAAATGAAGGAAAATGTAATAGAGTGATGAAGTCACAGGAGTTGTTGCTCTTGATTTAGCTGCATTTTCCAGATGTTCATAAGGTTTTCTAGCAAATCTCTGGTACTTGGTTGTCAAGTGAGTTGGGTTTGGATATGCTCTTTCATGCATCTGGATTAAATTGTCTGCATTTTTCCTCCAAAGCAACTTAAAACATTTTCCATGTTACAGGTTTTGACCATCTCTGAACTGTAAAGTCCTCACAATTACAAGTTTGCTTTTAGTACATTGATAGGGAAATAAATGTAGATACTTTGCAACAGAGTTGGATGGCTTCTGAACATGGGGAAGGACAAATGAGGTGAGTTCCAAACAGTTTGCAGCCAGTTAAAACACAAACAAACAACTGCAGTGGCTTAAAAATTCATGTGGCAAAGCCTTTACTCAGAGTTCCATTGGCTGTTCTCTGAAACACATGGACACATTTAACAATTAGAGGATGGAGCATTGCTTTCTAGGTAGCTCCATATTCCCAGAAATGCACAGAATTGCACAGAACTGTTGCTTTGGGTTGTTGACCTTACACAAATATGAGCTGTGATGTGGCAAAAGTAGGTTAAAAATTGCTTAATAAAATCAAAAATGCCAACTAACTCTAAACATATTGCAGAAAAGCACCACATTCGAACCCTTCTGCTGAATATAGACAATGTTCAGCTGGAGGTTTGCCAGCTGCCTGGCAGCACCAGATGCTGAAGACCCTTGTTTTTCAAGGTCTATTGCTCTAGGGCTGCATCACCATGTGCAGGGCTTTGGCCTTCAGGGCTCCCAGGTTGTCTGCTTCCCATCATGGAGTCTGGAAATCAAGAGAGCCTTGGCCTGAGATGAGTTATCCGGAGGATAGGCTTCTCACTCCTTAGAAGGAAGCCATCCATCCACAGTTTCAGTGTTAGGATTTACTTCAGCATTTCTTTTTGGTTTTACGTCACCATCTTGGAATTATCAGCACATCTGAAAAACTTCATTTGCTTATAATAAGTAGATAGTTGCATAGGATATAGTGGAAAACCAGATTTTAAAAGACCACCTAGTCCTTCTCCACTCCCAGGCAGGACTAGCTATGCCTACACCTTTCCTACAAATGCTTGCTTTGACCATCTCTGAGTGACCTTACAGCCCATGACAAGGTCAAGAAAAGGACTTGGACAGTGACTACTGTGAGGTTAAGTTATGCAGCCCGACAAGAGCTGGCACATACATGTTTTGAGAGGCACAGCATCTATAGAATTTCTTCAAATCTATACCACTGCATAGCCAGGATGACCTACATCTTATCAACACAACTTCATATTTCTGCCTGGAAGGACTGGGTCAGCCACCTCACAATGCATATGTGGCCATGAAATCTGCAGGACAGATTTCAGTTGGTAACAGAGATAATCCATTCTGAATTTTATGGAAGTAATAACTACTAAGCAATAATTAGCTAATTAAAAAAGTCAGGAGGATGAGAGAAACAAGGAAAAGGGAAGCACACTGTAAAAACTAAAGTGCTGAATAACATTTTCTTAATCAATGAATATGGCATGTCTTTTTCTTAACAATCCACAAGGAACTTATATATTTCATTAACACATTGTAAAACTTGGTGTATTTTAAGAAATTGTTTACAGAATTAAAACAACCTTGATATCTCTCCCAATCTGTCACTAGCAACAACAACAGCAAGCTAAATCACAAAAGAAAGATCTTGCCTGGGGAGCTTTGCTGTCTATCTAACCAACAACATGCATGATCGCCTCACATTGAATCATTTGACAGTCTTTTTGAGACCAAAATTACACATTTGGAAATGAAAATAAGAATGTTGGTTAACAATATGCATAAACCCTGACTCTGAAATCAGACAGTGCAAATTCACCATGTATCATAACAAAAAAAAACCCCACAGATTGAAGTGGTTATTCTGGAGAAGCAGCAAAAACAGAAATGTGAGACACTAAAACCTCAGCAGTCATTTGTATTTACTTTAACTGTGTCAAACCTTCAGTCAAATTAGTAATAAGCACGCAGGTCATTAAACAGCTTAACTGAATTTGACTGACATCTGTTTTGGAACAATTAGATGGTACAGCATATTTTCATAATGAAAGAACTGACTTAATTTCCCTCTTCTCTCTCTGAAAGTTTATTAAGTATTTCAGCCATTAAAGTGCTTATTTATTAGTGAAACGCAGATGTCCAACCACTAGAAGTGTGAAGAATATCTGAGCCATGTCAGACCTTAATTAACTGATTACAAATTAGAGGAACATCACTCAAAGCATAAAAGCTGAAATTACACCTTTCTAACATTATAATTCCATAATGATTTGTGGAGAAGAAAAAATAACCTAAATGACTCTTTGAGAAAGTAAAATGTAACCACAACATAAGGAAATTGTCTGACATAGCTGGTGTTACCCCTGTAACCAAAGCTCTGTCACTGCTCCTGTTGAACTTGTGACCCTTGAACAGTGTTTCTTACATGCATTTGCAAGGTGCTATCACTCCGGTGCTTCACATGCCCTCAGTGAAGGTACTCAGAAGCTGAAGGATTAGGTGAGAAGTCTGTGATATGTATTTAGTCATAAAGCTGTCTTGTTTCCTCACTCTGAAACGAAATGAGCATGTGGTAGCCACCTACATTTTTTTTTCTTCTGAATGTAAGTAGTGGCTGAGGAGTGCAAGACAGAGCGAGACATGTCTGCTCTGGTTTGACTGGTTCATTTAACAGGTACCAATCCCAGGGGACTGCCCAGGCCCCATCTTAGCCAGTTTTATGTCCCAAAATACCTTCTTTGCAGAGGATGGGGGAAGGAGTTGTGATTTGGACTACAGTGGATTGGCATTTCCTCACGATCCACAGTTACTTCTCAGGCCCGTTTCCTGCCTGCTTTGCACAAAGCTAGGGGAAAAGACATCCAAGGACCAAGTTTATTAATAAAGGATCATGGCAAATATATGTACTTTATAAATATAGATTTATGGCTTCCATGACATTTATTCTTTGGTTCAGCTTCCGTTTTCATTGCTTTTTTCTAAGCTGAGTATTTGGGCAAAACCATCACGGTTTAAACAACAAAAGCAGAATTTGTTTGGCGTTTCAAGTTCCCCAGTAAATTCATCTTTCAGGAGGACAAGAAGAAGTTCCATAACAAAACATAATTCTAAACCAAGAGGGGAACTGTTGCAACCTAGACATTCAATACTGTTATTTAACTAACTGCAGATGCTAATTAGACCCATTGTCCAGGCGAGCACTCAAACACTGGAAATCGATTTAAGCTTAATGTTGTACATAAGTCTTCCTAGTGTAAAGACTGTAAAAAATCTATAACAAATTTCACTTTTCCTTTAAACATTTAGGGACTTTCTGAATGTTGCTATTAGGAAAACAACTAGAAGACAACTTTTAGTTGAGTGCAGTCATGACACAAGCTCACCAGTCCTGTTATACCCAGCACAGGGTCTTTAGTCTACACAGTGTCACAGGGAATGATTTCTCAGGCAATGCACCAGAGGTGACATTATTGTTAAGCTCACCCTGTTCCTTTTGGTTTATACTTTTTTTCAGTTCTAAAGGCCACAAGCAATGAAGATTGTTTTGCTGACAGGGTTGGTGTTACCCCACTGCAACCTTATCATCTCACTGCATGAATGACACTAGATGAATTCAGCCATGGGTTTAGGCCATCAGCTGAAAGTCTCAACATTTTGCTCTTGTGAATTGAAAAAGCTGCTGGTCATGCTACCTTTCTACCATGAAAAGGGAGGTGAATGTTGCACTGGATTCATTAAAGATGAGAAAAGCAAACAGATTGAGGACAAAATGGCTGATGAACTGGTAAATGATGCAGTCAATACATTGCTGATGTGGCTGAAATCAATAGGTGAGTTTTCCTTTCAATTTCAAAAAGGGCTGTCTGTGCTTAACTCCTGATGGGATTTATGCCCACAGTTAATTGTCTAACAGTTTCTACTTCCAGGCTATTCCTGACTAATTAGAAATATGAACTCTCTGGCACAGCACATCCCTAAACCACTAAAGCACATCAAAGGACATTATTCATCATTACTGTTTCTTATACTCTTCCTCAGCTTCTGTCAGATGGGAGAAACAGGGCTATATCTTATCAGAATTTTACAGTTAATTGACTCGAAATTGATTTGCAATTACATCTGGAGGAAAACTGAAAAAGTTTGAGAGTTTACAGTTCCCCTTGTAACTTCGTGATGAATGTACCAACAGGTCCTTTAGCTCACATTGCTTACAATCATAGAATATCTCAAGCTGAGAGGGACCCATAAGAATCATTAAGTTCAACCTCCTGCTCCTCACAGGACTACTTCAAACTAAACCATATGACTAAGAGCACCATCCAGATGCTCCCTGAACTCTGACAGGCTGGTGCTGTAACCACTTTCCTGGGCAGCCTGTTTCAGTGACCAACCACTCTCCCACTGAAGAACCTTTTCCTACTGTTCGGTCTGAAATTCCCCTGATGCAGCCTCATTCCATTTCCTTGTGTCCTGTTGCTGGTCACCTGCAAGGAACTTGTAGACTGGGATGAGGTCAACCCTCAGCCTTCTCCAAGCTGGACAAACTGAGTGACCTCAGCTGCTCCTCATAGTCTCAGCATATTTCATTATAGTTTACTATTGGGTCTTATAATGGAAAGGAAGACAATATTCTTAATGAGATATGACTGTCCTTTTTTTTTACAGGACTATAAGTGCATTTATTCGACAGTTAATAAACTAAATGGCCATGCATCTGTTCAATATTCTTTAAAAATCCTTCCTAAGGAGTGAGGATTTCACAAGGACTCTTGTGCCATATTTCATGGTCAAAACAAAGAAACTTAGCAGTTTGCTTTTGCTCTGAACATGCCTTGGTATTTTGCAGATCAGATGCTGGAAAATGATCGACATTCATATTTGAGAGACAGTTTTAATGGCTTCTTATTAAGATAGCATATGCCTGGCTCTACTTTTTTAGTTCTAGTGGGTTACACATTGTTGGTAACCATATGTTGAGAATGATGTGTATAAACACTGTGAAGATTCTCTTTGGAAAATCAAGCAAAAGAATCAGAAATTGGCATTTATTAACTGTTTTCAATAAAGCAGTCTAAATTCACACTTTTGTAACTCTGAGGAGGATGTTTTGAGAGCCGACATTTAAATTTCTAAAGGTAAAGAAATGTTGCTTTACATTCATACTTTCAGAATCAAAAGAAATATGTTAGTGGGAATAAAAATAATAGACTTTTTAGTAGGTGGTATATAGCAAGACTAATAGTCTGTTCTAAAACTGTGGATGAGAAAAATACATAGGATCTGGCAAACATAATATGATTTCCAACTGATGTCAGCATATAAACTTCTTTGTTCAGTTTCAAAATCCATCTCTCTCTTTCCACCCACTTTACACTCGAAGGGTCCATTTTGATTCTGAGGAGAGCAGTCTTTCATGCTACACATGTCCATTTACACCAGGCCTCTGGCTGTTTGGGGTCTTAATCCTTGTGTTATTTGGAGGTAATGGTAAAACTTACCTAGATATCAGTGGAGTGTGCTCAAGATTATAGTTTTCTGATTTAACTTCATGGTTCTGAGAAGGTTTCTGATATGAAGGACTAAGCTTGGATCAAGAATACAACTGAACTAGAATAGTTTTAGGTAAGAGGTTGGCTAGTACCTTACAAATTCTTTCTTGGCCATCCCAGACCACATGCTGGGGACCTGAATTTAGCTGCAGGCTCCTTACAGTGCAATCAGTGCTTGTGGGATGAGAAATGGACTCTTAAGCTACATTTATTAACATCAAAAGCAGTCCAAGATCATCTGTATGTTAGAAAAACAGGTGCAAAAATATGTTGCAATGTAAGGGACAGATTTTCTATCCCTTCTATCCCTTCTGTCCCCCTTCTATTGCTGTATTCTGACCAGTAAACCTCTGCAAATAGCTTCCTGTCAGCTACTGGTCTGAATCTGCCTCGGCACCTTTTGCTGAGTGCTAAAATACCTTTACAAATTTGCTGGGTAACATCATAAAAGTTTACGATTATATATGTTATTTATTTTATTATATATATATTTAATTTATTTTTAAATCCATTCTAGTGTTTCTTGTAATTTCATATTTCTGACCTTACCACGAAGGGAGGATGGAGACCTTGATCAGTGCTCACATTATATTTATTAATTGTATTGCTGCTGCACCCAGGGGTCCCAATTAGTGTTGATATTTCCAACACCAGTCAGGCAAATACAAGCAGCAAATATTATCTAAATCACTTCTTATCTTTGGTAAATTTATTTCTTGCACCGTATCTCTTACAGAGGATGCATAATCNTTCCTCAGCTTCTGTCAGATGGGAGAAACAGGGCTATATCTTATCAGAATTTTACAGTTAATTGACTCGAAATTGATTTGCAATTACATCTGGAGGAAAACTGAAAAAGTTTGAGAGTTTACAGTTCCCCTTGTAACTTTGTGATGAATGTACCAACAGGTCCTTTAGCTCACATTGCTTACAATCATAGAATATCTCAAGCTGAGAGGGACCCATAAGAATCATTAAGTTCAACCTCCTGCTCCTCACAGGACTACTTCAAACTAAACCATATGACTAAGAGCACCATCCAGATGCTCCCTGAACTCTGACAGGCTGGTGCTGTAACCACTTTCCTGGGCAGCCTGTTTCAGTGACCAACCACTCTCCCACTGAAGAACCTTTTCCTACTGTTCGGTCTGAAATTCCCCTGATGCAGCCTCATTCCATTTCCTTGTGTCCTGTTGCTGGTCACCTGCAAGGAACTTGTAGACTGGGATGAGGTCAACCCTCAGCCTTCTCCAAGCTGGACAAACTGAGTGACCTCAGCTGCTCCTCATAGTCTCAGCATATTTCATTATAGTTTACTATTGGGTCTTATAATGGAAAGGAAGACAATATTCTTAATGAGATATGACTGTCCTTTTTTTTTACAGGACTATAAGTGCATTTATTCGACAGTTAATAAACTAAATGGCCATGCATCTGTTCAATATTCTTTAAAAATCCTTCCTAAGGAGTGAGGATTTCACAAGGACTCTTGTGCCATATTTCATGGTCAAAACAAAGAAACTTAGCAGTTTGCTTTTGCTCTGAACATGCCTTGGTATTTTGCAGATCAGATGCTGGAAAATGATCGACATTCATATTTGAGAGACAGTTTTAATGGCTTCTTATTAAGATAGCATATGCCTGGCTCTACTTTTTTAGTTCTAGTGGGTTACACATTGTTGGTAACCATATGTTGAGAATGATGTGTATAAACACTGTGAAGATTCTCTTTGGAAAATCAAGCAAAAGAATCAGAAATTGGCATTTATTAACTGTTTTCAATAAAGCAGTCTAAATTCACACTTTTGTAACTCTGAGGAGGATGTTTTGAGAGCCGACATTTAAATTTCTAAAGGTAAAGAAATGTTGCTTTACATTCATACTTTCAGAATCAAAAGAAATATGTTAGTGGGAATAAAAATAATAGACTTTTTAGTAGGTGGTATATAGCAAGACTAATAGTCTGTTCTAAAACTGTGGATGAGAAAAATACATAGGATCTGGCAAACATAATATGATTTCCAACTGATGTCAGCATATAAACTTCTTTGTTCAGTTTCAAAATCCATCTCTCTCTTTCCACCCACTTTACACTCGAAGGGTCCATTTTGATTCTGAGGAGAGCAGTCTTTCATGCTACACATGTCCATTTACACCAGGCCTCTGGCTGTTTGGGGTCTTAATCCTTGTGTTATTTGGAGGTAATGGTAAAACTTACCTAGATATCAGTGGAGTGTGCTCAAGATTATAGTTTTCTGATTTAACTTCATGGTTCTGAGAAGGTTTCTGATATGAAGGACTAAGCTTGGATCAAGAATACAACTGAACTAGAATAGTTTTAGGTAAGAGGTTGGCTAGTACCTTACAAATTCTTTCTTGGCCATCCCAGACCACATGCTGGGGACCTGAATTTAGCTGCAGGCTCCTTACAGTGCAATCAGTGCTTGTGGGATGAGAAATGGACTCTTAAGCTACATTTATTAACATCAAAAGCAGTCCAAGATCATCTGTATGTTAGAAAAACAGGTGCAAAAATATGTTGCAATGTAAGGGACAGATTTTCTATCCCTTCTATCCCTTCTGTCCCCCTTCTATTGCTGTATTCTGACCAGTAAACCTCTGGAAATAGCTTCCTGTCAGCTACTGGTCTGAATCTGCCTCGGCACCTTTTGCTGAGTGCTAAAATACCTTTACAAATTTGCTGGGTAACATCATAAAAGTTTACGATTATATATGTTATTTATTTTATTATATATATATTTAATTTATTTTTAAATCCATTCTAGTGTTTCTTGTAATTTCATATTTCTGACCTTACCACGAAGGGAGGATGGAGACCTTGATCAGTGCTCACATTATATTTATTAATTGTATTGCTGCTGCACCCAGGGGTCCCAATTAGTGTTGATATTTCCAACACCAGTCAGGCAAATACAAGCAGAAAATATTATCTAAATCACTTCTTATCTTTGGTAAATTTATTTCTTGCACCGTATCTCTTACAGAGGATGCATAATCTGTTAAACTGCTTCTTAAGTTTTCTTGCAAACACATGATATGTTAGAATTAATGAAAATTAACTCTAAAGCATCAGGCCCTGATCTTTCAGGAAAGTGTTTTTTGGGGGGGCCTTGGGTTTTATTTTTTTTAGGAAAAGATATCTGTCTATTTTAGTCTTACATTCTTCTCAAAGCACTGGACATCAAATACTTTTGTGAGACGAGATATTATGATAGATGGTCTGACCCAGCATCTGCAGTTCTTGCAGTATTTGTATTCTTACACTACCATGCTGTCTACATGCTGACTATGAAACAAAAGTTTCTTTTCTCTTCTTTTTATTGGAAGAATGTAAATGCCCTCCAGTCACAGAACAGAAGTCTAAGAGATGAATAGCTTGTTTATTCTTAGGAAAGAATTTCCTTACTGAGCTGTTTATACTGTGTTTCTTAAAGATTTAACTCTATATGTAAATGAATTTACGACCTAGATGTCCAACTAGAATTCACAAATTACACGCTCTAAATATAGGAGATACTGTTCAAATGGATCAGCAAGTGCAATTTGCAATGGCAATCCAGTTAATCAGGCTGATTTTCTCTTTAGCACTTAAGGAATAGGTACCAGATTGGTCCTCTATGGCTTGCAGCAATACCGTCTATTTTTCAGGGGAGGGAGCTATTCCCTACATATTTTAGGATGTGGATTTGTAAAATCATTCAGCGTGCTGAAGAGAAACACACAGCAAGTGGAGCTGTGCTGGATAGGCTAGGGCTGTGGGGGAAACACAGATTGTTTTGCTCTGTCTCCAAGATTAAAACAGATAATCAGAGATGATAAGAACAGAGGAAATTCTCTTTCTGTAGACCTTCAGCCTAACAACATTTTTCAGTCACTTATTTTGCCTCCACACCCCCACCTCATTGAGGGAGAAGGAATATTTAGCTGAGCCTTCTGATCTGTTTACAGGTAAATGTGTCTACACACATTTAATGGTGTTAATGCCACTATCTTTTTCTGTCAATATAAATGTAATATAATGTTAGAAAAAAGTATAATTCTTCTATCAAATGCTGCCTGATTATTTGAATCTGGCAAAAGATTTCCATCCCAGCTTTTTGCCTTCTCAGACAGTCTGTCCCCACAGGGAGGCTGCACTAAGGGCCCTTAAACTATGACTTGGAAAGCACAAAGTGCTGAAGGAGAAGATGTTTGTATACCAGTGATGTCTTTGTAGTATCAATAGCACACAACAATTTAGGCAAAATATGTGTGCTTCTGAAGGGGAGGGAGAAGGTGCCTTCTGCACAAGTCAGGATGTGGGCAATGCCAGTTGCCCTCTGTGTGTACATCCACCTGTGTGGTACCTGAGGGAGCAAAATCTGAGTCAAAACTGGTTTTCTTTTTTATTCATATGCAGCCCCAAACTAGTATTTAAAGTGGGAAAAGTATGCATAAAAAAACCCCAAACGAACAAACAAGCATTTGGAAATATTGATAGTGACAGTTGCAATTATCTCTGCCTTCCTTCATTTAGCTCCCAATTCAAATTTCGATGCAGGCCTTATTTTTGCTGTGTAAGAGTTAACACTGCAAATTGATGTGATTTCAACACAGCCTAAACCACACAGATGAAGCATATACAGAAACATATTCACTACATTAACTACCACCATCAGTCAGACACTTGCACTGTAAATTAAAAATCACAATAGCTCATATCGGCTAAACACTTTCTGAAAAGCAGTGAACATCCTCTGGATGGGAGGCAAGGGAATGGAAAACAGCTTCTTAGGATTTATAGCACACCCTCTCCTTGCCCTCCCTTCCCAAGCCTGTGTTCATTAGTGTAACATGTTCATAGGCGACTGACTATTCCCTCACACCTGTCTCTTTGTACAAAAGGTCAAGCAAAGAATCAAACATGACTCGATTTCAGAGAACCACTGCAATTTCAGATGAGGGAGACACTTAAAAATGGTAGGGCTGGAATGTAACTTCCTCTGTTCTCATTTTTGCTCTGTAATGTAATGTCATTTTAATGTTGGGTTGTGGTTTTTTGGTTTGGTTTTGTGTGTGTGTTTTTTGGTTTTGGGGGTTTTTTTAGCTTCTGAAGGGGAAATGTGAATGCCAGAAGCCCACCAGTTTATCTCTGCAAGCCTACATGGACACAAGGTGGAGAAAAAAATTTCAGTAAAGAACAGATTCACTTTCACACTGACTGGTGATTGGTACAGAACATAGAGAAAGAACAATTTTTACAGTGATTGTCAGGTGGCCTCTTCTCTATCCTTTTCCTCTCTTGGGCAAATGTACTTACTAACGTTAAAAGACTTTTTATTTTTTGCAAATTCTCCTCTTGCAAAACCAGCTATAAGCACCAGTATAAATTGCCTGCCAAATCCTCTTTAAAGCTCATTTTGTCTCTATATTGATGTTGAAGAAAAACATGAGAATTGTGCTCATTATTACAGAGAGGTTCTTCAGAAAAGAGAAATACCCACCCCTTGCTTCTGCTTTGGAGCCTGATGCTCTTCACTACTTAATACTATTTATTATTTACATAGGAATTTGTAGTCATACATTTTAAAGCCTTTTCTGACTGAAAAAAGAAAAAAAGAGTGCTATATTCTTACAAAACAGACTCAAGACCAGTATTTGCATTTTAAATGTAATATTTATAGGCCATTCTGCATTAGTATTTTTCTGCAAGTATTGTTGTAATTCACTCCGTTTTATAACTAAAACACTGTAACAAACTCCTCTGTATTTTACTTTTGTACTGTTTTTATTGGCTCAGAAAAATAAGCTTCAAGAGCTCCAAAGCCACCTAATACATATGTCTGGACCCTTTTTATTTGATCTTGTTATCAAGCTCTTATTTCTTCCTTCCAGTCAATCACAGCAGTAACAGCAATATGATAAATAATCATGTGCATACATCAGTTTTGGGGTTCCACAAGGTGGACAAATAACTAAATATGATTGCAAAAATCCATCCTTTTGGCTAAATTTGAACAGCTTGGCTCTGATTTCACTCATGGCTATTTGTCTGATTAAAACCAGGAAAAATAGCCTGGAGGCAATTAAAAATATCAGCAACAAACAAGCGTCAGATGAAGTGTCTGATCAGTCAGATGCTTTTCTCATTTTTGTGTGTTTTTCTGTCTCTTGGAAGTGCCCATTTAGAGTGAAGAGGTACTGGCCTGAGTTCAAGCCAGAAATGACTTCCTGAATCTTTGAATAGAGTCTGTGGGTCCTGAGAACATCAGGTTTGGCTGAGCATCATTCCTAGTGTTTCTGGCCTGCCAAGATTTCAGTTCCCCATTTTGGAGTCAAGCCAACAAAGTATCTCATACACTTCATCCCAAATATTTTTCCCTTTCCATCCACATTAAGATTACTGTTGCCAATAGTGCTGAAGAATCATTTCCTCCTGCTAGTGGATGGATAAGCAGCAAACTGCTCGACTACTGCTCGATCACCACCAGGCTTCTATAGCACAGGTTTTCACCTGGCTGCTCTGGATTACTTCTCAGTGAGTTGATAATGTAACCTACAGAAATGCCCTGGGGAGCAGAGGTGGGGGCCATGTTCATTTGCTTCCCAGGAAAGTCCTAGCCCTAGGACACAAGGTAGGCAGGATATAGGTGTCTGAATGATTCCGAGGAGGGAACTGAATGTAAGTTGTTATTTCCCCATGGAAGGTACTAGTCATTAACCTGTTATGCGAAGGATGAGTGTCTAAACTCTCATTTCTGGAGTTACTCTTCCTTCCTTTCTTTTTGTTCTTTTAATTCCAACATTCCTGAGTACACAAGGGAAGAAAAAACTACACTGATCTGAAAACAGATGGCTTTCCTGGCCACCCTTAACCATTAGAATATATGAAACCAGAAAAATTGGTTGCTACTACTACAGTATCATCAACTTCAATTGGTTTGGATCAGACATTTAATGCTTTACTACCTGGCAACTTCAGAGCTACTAAAATCTCTTCTCCCTTCAGTAATTATCTACCTTTGCTGCTTCATTTCTTCTGCCATCCATTATGCCCTCCCCAGCGCTTACACTGCATGCTTCTCACTAATCTCTCTAATACTTGTTGTTGCATTCTCTGTTAGTTACAGCTATGAATTGCTAAGCTGCAGCAGATTTTAATGGTTCCATTGATGTCTTATTGGTAAATACTTAAGTTGCAGCTCATCAGTTTATTTTTATGCTGCTACAGCAGGATTGCTGAGTTCTCGATGGTAAGAATGGTATTATCTTTAGAGGATATTCAGAGATGGCCATTGCTAACGGCACTCAAACTTCATCAGTCTTGTGATGAGGTGAGTATATAATTTTTAGAACTGCCAAAGTATCCCATGAAACATAATTTCTCTTTTTAAAGAACATCTCAGCAGAAATGGATAAAAACTCTCACTCTCACTCTGACTGAGCTGCTCTGGGACTTAAAAAACCCTTGTCAATTAATTGCTGTGATCCCAGGGAAAGAGAAGAATGTGTTGCCCCACCTTCACCCTCTAGCCCACCTTCCCTCTCACATTTTAATAGCAATTTTATGTCAGACTTGTTTTTTACTTCTTTTTCCAACTATGCCAAATCATGTTTAGTAAAGAATTCAACAGCATGATCAGCGAGTAGGGAGCATCTCCCAGTAGCTTTTGAATTCTTGATTGCTTGTTTTCAATGATGTCATGTCTTTTCAACTTATTGTAGCCTCAGAAAAAGACACATGTAGGGTGGAAAGACTTTATACAGGTGTATTATGTTCTCTCAGGACTGCTCTCCTTACTTGGTCTTTACCTTCAAGCAATCCAGAACAGGTTCCTTTGACATCTCATTGTAAAGCAAAAATCCTGTGTTTTCTGAGGCTGTTGCCACAGAGGCTGGGAGATCTTTGCTGGAGAATTTTAGAAACTTGCTACACAAATATCTGCTGGATAAATAAAGGCTGTTATTCAACTCACCTTGTTGCTGGAGAATAAGTTGTTTTGAAGGTCTTTCTCCAGTCCTTCCCCTCTACAGAAGAGGATGCTCTACTGGTATCCCACCACGGCAGCTTAGGGCAAGACTGCTTTGTCTAGTCTTCCCTTACAACATCTAAATGTTAAGATGTCAGAAATATTCTGTTAACGGGTGAGAAAAAAGCTGCTCTTACACTTCTTGAGATTATATGTGGCAGGGGAAACCAGCAGGGAAACTGGGAACTTGGTGTCTCATTTATACAGAGCCATGTATTAGTCCCCATGAGTGACACAAAATGTCACAGCAGAAGTATGATAGACATATTTCAATAGGGGCAATGCAGCATTCCTAACTCTGTGTGTTTATTTATGTGTGGTCAGCAGTGTCCTTAAAAAATAAAGCACTAGGGCACATATTAATGAGATGGCATTACCATTCCTAAAAGTCCTGTCACACTGACCTGGGTTGTCTAACTTGACAATAACTCTCTAGGATAACAAATTACTGCTGACCCTGCACAGCTGGTACCAGGATGCATCACCAAATATATTTTTAGAAATTTGCTGTCAAGCACATAAGTAAAAAAGCACAAGTGTTCTGAAAAGTATGAATTCAAATGTAATCAGTAATAACATCAGCTGAAACACTTTGTTATGTGAAGGTACCATAAATTTGCCCTCTGGCTCTTCGATGAATACACAATTAGCATAATAGTTAGCATCACGTATTAATAGGCACCAATAATTTTCTCAATTGTTGTCTGCTTGCTCTGATAATCTACCAAGTTATTAGTCCATGTCAGTCTAACATAAAAAGCACTCTGGCACATATGGATAGAAATGTATCAAAAAAGTGGCACCCAGACACAATAATGTATTCAACCGACAGGGCAGTCACTCATTTAACAGGCTGGTCTGTAACATACTAGCAGGGCTCCCATTATTTTATCCAGCACATTGTTTCAGGGAAGTGTTGTAGGAGATGTTAGCATTCAGATTTTTAAACTCCTCTTGCTGCTGCCAAGGTCCTGCTGCTTCTCCTTCATGCGGGTAGCCAAAACCACTCCCCTCTCTTATTCCATGAATATCAATCATAGAGACTCAAGAAAAAGACCTTTAGCAGTAGATATGGCTGAGATGGAGAGACATTTTGCTCAGAAGGGGTAAGATCTTCTATTTCACATGATTCGCAAGCCATTTCAGCATGTATTCACTGCATGCAGTGGGTACAGGGTTAAAGGAGCTGCCAGTCCTTTGTGGAAGGTGCTAATTGAGCCTTCACAGTTTCAGCAGGGCACACAGAACAGCACACATGTTACCAGTGATGCAGTGCTTACCAGCATCACCTCTTCTGATTTCACCTGCATCCCCTCCTCCCCTATCTTTGGTGACTGATATTTTGCTATCGTTACCAGCAAAGTAATTTCCTGACAGGGTACTTCAGGGGCAGGATACCCGACAGTCTCTGTGTGTGTTTGTGCTTGTGTGTGCAAAGGGACAACTCCAAATGCAGCCCTGCCACGAGCCTACAGTGCCTCAAGGTACTGCCCTTACACCAGCAAGAGAGAAGGGCACAGGCTGCCTCTGCAGAATACGAATGGCTCTAATGATGATGGAACCTCAGCACTGTTGCAGTCCTGGAGGGGCTGTTGCTGCCTGCCTGCAGCAGGTGTTCATGGCCCAGAAGCTCCTGGGCCAAGAATTCTTGCTCCTCTCTCTCTTGTGCAGCAGAAGCCCAGAGCAGGTTCTTGTCACTGACACACTGATAGTAAATAATTCAAAGCATGAGATTTGCCTCTGGAATGCTTCTGGTTTTGTGGAAGGCTGCAACCAATATTTTTGTGGGAATAATTTCAAAGTGAAGCATTTGCTGTGTGAACTCTTTTTAACATAAATATTTGTGCCTTTCTTAAGCAATTCAAAAGACCTGAATAGAGAGTGAATATTGGAGAATCACCACAGAAGCACAGGATGGGTTAAGACTTAAGAGCTCCTGTTCTTGTCCTTTAATTTTGTATGTTTTGCACAGGAGTGCAGAAGGTCTCTTTTTTTTTTTTTTCCCTCCTCTCCTCTCTCTGAGGATTCTTGAGCTCAGCTCCAGATTCTAGAGGTCTTTGCCCACCTATTCCCACCCCATCCAGACCTCCTCCATCTCCTATTTTGTCTGTTAGCTCCCAGTCTTCTGCTCCACCACCCTTCTTCAGACTCCTGTGTTGTCATTCACTTACCCCGTGCCTCCCCTGCAAAAACCCAACCCTTCTCTTCCCCTCAGTGTCTCTGAACGTCTCAGTTCAGTGCTGTTCACTTGCAATGGTGAATGCTCAGTGCACAAACACTGGTGCATGCATGTGTGTGACTTGGTCAGTGTACTGGAGCATCTGCAGTGAAAAGAGGATGCTCACCAGGCATCTTGCAAAAAGAAGAAACAGCTCAAGTGGAAGGAGATTTCAGAGAAAGAATAAAAGCAAACCTCCTTCCTCTATGCCCCTCTGCACTACATTTCAAGCTTCCACTTGAAAGCTTCCAAAGGCAACAGGTGTCAGTATTTAAGAGTGAACAAAACAATAGATTGCTTTCTCACTGCTCTACCCAGAAACTTTCCAAGAAAAAAGCCTAAAAATTCTGTCTGAAGCATTAATTGTATGTGTCATTACCTGTTTTGTCCCTAAAAATGTTTAGTTTTGTTTAGATTTTCCTGAAATTTTAAAATAAATATTTCTTATCCATTTTAGCAACCAGAAGAAGCGGCTGGTGTTTCGAAAGCTGTTCTCTGGTAGTCTTACTCACTGTTCATTATTTGCAGTTTGGTAGTGCACACAGGTCTAAACAGCATTGCAGCATCAAGTGTTTGACACTTTAGAGGTGTTTTGCTGCAATCCAGTCACATCCCACAGGGGCCTAGAAATATCAAGACAATTAAAAGATTAAAACCAGTGATCTTCTTGTAAATAAGGGGTACCAAATAGCAGCCAGTTGATGTACTTGCTCAAGGGCACACTAAAAGAGCTTTCTCAGAGCCAGCTACCCGAGCTTGTGTCTCCCAAGGTCTTACCCATAAGAGCATCCTTCCTTTTCCAGATGTCTAAATAAAATGGGAGATAACTGGCTTTGCTGGGTAATTACATGTCAGAGTAGCAGAATTTGAAATGTGGCACCCTTCAAGGCTCTTTTCCTTTCCATTTCCCATGCCGTAAATACGGAGTCTCTTAGTGAGATCATTAGTGAGCACAGGGCAGTGTGTTACCATTATGCTGATGATGCAAGATGTGTTTCTCTTGCCGTGTAGCTGCAGGGGCTGCTCCATGGGAAATACTGAAAGATACTGTTAACTGAGTCAGAAGTTATTCATCCCCAAACCTGAGGAGATCTGTGCTCTTGGCAGAGGTCACACACCTCAAGAGGGTACTCGGTCTATCACTACACTGCATGTGCTAACAGGGCCTTTTGTATTATTTTTATTTAGTTGCCATATTCCGAGAACCCATCACAGGACTCTTGATAGAGCAGCTGACGTCAGTGCAGCCATACATTATCTCAAGGTGATGATGGGCTGTTGTGACACATTATGTCCACCCAGCAATTTAGTCATTTTTTGCATCAGCTGCTGTTTATTATTTTGAAATCTTTCACCAGTCTTTACTTTGCCTATATTTAAGAACTTCTTGCTGAGCTCTAAACTGGTTTGCCTCTGTGTTCATACACCACCCACTGTTGAAAGTTTCTACTCTTGAATATGAAGTCAGCTGGATAGCTTAATTCTGCTATGACAGCCCTCCAGAATAAAATTCCTTCTACATCACATCTGTTCCCATTTATCCATTCCCAGTGTTCTGAATTTAGACTGAAAATACGCCTCTACTTTCTTGGTTTTAACATTAACATGCAACATAAAATAGAAAGTGTGACAGATACACTTTAGTAAGTGTATGACAGAACACGTGCTCGTGTGGAACAGCACGTGTGCATACGAGCATTTACAACATACAGCATTATAAAAATGCAATTAATAGTAAACTGGACTGTGCATTCTGTACAAAAAAAGTCTATTAAATGGATTCTGGGATAACAGTGTTGTGCATTTTTATATTCCCATAATAATTTTATAAGCAGCCTCTGAAACACTGCGTAACATTTGTATTTGCTCTTCTGTGTGCACAACTGAATTCCAAATGCTATCAAGATTATACTCTCTTATATTCTAGAGGTGTTACAGATTATGTGAGTATTTTATTTTAAAATACATATAGTGTGACTTGGGCCCCAGAGGGTATCCCGTAATTTATAAGTGCTTGATGAAGATGTTTAGATTCTATTTTTTACTGTTTGATATTATTTATTTTTGATAGCATAGCAGGAAAGCTAGTGTGCTGGGGATAATCTTGATGGATTGGCTATGACAGATCTGGTGTTTTATAAAATCTTTTACCCCAAAGAAATCAGTTCTTCTGCAGTGATGGCTCATGGGAAACTCAGATCTCTTCCATTAGCAGCGATGCTTTGGTAACATTGCTGTATTCAGATGCAGGGAACTTGTTTTAGCTTAAAATTCATACCGTGAACATAAAGAAAGTACAGGGTTTTCTTGGATGGACTCAAAGTAGCTGCTGTGCCTTACTCTGCAGCACAAAGCTACCTGTAATGTTTATATTTTTCCTTCCATTTTGCCAGCCTTCCTTCACAGTGGTTCAGTCACCACCCTGTATTTTTCAGGGAATAAAGCAACGCTCGCCACCAAGAACACTCAGGGCCCTTTGACAAGAAGCCCCTTCCCCCACATATGGCCTCTCGAGTCTCACATCTGTCTGTCTGAAGTCATTAATCCAAAGACTTCAATGAAGGCAGGATTCTCACGCTAACAAGCTGGCAGCTTGGGTTGTGCTCTGTTTCCTAGCTCCAGCTAAAGCCTTCTCTACAAGAGGTTAGAAAGAGCAGCCCCTCATTTTTAGCAGTGCTCGAGCGGGTGACTTGAGCTGAACTATGAGTGCTTTTCAGAGAGGCTCAGTCTCAAAAATGGAAGGATCTTCCTGAACATAAAAGGACAGCCCTTTCCAACTTAAAATATTTATTAAAGATGTATTTTAAAATCCCTTACATAAGTAACTCCTGCTTTCCTTTACCTTTGCCGTATAGGAGGGGACATGACAGAAGCCTTGGTTCACAGTATGGTACAATTCAGCCCAGCTCAGGCTGTGTGAGCCTATCTGTTTCCCAGAAAATGTTGTGTGTTTCACTCTACAGTACACTAACATTCTGCCAGCACCCAAATGAAATACAGCTTGACAGAGGCTGCTAAGAGCAAATAAATAAGTCTATCAAAACATAACATTCATTTCATGATTAGACTGTAATTCTTAATTTATAGCCTGTAAGTAGAACTAGAGAGAAAAATAAATGTCATTAGCTTTCTTTCAAACCATAGTTATTTAAAAGGGCATTCTAGATTATTTGGTGGATTTTGAATTGTTACTTTTTAAAACAATTTTAATCACCTCTTCCAGCCATTAATATCTTTTCCTTCTGGAAAACATATAACTTTCTCTGTTGTTCAGGCTGCCATAGAATTAAGTTCTTTGGGAGGTCAATAACACATTTCTAAAGCTCTTTACAGCAACCAAACTGGATCCTTGACCCCCTTTTTTTTTTTTTTCTTTCCCCTTTATGCTATGAAGTGCACATAATTGAAACCAGCTAAACCAAGGCAAGTGAGATTTTCCTGATTTATGAAAACTGCTGATTGCCAAACACCATCTAGGACGGCTCTGTGTCACCCCCCAGGAGGAAAGAGGTGTGCAGATAACAGCCTAGAGTGCAATTTCTGTGAGCATCCCTGAACCCCAAAACAGTTTTTAGAAGCTTTAGAATCAAAGTAGCTAAAAGGCAATTTACTTTAACTCTGTCCCTGTATCTTTGCTGGTCTGATTAGCAAATAACAGCCACAGCCAAAAATTTGTCCCTCTGTACAAGTAATTCACCCACCACTGAAGTGAAGACATTTCTGGTACAGGAAATCACCACACTCTCTATGTCAAGATATCCTCAGTCTTGTAAAAAGCATCCTGGAATTCATTAATGACCACAGCTAACAAGGGACATTTGACAAAGACATTCTGGTAACAGTAGTGCTTGATTAAGTTAGGGCATATTCATTGATGATTTTAAGGGAGGAAAACACCAGCTCATGCAGCAAGTTGAGGTTTTCACTTAAACAGACACGAGTGCTGACGTTATTTAGGTAGAAAAAACACAGCCTATTATAACATGACCACAAGCAGCTTTTACCAACACTCTCAGAAGCCTTGTGTGGTCCAAAACATCTGTAATTCCTAAGACCAGTGATAGAAGAGCTGGCATCCCTGGCTGCCTCTTCTCCTCAATGACCTGCTGACAATATCAGTAACTTCATACTATGTCCTCATTAAGAGATGCTGGCAAATTGGAACAATGCTGTAGAAGGCAAGAATTTCAGCCTTTAAAACAAATATGGAAAATTATGCTAATACAGAAAATCAAGCTACATCTGAAAAAGGTAACGGCTATGTCCCTCACAAGTGCATAATATGAAAATACACAACAAACAACCCTCTAGCTGCTGAGATGCAGTTTACAGATCTCACTATTCATTGCTAACCTTCAGAAGCTATCAGTTTAACATGGGATAGAGAAGTGGGAGAGAAAAAAAAAAAGAAAAAGAGAAGGAAAAAACAAAACAAAACAAAAAATAGAAAAGAATTCCTTAAACTGAATCAAAATAATAAATTTGGCTAAAAAAGTTGTGATCCAAATTCATTGCAGTGAATTGGAATATTCTTGCCAACTTTAACCTCTCTGGATCTCTTCTTAACTGAGAACAAAGATAACATGATACGGAGAATATGTAAGAGATATATCATACAGTTTCAAATAACTTTTCTCCCCAGGGTGACGTGTTTATTTATGAAGAAGAAAGCAAACAAAATAGAGAGAATGGGATAGTACTGAACCATAGAAGACAACTTGTATGACCAACAGCAAAATCACAGAATCACAGAATAGTAGGGATTGGAAGGGACCTTTGGAGATCATCTAATCAAACCCCCTGACAAAACAGTTTCACCTATGGCAGGCTGCACAGGAATGAATCCAGATAGGTTTTGAAAGTCTCCAGAGAAGAAAACTCCACAACCTCTCTGAGCAGTCTTCTCCTGTCGAGACTAAAAAGCCCCAGGTCTCTCAGCCCCTCCTTGTTAGAGATGCTCCAGTCCCCTTATCATCCCTGTAGATTTCCACTGGACTCTCTGTAGCAGTTCTGTTTCTCTTGAACTGGGGAGCCCAGAACTGGACCCAGTACTCCAGATGTGGCTTTATGAGGGCAGGGTAAAGGGGAGGAAAATCTCCCTCGACCTGCTGGTCACACTCTTCTTAATGCACCCCAGGATACCATTGGCCTTGACTACAAGGGTGCATTGCTGGTTCAGGGTTAAGGTGTTGTCCAACAGGACTCCCAGGTCCTTCTCTGTGGTGATTAGCTTTCCAGCAGGTCAGCCCCTAGCCTGTACCGGTGCATGGGCTTATTCCTCCCCAGTGCAGGATTCTACACTTGCCCTTGTTGAACATCAGTATGTTCCTATCTGCCCAAACCCTTTCCAGGTCAAAATCTTGTCCTTACCCTGATAGTATGAATATTTCCCAAAAAAAGCTGCATGACTTCAGTGAGATGAAAGGTAAATATCACAGGGTTATTAGACAATGGTCAAAGTGTTCAGTGACTCTCAGTATAAAGCCAAGAACATGTTAATGGTACCAAAGGGGATACTTAAAAGACATAAAATAAATGCAGACACAGACCAAAAGTAGGGCTACTTTGGTAGGAGAAAGGTGGGCAAAACTTGTTTTTCCCAGATACATGTATTTGTTATGTGTTGCTATTGAAGGCAGAAGGTTTACAAGAAAACATGAAACAAAAAATTGCTATTGATAGCACACAAATAAGAAAAGCAGTTGTATCCATCCAATCAGTCCAGGTTAAAGACATCCCCGAGTACACACTGAAAATACTAAGCCCTCAAAAATTATTTTTGATATGTCATATCACATAGCAAGTGCAGCCTCAAACTTCAATAAAGGGAAGAAGAGTTGTTTATTAAAGAAGAAGCCTGATTTCAAGCATATTCTGTAATGTGAAAGAACAGAACAATTGCTGAGGGGAAAAAGAAAATAGGAAAAAATCAACAACCCCCAAACACTCCTCTAAACATTCAAAGGATAATGGAACGATAAGCAATAAGCAGCATGGGTTCATAAGGAACATGTCGTGCCAAGGAAACGTGATTACTTTTTTGATAGAACTGCAGAAATCCTGGATGAAATATACACAGTATGATTTTAATAAAGGATTTAATACAGTGTCTCACTAAATCTCCCAAAATGAATTCAAATTGCTTTGGACATAAGCACTGTCATGTAAATTGAAAACAGGTTGAAAAATCACAAACCTTGGCTGATGAGAAACGGCAGCAGATTGCACTGAGTTGTGGGGAAGCATACAGTGGGTCTACTGTAAGGTATAAAGTTGATTCTTGTTTTAATAACTTCATTAATAAGATGAAAGAAAAAATAAACAGCATGTAAATGAGCTCTGCAGTTGAAACTACAATTGAAGTGGCAGAAAACATCAAACTAAGCTCTAGGTTTGTTTTTTTTTTTTAAAAAGAACAGCTTCAAGCTACTACATTAGTGAAGAGACAGCCCACAGCAGAAAATCAACTACCTTGTAGAGGGTTGTTCCTCACTTACCCTGAGGAACAACAGGCAGCATACATACAAGAGTTTGGAGTGTGCTTCATCAGACACAAAAGCTAATGTCGGTTTGGGCTGCATACTTAGCAGCCTAACGTGGGGCAGGAAGGAAGAAGGTCCTCTGTACATGTAGGAAACCTAAGGTTTTAACTGCTTATAATTAAACACATCTTAGCATTCCAAGCTAGAGAAAAATCAGAATCAGAATCAGAATAGTAATTACACAAAATCATTAATCTTTCAACCCCTTTTTAAATTTCAATTTCAAACTTTTCAGAATTTATTTATTATTACAGAGACTGACCCAGCCATAGAAACAACTGAATTCAACAACAAATCTTCTTCCATAGGGGATTTTGGTCAGTCTGAGATAAAAATCCCAGTGATACCACATCACAGAGATTATGTTCCTTCTGAACTCAGATTTTTTATGACAAGGTAGTACACATCAAAACCCAGTAAGATGTAAGAAAACACCATAAACAAAAGCCTTTTTTCTACACAAAAAAAGTAGTCCTGTGGAGTGTAAGGTAGCTAAAGCACACCATAGCTTAAAATCAAAAAGAGATCAGAAGTTATTTTGGGAAATATACTCCTTTTTTGTCTTCATTGGTGAACTGTTGAATATGAACCATGAGGAGATGTATAAAGGACAGAAATAATCCCTTCTTGATGCAACACAGTAACACATTCAGGCGAAGAGTATCACTTATTCAGATAATGAATATTGGAGATGTCAAAAAACCAGCTCTGCAGACATTGAAAGCCTATTGATTTCTTTATCATAGTTGAAATGCTGTAGAACACCAACAAACAAGAATTAATGTATTTGGAAAGCTTTCGAATTCTTTTTTTTTTTTTTTTCAATATAAGGACGTGTTTATTGGTTTTCCTTTTATAGATTATGGCTGCAAAAACATCTCTGAATTTCAATTCCCTCATTTAACAGAGAGAAATTATTCTCTTTTTTTTTTGTTATGTGTTATAAATGTCTGCTTGTGGTTTGTGAGACTATTTCTAGGCTGATGCATGAATTGGTAGAAAGACTGTCAAAACATGTACACCTCCTTTAGAAAAGAAGCACACTATGAGTTGTGAAAGCCTGACTGAACTGGAGGCTGTGTCAGAATATGACAGAGTAGAAGCTTTATCCTAAAGGAAGATCTTATAAAGTACCAAAATTATGTGAAAGACACAAGACACAGTCAACCTCCCCAAAAAACCCAACCAACCAACCAACAAACCAACAAAAAACCCACCACAACATTCTCTCCTCTACCCCACGAAAAAAAAAAAACAAA
>VWZY01002526.1:636911-666683 GCA_013399075.1 Chloroceryle aenea | reverse complement strand
GAAAGGAAAGGAACGGAACCCTAGCTCCATTTAAATCGCAGCTTCACTACAATTGATCAGAATCTCTGTCAAACAAGCCATCAGCCATGTGGCCAGGGTCCTGCCGGCAGCATTCAGGTTGTCCACTTTATTTATTTACTGGAACTGAACACTGAAGCTTGTTGGTAGGGTGATAATTCTGTCTGGCTCTCCAGTATTCCCAAAACTTTATGTTCAACATTACTCTTCAACTGGAAGCTGAGGAAACAACTGTTGATTTTCTTGTCCTAAGGGTGANCCCCCCCCAGCCTGACAGATTAATATGCAGAATATCAGTTTCAGCAGCACATTAGTACACAGGAATATGATGTTAACTGTCAATCAGTATTTTAAGTATTTATAAAGATGTATGGTGAGTGTTACCACTAAATTGCCATTACTGCTTTCGTATGTGCTACACATTATTACTTGGACAAAGGGTGGAGCTGTGCTACACTTAGATGAATTCAAGGCCAGTAATACATGACTACATTTGAAAAACTGAGTATGCTTAATTGATTTGCATTGAAGAAGACATGAAGGGGTAAATAACTATTTGTCGGTACTTGAAAATTTCTGAACTGGGTTCTGGGGCTGCTGTGCTAGCCAATAAAACAAGGAGTACCATTGCAGTTAAAGTGTAACCATTGCAATTAAAGTAGCTAGTGTAGTTCAAGTGTTTTCAGGACTTTCCTTTAGTGACATTTTATGCTTCCTAACTTTTTTTTTTGGTGCATCCACATAAGAAATAGAAATGATTCTTTGTAATGCTGATTCTAATTAAAGATCAGTAATGGAAATAATTTGCATGGTCACGCTGTTCGTCAAAATTGGTTGCTTACGCTGTGCAGCTTTGGGTACTAAAGAGTTCCTCAAACTGAAAGTCACTTATCTGAAATGTAATTGCCCAAATTCAAACTGTAATCCTGAAAAACATTCAGCTGCTGCTACCCTCCCTTTACACCTTAATGCTACATTACTTATTTTCACTTTAAAGTTCTGTAGGTTGTCTAGAGTTTCTTATTCAAGTCTTAGTCAAGGACTTGCACTAATCCAGTTATGGCAGACTGGTTGTATGGTGCCTGTCTTGTGCTTAATTATTATTGATGTCTTAGAGTGCAACATTCTCCTTGTCTCTGAGGGGATTTAATTAATGTATATCCAGGATACATGTCTAAAGAAGATATGACCTTGGGGTTCTGTGTTCCTCCCAGAACTGCCTATTTTTCATTCAGCAGTTGTTAAGTACTCATGTACGTGAAGTGTACTCCTCACCCTGGGAGCAGTACGTAAAAGGATGGATTTCCTCCTCCTTTGTAAACTAGCCATGAGTGGTGGATTCTGAACTCCACTAGTTGATTGTGCCTCTCCACAGCTTGTCTCAAGCTTGGCAAGAACACTGTTCTGGAAATCAGGATTTGAACCTGCTGAGATAGAGGAGTGAGTTAGAGCAAAGTTTCACTACTTTCCAAG
Organism: Chloroceryle aenea; assembly: GCA_013399075.1. Taxonomy (NCBI): domain Eukaryota; kingdom Metazoa; phylum Chordata; class Aves; order Coraciiformes; family Cerylidae; genus Chloroceryle; species Chloroceryle aenea. The sequence goes on along the minus strand of VWZY01002526.1, from coordinate 665,192 downwards.
TGTTGTTTTAACCTCACAGGCATTAAACAGTGACACTGACACTACCAGGAGCAGTGCAGATGTGGAGCATGTCATGAAATCTGCTGCATGAGCAGCTGCTGCTCCATGCTCTGTAAAGGATTGTTCATAGCAGTGTGCTAATCTGTAGCTGAATGACACTGTCTTCTCCCTTGTAACTCACCCAGGCAGGCTCATCCCCTTCTCACACAATAGGAGAAAGATGAAGTCTTCTTATCTCCTTGAGAGGAAAGCTATAGACAGCTATCTTCCTGAGAGGTTTCCAGACCTTCATGGAATACAAACAGAAGCATCTTTTTGAAGATGGACAAATCTAGGCTGTTGTCTGTGTTTTCTGTTAGCCCAGTGTTTTGTTCTTTTAAGGGTCAACTTGTTCTATGCTTTTACATCTTCTTTTTGCATGCCAGTTCTCCTCATATGCTGTTTAGTGAGGTACGTGTCTCACTCAGAGTTGTAGATCCAGAAATATCTCAATTTCAAGCACCTTCTTGCACTGAGCCCTCTGTCACACCAAGCTTACACTCGCAAGAACTAGGGAACAGGGGATATCTGATTATCCAGAGCAAGTGATATGGTGACCATAGCATTTACCATAACTTAAACATGGTTTGTGTTGTGTTTGAAGATTTCAAGTGATCCCTGTGAGGAACTTTGAGTTTTCTTAGTTTAGCCTCTTGTGGACAATTGTTTTTTGTTTGTGCTCTTTAATGAGTATTGTGCAGAATTTCAATAAAGCATCTGTTGTCAGTGATAACACGTATGCACGCAGACTGGGGAAAGTGATTTATGAGATCTTCAAGCAAATTATATAGGTAAATGTTGAGCTTCCAGCAGTGGAAGGATTCCACACTATCTAGTTTAAAGGGCCATCTTTCCATACCCAATAAAGATCTGCTGTGACCAAGTACATTAAGCAGTCACTGCAGCCATCTATTGTATCACAGTTTGGTAATTTCTAACTACCATTTAAAACTATGCCATTGCTCTGCTGTGTAAAGAATGCTGTGCACATGACTGAGGAAGAAGCTGAGTAAATGAATTGCTCGTAAGGTCTTTAGGTGATGAGAATAAACCGGCTAGAGAACAAATCTAGAAAGACAGATGGTTAGTGGAAGTGGGTGAAATTATCTCCACCAAGAACTTCATCTGACCCTGATGATGGCACTGTCCTGGAGGAGCAGTTTTGAATGCACTAAGAGGGAATTGAGAAGGGAATTAGAACAACTAGGACAGCTATTCTGCCCATAAAGGATGTATGGAGAAGTGCTTCTCCTTTGCAGTTTTAATCCTCTGCTCAACAGTTAAATCTTTAAATTCTTTAAATTTTGCCACTTCTTTGCGGGTTGTTCAGAAGTCTAGCTTTAGGCATGCATGTCTGAAGTGTTTACCTGCATGCTGTGTTTATGTTCTCTTCTATACTTTTCTCCCCATTGCTTAGAATCAGGAGATACAGGGGAAATGAAAATAAAAAACAATGACCTTGTCTAATTCCTGTTCTACAAGTCCTGACAATGGATAAGCACACGCAGTCTTTTCTACGGAAGGACTAGGGAAAAAAAAATAAAAGGGAATACAGAACAACATAGTTCCAGTTCTAGGTTTATGCTATGTCTTGATAGAAAGAAGAGTGGGTGTAGACAAAATCAGTAGTTTTACTGTGCTTCTAAATATTTCACAGCTGTTAAACACAACAGTACTGCTGTGAAGCAGCCTTTTTATTTTTTATTTTAATGCTTCAAGACAATAGTGAAGAGGGTGAGTTAGCTGTTTAAGGCCCAGAGCATCGGGAGATTGGGTCAGGTAGGACTAGAAACCATCTTTTGGGACAGGCTATTTATAGTAAAGATTTAGATCTGGGTAATAGTCTAGAATGAAGGTCTGCAGAGGCTGATTTATGATATTGTGCAGTCCAGCACAGAGCAAGAAGTTACCTAGGCCAGTGATGGTACTCAGCAGTGCACTCAGTGCTAATAAACACGAGTCCCTGTGCCTTTCTCATACTCTCCACAAAGAAGAGAAAGACAAAGTTTGTGGAGTCCTCATCCTCATGCATATGAGACTGGCTTGACACTGGAGCAGGCTGACAGTGAAAACCTCTGAAATCTGATGTCCAGTCTCTGCACGTGCTTTTGGCAATCGATTGTGGCATCACTCCTGTTTCTGGTGGGTAACTTCCAGCTCAGGAAAGCTATCATAATCAGTATTCTTACTGAAAGCATAAGGACTGATTTGGCCAGGAATACTAATTACTCTCTTTCCCTGGAGAGAAAATGCCCCTCCAGGGCAATTTAAGGTGTTTTTTCCCCTTTCTCTCTTTTACTTGGTAGAAGCAAGTGAGAGGCACAAAGAAAGTGACCATTCTTTGCCCGTTCCAAAGCTGTCAGAAAAGATCCTTATTTTAAGTTTCACTTTAGGCAAAAAAGCTCTGTATTATCTGACTTTTCTGTGTCTTTTGTTGTGCAGCATCTTCTTTATGTCTATTCTTTGACTCCAGTCAGAGCTAGACTCCTGAACCCCCAGCAAGTAGACAAAGATCCTCAGAGAGGTTTTCAGTTTCCTTTTAAGAGTTTTCTAGGGGAATGGCTACATGTGTCTTTTACTAAGCAGAATATCTTCAGCACTTATCAGACAATAAATAATTGTTGAAAACAGAAGTGTTAATGTATCTCTGCCCTTTAGGTATTATTGGCACAATGATAATAGCTGCCATGTTGCCTGTTCTGTCAATCTTTCTTTCCAATGCAAACCATATCCCTAGGGGCTTATAAATTGTCCATAAAAATTTGCTTTTGGCCTGAACTTTGTATGTGGCATTTCATCATGGAAATTAATTTGTGTCAGACTAGGTTTAAAATTGGGTCAGCGATATTTAAGTTACATATGTGTTCAGAGAAAAAGTCAGCATCTGCTATCCCAGCACCATTGACTGCTCTGAGCACTGGGATGTCATTTCTCCATATGACAGGGTTTTTTTCCTGCAAAGAAGAGGCAGATTTTTAGCAGCAGTTCCATTTTGTTAATGTTAAGAATTAATACAAGAGTCCCTTGTGTGGTGTGATGAGAACTTGATCCTCAGTGGAGAATGGCACTCAGTTCTTTATTTAAAATAAAAAAAACAACAATCCCAAAATATAAATTACATTTGCTTATATGGCAACATAGTAGATTGCAAACAGGAAAATGAACAAAAAATTAAATTTCTTTGTGTTTTGCAATTTTTTTCCAACCCTCTGGATAACCATGTGGTTTACTAATGGGCATTTTCAGTGTCCTGATGGTCTGATTGGCTTTAACTTCCAGCAGAATTCAAGAGCACCTCTTGGAAGTGGATTCAGATTCTGAACACTGTTACTCTTAGGATGTACAAAAGGATAAGAAACACACAAAGCACATGTACTCCATGTTTCCTTGAATAGGAATGTTGATAGTACTACAAAGGAAACAACTAGATTGTACCCGTTGTCCCATGCGTGTAGGACATCTTTATGATAGCAGTTTTCAGAATTACCATCGTGTCTTTGAGATAATTAAGGTGATGTAGATTTTCATCCAGGATGCTTAAGCTAATTGCAAATGTCAGAAAGGTTCCCTGGCCCCAGTATTCCTTAGCTACTGAATTACTTTTGACACACTGCAGTAGTGTTTTAACAGGAGTGACCCTTACTTATTTAAAGCATAAAACCATGAATGTTTAATAGCACTTTGTGTAAGAAATATATCTATTTATTTTTGTTCTTTTATGGTAGTGACAGTTCTTTGTTTGTTTGCTTGTTTGTTTTAACTGAAAGAACAGAAGCCTTAAATCTAGATAAGTAATTGTTTGCAATGGGATGATCTTGTATTTTGCAGTAGTCCACTCTTATTACTGGACTCTGTACTGTAGGTGTAGAGTAGCACGAAAAAGTATTGCAGTTTGTTTCTTTATCTTAGGCAAAACTGCCAAGTCTGCAAGAGCCACCATGGTATGTTGCATTAACATGCTCTAAAGCTGTGAAGTTTTATGTTGATACAGAACAGCCATAATAAGAAGATGGATTATAATGGCTTGGGAGAAAAAGTTAGTCATTTATCTGATATAACAGGAATGGATATAAAGAGTCTATAGAGTGTCACTGAGAGCTCAGAGATTGCTTGGCTAGTAGTCAACCTTTTCTGTAGTTCAGCTTTCCTATTACAAATTAGAAAATGTTTCAAATACCCAGCTTGCCTTGCCACAAAGGAAGGAAGAGTACCATCTAGTTTAAGAAACTGTGTTGATTACACAGTTGATAAATATGATGCACAGTTGATAGAATATGTTTTATTGAGAAAATCCAAATTCAACTGGTAGAAACAACCACTTCTTGTAAGTCCTTTATTTTATCTTGTTCCAACTCGGTCTACTCTGTTCCTCCTCACTTCTCTATTAGAAGGTGTGCTCAAGAACATGATGCCTGAGATGATTAATGGTCTTTCTCATTTCCAGCCTTGAGTCGCTCATGGCTCATTGATTTTCATTCTGTTACGTTCACTGTCCTTCGGCCTAAGTAAGTTTTGTATCTCAAGATAGACTTATTTGTAGATAGCAGCAATATCACCTCTTAGTCTTTATCTTACTGGACCAAGTGACCCAACTTCTCTTTCATATTCACTCACAGAAATTGGTCTTTGACTTTTTCACCCAAGACATCTTTTTATTATTATTGTTTTGTTTTGTTTGGTTTTGTTTTATTTTATTTTGGGGTTGTTTTGTTTGTTTTGTTTTTTCATTATCTTTATCTAGTCAAGTGGATATTAGTGAGAGAGAATTCAGTTTTATTTCCACTAGCATTGTTAACTGCACTACCTCTCCACTGCTTCCCTGGTCAGCTGGAGGCTGTGCTCCTAGAGGCCAGGGCCAAGAGCTATGGGACCACAGCCAGGAGAAGAAGTAGGACAGGCCAGGGAAAGCCTGGGAACATTTGAGTAATTGTTAAAGTTCATGAAAGAGGAATGAGTATGTTGGAGGGATGGAGAAGAGAACTGGTGCAATTAAGCTGAGTATTTCATGAGTTTACTATTGTTCTCTCTGGCCTTAGTTCCCCAAATGAGTTTCGACACAGTTGACTAACAGCTGGTGAGCTAATGACCAAAGGTGTATGCAGTGTCTTGAAGACACATCACAGTGCCCTCTAACATCCCTGTCAATGCTTTTAACAGAGAGACAGTATTAAGAGACTCTCTTGTAACAGTGATGTCTTACTTTGTGTGTGTGTGCTGCAGCTGTAATCTCTTCAACTGTGGTTCTCTGCCCAAATAGTATGGGCATGTCCTCAAAGCAGGGGTTACTTCACCACCTCCTCAAAGTAGATCGCCGATCATTCAGTTGGAAACTTGGGGACTTTTCTGATATCAAATAGAAGAGAGAGATGCAAACTAGTGTCATCCTGAATGTCTAGAGACTAAAGGAGAATGTTCATAGGGACCATATGGAACTAAGTCAGACCAATAAGTGATGATCAAAACCTACTGAGCCTGACTTGCCCTTGCTTTGCCTCATTTCCTGTCAGGTTGTTGGAATTAAGACTGCAACAGGGTATCAGCATATCAGAAACTCAGCTGTTACAACAAGAACAGCACCATTAAACTCCATGCTGCTTCACACCACTTTAGGATTTTGTTAATTTGTCCTTTACACACTCCCCGTCAAATGAATTACCTTCGTTCTGTGGTAATTTCATGGCAATGGAACAGATTAAAAAGGAAATGTTTCTGGCTTCTTCCACATTTTCAGTTTAGCCCTACTTATTAGTATGACTGGTGTGAAGAAACACCCCTAAACTGAAATTGTGTGATCATGCAGAATGCATTTCTCAGTTCTCGCTCATGCAGGTTGTGAGCAGCGCCCATTGATTTTGCTGGCTATTACTCATAGTCTGCTAACATGGGGTAAGAAATCAGACTTTTAAGTTGCTATACTGCCTTTAAGCAACTCAGGTGGAGTGAATCCCTGGTCATCTGCTTGGGGGTGTTTGATTGTTTTTCGCAAGCTTTTCCATAGTGTCACTAACTCCATTAATCTACAGAAAATAGGAAGCTGTTGCCTGCTCAAGAGAAGCAGTAGCTTTGTTTAGCTTGTTCCATCAGTAAATACATGGGAGAGTTTTTCAAAGCTGAGTTCCACTGTTCTTAGTTGTTTCTTTTTGCTCTATTTCACTGTCTTAAGCCTCCCAAGCTGTTGGTCAATTAATGTGACAGGAACCCCGTAGGTTATGTTTGTTCATAGTAGGCATGTCTCCTTTCATTAGTCCAGCTTTAACAGTTGCAGAGTTTTAATATCACTTCTCTCTATATATGTAACATGTATATCTATAACAGCGTGTTTGTGATGAAATGCTATAGCCATAAAAGCTTGTGTGTTGAGGACAGGCAAGGAGGCTCACATAAGAGCTGTGGTGGAAGTATTAATGTATAAAACCTCAGATCTTCTTCTCTTCTGCTGATTTTTATTTCAATCCCTATTTATTCCCGAATCTCAGCTATATCCCTGTCTCCCCTAGTTGTAGAAAGCTGGGTCCTGACCATTTTGTTATTCATGTTGGATGTTCTGTTTTTACTGTCACTGTAAGGAATTTGAAGACTGCACACATATATAAATGTTTTGGAAACAAAGTTGCTAGTCTTGAATTTAAATATCTGACTCTCAGCAATGATCCATGAAAATTATTTTTCCTTAGCTAAATTTAACACTGTTCACTAAGATTTCCCTGTAACTGTAATTTTTCTTCAATGATTTTATTTTCTGTATTTAGCAAGCTTTCTTTGACTCTTGTCAGACTGTTTAACTTCCTAAATCAATAGGTTTGCCTATTAAAAATGTTTACAGTACTGCTTTGTCATCATTAAATATTCCTGCAAACTAATTAGTAAGCATCTTACTCATTTCATGTTTCAGGAAGCTGCTTCAAAGAATTCTCCAGCTAAGCCAGTTCCCGACAGTTGTAATCCCTAGTGCCTAATATTTTTCCAGTGATATTCAGTTTTAGCAATCTGATATGGCCATTAAATACTGAAGGCCAAAATTAATGATACATTTATATAATTGTGTATAATTACACTATCTATCTTGGCAGAACTTCTTACAAGAGATGCATAAACAGGAATATATAAAAAATTTGGTGGAGATCAGAATTTTTTATTTTAAATCTACCTATATGAAATGTATATAGATCATTGTGCATCAAGTTTGGGTAAGCAAAATTATATTGAACTGCCTAATACTACCCTAGACTTCCCAGTTAAGTGCATAGACACATGTATATTTGTGACAAAAATAAGGATTCTTTACATTTATTAGGAATACTATTTAACAGTTTCTTTTCTTTTGCATCAACACATTTTCAGCATAACACAAGCACGCAAACCCAAGAAAATAAATGAATTAGAGTGCAACAGGGCACGTAATCTTTCTCCAATTAAAGTTAATGGGAGTTCTGCTTTGAATTTGAACTGAAGTTGAATTTATTGGTAATAGAATTAGGCCAAAATGCATATAGTCTTCTTGCAAATTTCTTTTTAGGAAATTTAATTATGAACAGGATACAATTATAGGAAATTATGTTTTATGACAGTACAAAATTTCTATTCATGCATAGAAAGATGGTTATTAAAGCTAGAGAACATATGCATTGCTCTGTACTTTCTCCTTACGGTATATAACTGAGAGCTCTGTCCAACTCATCTTTAAATCATGTAAACAGTTGAACTTCTACCATTTCTCCTGGCATGCAGTACACTGTACCACAGGGTGTTTCCTATGAAATTAAACCCAGACTTTCCTGCGATTTTTTTTCCAAGTGAAATGTTGAAGACAGATTATTAAAGCCTATTATAGTGAAGGTTAGTTTTGCACAGGCTCTGGAAGTCTGAAGATTTCTGATACAGTCTCTTTGAACTCACCATACAGGATGACTTTATGTGCCTACATCCCATTGAGATTTCACTGAACACGTAAACCCACAATAAAATTTGTTGGACCCTATTCCACTTGCCTAATCAGCAGGCTTCCTAAATTTTGTAGATAAGGAAGATTCTGAAGTTAGGATCCCCCATGTGCTTGATGAATGTGTGTTGTGGGCATAAGTTCATACTTCTGCTGAAGGAAGATCCTCCCACCTCTCCCCTTTTGACTTAAATTCCAACCCCTGCAGTGGAACTGATCTTTCTGAAAAACACACCTTAGAAAAATGGGGGGGGTGGGGGAGTTTTACATATTGGTCAGTTTCTCTTAGTATTTTTTTCCACTCACAGTTGCACAGATGCTTGCATGGGCCTCCAGGAGAGGATGGCACCAAGCTGAAATAAGTATTTATAGCCAGAAAAAACAGGACATACTCTTGTTGGATGATGGTTCAGCAAACATTTGAAGCTAAGTTCTGTCTGTGAAGCTTCTCCTGATGGTGCTCAGTGCCATGGTGCTTAACTGTCTCCTACACCAATACCCCTAAATTAGCTTTTCCTTTGCATTTGTCAGTCAAGGGACTAGACTTCACTGGTGTTTCAGAGTACAAATTCAGCTCTCTTTAACTATGAAAGACCATAAACCTCTTCTAGAGAAATGCTCAGTAGCAAGAGCCTTCATCCAAAGTAAAACAAATTCTCTCTTCAGTCCGAGTGAGTTCGGGCCTTCATCTGCCATCAACAGGGGGACAGGAAACTTTTGAAGGAGGTGAAGTTTTCCCACTCTCCACTAAATAATGGACTACATACACTTTTGTAGCTGTCCTTTTTCGTTTGGTTTGTTGTTTGTTTGTATATTAACCTATATTAACTTGCTTTCTCTTTTCTCCCCACCAGGTAGCCTCTCTTGGAGTCACCACATTCACGCTGTGCGCGCTCTGCATTGACCGCTTCCGTGCTGCCACCAATGTGCAGATGTATTACGAGATGATCGAAAACTGCACCTCGACAACAGCCAAGCTGGCTGTCATCTGGGTGGGCGCGCTGCTGCTGGCCCTGCCGGAGGTTGTGCTGCGCCAGCTGGCAAAGGAGGACCCCGAGTACAGCGGCAGCCCCCCGGGGGAGCGGTGCGTGGTGAAGATATCGACCGCGCTGCCCGACACCATCTACGTGCTTGCTCTCACGTACGATGGGGCAAGACTCTGGTGGTACTTTGGCTGCTATTTTTGTTTGCCCACCCTTTTCACTATTACCTGCTCCCTGGTAACAGCCAGGAAGATCAGGAGGGCGGAAAAGGCTTGCACAAGGGGGAACAAGCGACAAATTCAGCTAGAAAGTCAAATGAACTGCACCGTGGTGGCTTTGACCATTTTATATGGGTTTTGCATCATTCCTGAAAACATTTGCAACATTGTGACTGCCTACATGTCAACAGGGGTGTCTCGGCAGACTATGGACCTCCTCCATCTCATTAGTCAGTTCCTTTTGTTCTTTAAGTCCTGTGTTACCCCAGTTCTCCTTTTCTGTCTCTGTAAACCTTTCAGCCGGGCCTTTATGGAGTGTTGCTGTTGCTGCTGCGATGAATGCATCCAGAAGTCTTCAACAGTGACAAGTGATGACAACGACAATGAGTACACCACAGAACTGGAGCTCTCGCCTTTCAGTACCATCCGTCGTGAAATGTCCACTTTTGCCTCTGTGGGGACTCACTGTTAATTGACCTTAGGACATTATTTCCTATATCTTTCTCTTCTTTTTCTGTGGTGTGTTTTTTTGTTTGTTTTGTTTTTTTCTTTTTTTTTTACTTCATATATTTCTCTTTGAAGCAAAATACAAGAAGGAAACATTATTATTGAAAACTACTCTGGAAACCAATCTGCATATTAACAGTCATGCTTTAGAAAATGATTTGTTTGGTTCTTAAAATGAAAGAAAGAGAGAGAAGAGCCAGCACTCAGTTTTAAATCATGATATTTTGTATGGTGCTAGGATTTTATGGTCTGGGGAGGAGAATCCAAACCAATCCACTTTTATTTAATTCCATGGTATTTTTTTGATAATCACTGTAAAATGATTATATAGACATTGTGGGTTTTGCAAGGTGTTTCATGTAAAAGATGTGGTGGAAAGTATTTGAAGGTAGTTTTAATCCAATTACTGTACACTATTGTGAGAGGACTTGGACTTCAGAAAATTTATAAAGTAGCGTAAAAATAAATGAGGTTTTATTCTTTAACTTCATTGTCAATCTGCATTTAACAAGGCACCTATAAGTAGCATTATATTCCTTTAATAAGTAAAGACTTTCTTTGCTTTGCATAAAATGATTTAAATGGTTTTATTTCCCATTTACGTACTTACCCTTGGAGGATATAATTACAGTGTTTACAGGAGATGGTTATAATGGTATTAGATTTACAGGAGTGGGTTTTTAGTATATATTGAGAGGGTTCAATGTGCCTCATTAAAAATTTCCTTCTTAACCTGAAGGTAAACAAAACATGAGCTATTTTGTACTTCTTACAAAGAAAGTTTTCCTTTCTCACTAAATTTTGTCATGTGTGTTTCAAAATCAAGTTTCTTTCCAAGTTGTTATTGTTTTTATCTTGAGATGATGTCCTCAGTCTCTGTATATATAGCTCCTACTGGCTTCACTGAGAGTCCCAGTGCAGAGGAAGGCTTTCTTTTGCCAGAGGTTTGCTGACAATAAATGTAAGGGACTGAAACATATGGAGAGTGAATTCCTTCTTTTTCAAAAGGTGTAAACACACTTGGATGCTTGGGGCTTGACCATTGCAGTCAGTGAAAGGGTTTCCATCAATTTCAGAGGGCTTTGGATCAGCCTGGCATCTCCTATTTATTCTGGGATATGTAGCATGAATATTAATCATGGGGGCTCTGTATACTGATTATAAATCATGCTGCTCTTACAGAGGCTGCTATTCACTACCACCTTGCAGCTCTGAAGCTGTTTCTGAGAACCACGGGGTGTTTTGCCGATGGCTTCTCGCTGTCCACAGAGCTATAAAATGAGGGTATGTTAACACTGCTAGCAGCAGTGCTAACTAAAGTTGTTATAAGTGAGCCAGGCTGGAGGCTGGAAAGTGCCTATCTGTACCAGCAGAGCCTATTTGCCCCACTTGTTGGCTGAAGTAGACAGGCTGTTCTTGGCAGGCAAGCTGGCTCATATTTACACTGAGCAGCAGACTGAAGTGTAGACACATGCTAAGGAACTGAGTTCATTCTAATTAGATTATATTTTAATACTAATTAAATAAATAATAAAATTTCAATAGAATGTGCAGAAGTCAAATCACATGTATTTGTCCCTTTTTTAACAGTGATTGTAACTGATGTAGTTTTACTTCTTGATACCTTTCTCTAAAGATGTTAAAGAACTTCCTGTAACTTCTGGAAAGGAGTCTATTTTTTATTTGTAGATTATGAACTTAAACTGTTTAATTTTTGTATCTTCTTGGGCAAGCAGTATCTCTTCTTTTTCTTCATCATTTTTATCTATAACAGTTTCAACTGAAAAGCAGTTGAAATTAAATAATTTGAATATGGATTTGAATATATTTGCACTTGAGTTCTTTTTCCAACTTTCAAATCACATACTGGGCCATAGCAAAGTAATTTGCTTTAATCACAGGACTGAATTTAAATATTTGTTTCTGTTTATAACTTGGTGAATTACCTAAAATTTGAAGCCCCTTTTTAACATGATCAATCACTTCTGAAGACCAGGGAACCGCCTCTCCTGTATAAACCCTTCATTGACATCACATTGCTTATTTAAATAACCTGTGAAAGGGATTAAAGAGAGAAGATAAAACCAAAATCTCCCTACTGTGGTGCCTGTGTCTCCTCAAATACACATTCCCATATCTGCATTTTGATTTGTACTGTTCTTTTTTAGGTGCCAATATTTATAAAGAATAGGAATAAACTCTCCCTTTTTGTTCCTTGATGGACTCTCTTATCTTTGTTTTCAGTCACAGCATGAGCAGTGGCTCAAGGACCTGAGAAAAGAACAGAAGAATGGGAGGAAGCACTATTTTTTTCTTTTAGAAGACTAAATAGAGAAATTACTTAGGAATATTAAATGGTCACTCACTACTTTAGGTGCAAGACTGCACTGGGGCAGAAATCCCCATGACCTTAGACATTAGGTGCTCCCAACTTTCCAGTCTGCAGTGGACATGTAATCTTTGCTAAGGACTGCTACTTGCTTCCAGGTTAAATGCTGTGTCCCGGAGAGGTGCAATTTGCTTCTGCATTGAAACAGTTCCAGAGTACAGGGATGGTAATCCTTTCGAAGGAAAAAGAAAAAGTAGCAAAAACAGATTTAAAAATTAATTGGAAGAGGTAGAATTTGAAGATGAGTAATGCTGTGTTTGGAAATACATCCTTCTGCTTGCTTGCAGCATTCTCCAGCCTTGTATTAAGTGGGGCTCCTTTGTACTCTGTGTAACCTTGCCTGTTCTGCTGCTGAAAGAGCATTTTTCACAGCTCTTTCTCTCTGCTGCCTTGGACCTCCATAGCAATTGGACATGCAAGACACCCTTTTATTATAATTTGTTCTCTAAAACTGTTAAACTAATCCCACATGAGCAGGTTTGCATTGTCACAGCCATTCTGATGACTGTGTGGCTTGTTAATGTATTTAAGTGGCATGATAAATGGTTTGTTGAAGATGGGGTACTGCACTGCTTTTCTTCCTACTTGTGAGATTGATGCTCTAAATTCTTGATTTTTTTTCTGGTGTTTGCTTTTCTTACTTTCTTTAATATTCTTAGAAGACATTTTTGGCTGTGTCCTATTCTGTAAGATGTTTGTCTATTAACAGGAGGTCATTGAATGGACTGATGAATGAAGATTTGGAAATGTTTATGGCAAGGATTTAATTATTTTACATAAAAAAGAGAAACATGAAGAGCATGGCAATCAACTTAAGAGTGAAGGAGTGGAAAATCAGACTGTGACGTAGGAAAGCCTGATACCTCTCAGGTATGTAGACATTTAATATATTAACACTTACTGACCTAGTCCTGGTCCCACTAAGAAATTCCTAGAATCACAGAGTACCAGGTTGGAAGTGACCTCATGGATCATCTGGTCCAACCTTTCTTGGCAAAAGCACAGTCTAGACAAGGTGGCCCACCACCCTGTCCAGCTGAATTGTAGAAGTGTCCAATGTTGGGGGAAAAAAACCCATAAAACTCTCGTATGAGTTCCAGTATCTCCAATGAGATCATGTTTCATGACCTGTATCAAAAACATGATCTTCGTGTATGCCAAAGTAGAAATGGTAAGCTATTGAATAATATTGCTTAGTTAGAAGAAATCTCATATTTTACCTCTTCCAAGATAAATTCCTGCATCCAGTCCTAAATAACACCCTAGATAAACCCAGTTTTCTGTGGGTATGGAGAGCACATCTAAGGTGTATGTAGACTACCAGTGATACAGGCTTAGCCCAGCAGCATCAGCATATATATGTTTGTGCATGTTCTGATGAATCAAAATTTAAGTTCTGTTATTTCTAGGGTGCAAGACCTAGAATCAAAGTCCTGCTTTGTTTAATCTGTAGCTGAAACTTGAATTTGGTGGTTCAACATCTCATCAGAAAACCATAACCACTGGTAATAGACATGCTGATGAAAAGGTATTTCGCCTCTCCTCTTGGAGATGTTCCAACATTTTTGGTAATTAAATATTGAAGTAGACACTTCAGTCTTGGTACCAGCACTGCTGACCTAAGCTACTGTGCTGCAGAAGCAATCTCTTTTGATTACATTCTGCTCCAGAGAATGTTTCTAAGAGGAGCAACTACTGTCAGAGAAGGGGAAAAAACATGACTCAAGAGTAAGTGACAAGTTGGTTGGTAAAGTGCTCAGGTGACAAATGATCAATTTTCAAGTGCCTGCACTAAACCCAGACGTTTGAACCCCAGCCTATTTTGTAGAACATATGCTACCCATGATTTTATTGGCTTTTCTGTAGTAAAAACTTGTGGATTTTTGTGTCTCTTGGATGGCAAACTCCCCCTGTACCTGAAAAATGTGTCCGTTTCAGGTGACTAATGGGAGAGCAGTCACAGTGGGTGAATTTAAGAAGTAAATCTTATGCCTTGCTCATCTGCACTTCTCTCTTGACCATCTCTTTCATTTCCACCTGTTGGATTCTAAAAGTCTTTCTTCAGATGTGGGTATTTTGCAGACAGTGTGGCAGCACTCCTGAAAGTTAAGCAGGGCAATGCTGGGCAGATGCCTACATACACACCTTTGAGTGTCTAGATTGTAATCCCTCTACCTCAGGAGGATTACAGCATGTATGGATGAGGTTGTGCATTACCTTTATTCTGGAGGGGAGAACCTGTGATGTGAACTGCCTTCAGGAAGCTAGCTCACCTTAGCTCCATAAGAACTGAGATCTGATGATTTGCTCAGATTACAAAGGCAAACTGGAACCTTGAAGTACATCTTGATTGTCCTAACTTTTTATATCTTCATCCTGAGAATATCCTTCTGGACATATAGTAAGTGACAAGCAAGGTCCATTTTCCTAATAGCACTGAGAAATGCAATTAGGAGGAGTTATGTCAGGCATTTTCTGTGATAATGACTCCTTTTTTTTCTTCCAAGCTTTCTTTTTCCCTGAAAAGCTCAGACAAAGTCAATGTGAGCAGATGATGTGAATCATTAAAACTTAACATTATTCTCCATGCACTGTCTCATGGTTTCAAGAACTGTTATTTCTTCATTAGTGTTTTGTATTTGATGGAGTCAGTTAACACCTATGCTTAGCAGACGTAAAATTTTCAAAAGCTGTGTATATTTTACAGTGAGTAAGAAAAAATAAAAAAAAGACACAGACTGAGATGCTCCAGTACGTCCAGGCATCTCTGATAGAGAAACACTGAGTGCCAGGATCCAAAAGCCTGAAGCTGTCCCAGCCTCTTTGAAGGATGAGATAGAAGATTTCTGTCCTTGTGCACTGTAGCTTTAGTTTTGCATCACAGCTTCTTATTACTGAAAATAGAAGATATTATCCTGACTAAAATGTTTGTGGGGTTTTTCTTCAATTAGAAATCTGGCCTCTCAAAGTTACAGAACTCTCAGTTTAGACCATTTAACAAAAGTGCTAGTGGCAGTATCATTCATTAATTTATAGCTAAAGGGAAAGCTTTTATTTTATTTCTCGGCTTTTTATTTTTTATCCTATATTTTTGTGTGATTACTAATTTTTTTTATTTTTTTTTTTTGGTTGGTTGTTGTTGTTTTATTTTATTTTATTTTTTCTGAAACAAAATGCACTAAACCCATTAGCATTCTTTTGTCTAGTTAGAGGAATTCCATCCTTAGCTTGCACCAAAAGTTTTCATTTATAATGACAGCAAATTTAGCCCATTGTTCTTGGAGAAAGGAAACCAAAATACTCATGTTAGAAACATGACCATTAGAAACTTGATCTTGAAGAGATTTGAACAGATTAAATTTTGAAGGCTAGGACTGGAATGTACAGTGAGAAGTATATTCAAATATATATATAAAAAATACATATTTAAAAATTAATAATTGTGATAATTGCAAACCTAATCTTTTTTAAGAGATGGGATATACAAGTTCAACAGTAGCTTGTGGTTGAATTTTGTAACTGTCACAAGGGACTCCAGAATAAATATAGTCTAGAATAAAGTGATCTAATAGCAGCTGGATATGCATGTGATAATCCTTACTGAAGACAATACAGCTATTTAAGTGAAGGAATAGATTTTAGCCTATTACCTATTATATGAAAGAACCAAATTCTTCCCAAAGAGATGCTTCCAATTTGATTTAATACATGTATGCTAGAAAAATGTATTTAGGATTTTTAGTGTTGTACAGGGAACACAAAAGCTTAAGAAAGAAGGCATCCCATCTGTAACTGTAGCCAGCTGTTACAATTCACATTTTTTCTTCTAAACTCTTTCCTTCCTCTATTTTGCAACAATTTCTGCTGGCTGTTCTTATCAGTCCTTTCAACGTCTTATTCCATTTACTAACTCTCCCCTGAGCAAAGGAAAATCCTCTTTTGTTTTTCTGATGATCAATTCTTTTAAATTGAGCTTGTAAGCACGTCTCCTTCATTTTGCACAATCTATCCACTGGAAAGCTTGAAGGTGATCAGTCCTTCTCCCAGTGGAAAGTGTTTACAAATAAGGAAGCTCTAGTCTTTCTTTTTCTAAGCTAGCAGAACTAAAAAGAAATCTCATCAATCTGAGGCCTGTGGCCAGAGTATCAGCACTATAGCATGAATTTCTGACTTAAATCAGGCTTACCTACATGCAAACCATGAGGCTCTGACAACAGACAACAGCACTGTCCCCTTGCCAAAATAGAGGAGCTTCCTACATGAGATAATGCAGGCTCAGGTATCATTACTTCATATAGTGATTCTCTGCTGAGTGTCAGTTTTAATCTATAAAGGATCATCTTGCAGATCATTAGATGCCTTATGACCTCTGAGTAAACTATTGCTTGTTGTTGTCTTGAATTAACAGATATCAGTCATGAGCTTAGATTAAGGCTTGTATGATTAAGATGGGGGTTAACATTAGTTGTTGAACTATCTATGTTATAGGATATGCCTGTGTATGGACGTCACTGTTTGAAGCTTCATCTTCAAGTTGAAAGGCCAGGGATTCCTCACAGGCAACTCAATACATCTGCATCCAGCCTCCTGGTATTTGATGACAATTCGGTGATAAGTCTGTCAAATGCTGGAGATAGTTTTAAAAGATGTGCACAGCACTGTTTTTCAAAAGCTTTAAGGGGTAGTCAGTCTCTTGAACTATTATTTCCTCCTTAAGACATCCTTGTTTCATATGGAGGAAGACTTACCTTTGCTTTTTAGCAACAGAAGAGGAAGAAAGGAGGTGGAAGAAAGGAAGAGAAGCTCAGATGTAGATTAGCTTGACTTCTATCTCTTGGGATAGAATTTTGTAACTGTAACTGTTTCTTTGCTTCCCAGGGTTAAAGCAGATTGGGTACTGAATCCTCCACACAGACCTCCACACACCTGCTGAGGATGGAGCCAGTGACCCTGGTAATGGAGCCCCAAAAACCCAGAGAGAATATTTGACTTTTTATTTCCCCCCCGCCCCGCAAACATGCAGGCCTGTTCAAGGAGTAAATCCATTCTGATAAATGGACCATGGAGAGCATGCAGGTTAGCCTGCTTTTCCTGATGTCTCCATTTGGTGATGAAGTGGTTAACAGTGTTATCATTTACTCTAGCAGAGCCTGGTCTCATATGAATAGAGGCAGTCTGTGCCTTCTCAGTGCCTGTTTCAGGCTGTTCCTCCTCCTGGACAAGGCAGCACTGTATGCTGTTCAGACCCTGAAGGTTCCACTGCCTGCAGGGCTTGACTTTTTTAACCTCTTTTTGGTAAATAAAAGGAAAGTAATAAAGTCACTATTAACTCTTTGAGGTCTGATGACTTAGCTTGGAATACCTTCTTCCTCTTGGAGTATCACTGCAGCATAAATCAGAATTTAAAAATATATCCTCACCTCATGGCTACACTTAGAATCAACTACAGATATTTGAACACTGCAAAACATATGAAGGAATGTAAAATTGTGGATTTACATTAAATCTGCCAGAAGGTATTCAGCCAAGTGAAAATATACCCCAAATCTACCTCTTTCTGTTTTCAATGCACCACTCCCCATTTATAGATCAGTATTTGTTTTACTGTGAATCAACATACTACTGCTTAAGAATTCTAAAATGCCTTATTCTTCCATTCTGTTTGTTTTATTTCCCTTTGTCATTTTCTTTAATTCTGTTATCCACGTTTGTTTTTCTTGTCACCTGGAGAATATTAATTGTTTGTGCTGTCATGTTTATACTTCAGAGTTATCCCTGTTTAATGAGAGCTTGAGGTCAGTGGGTAAAAGGTGAAATTAGAGAAGCCAATAAGCACTTCCAGCTCACTGCATTATCACGTACATATGTGGCTTGGGTCTTAACTATTAATAAGTCAACATAAAAGCCAAAAAATAAAGCAAGCCTGCCGGTAAACCCAAAACTATCAGGATCTGGATGTTGGTAAAATGAGCCTTACTGTGGACTTCACTCCTATTCTGCAGCCAGCTGCAAAAGTCTGCCTTGGGATACACCTGTCAAAAACACAGATGGGAGAACCTTGGAACTAATCTTGAACACAGTGAAAATTATAATATGAGGTATTTTAAATGCAATATTCTGTGATCAACAGAGTACCATTTGAAATACCAAAATCAATTTCATCAGAGCATACCTGACCTGATCTACCTGCAAGCCACTGGCTGTCTGTCAAACTTTTGGCCCTGCTGCAGGAAAAAAACTCTGTTCTGTTGCTTTTGGCATCTAAACCAAGTACTGGTGTCAACCTAGAAGTATTAAAAGATGAGATTCCTTATGGGTAAAAGTAATTCCACCGTGACACATTCCTAACAACCACTAGTTCAGGAAGGACATTATGAGGTAAGATTTATGTTTGCCTCCAGAGAAAGGCTCTGTGTTCAAATTAAGAAGAAAGATGAGTTTGAGGTAAGGTTTGAACTTTTTTTGTATATGATATAATACATATACTTACTAATTTAATATACGTTATATAGGAAGCAGGAATGTCTTTCATTTTACATTAGAGCTAGATATTCTGTGACATAAAAATGTAAGAAGAGAAAGGCAATCAACTAGGCAAACTCTTGCATAATGAGCCCCCACAACTTCATCCAATTACTCCAGTGCAGAAGTCCTAGTTTAGTTTTGGATACCAGAAGCAGATCTAATTGTTCTGTCAAGGTGGAAACTCCTGCACTTGCATTTGCTTCTAGTGATAATTATGCTCATTAAGAAAACAGCAACCCCATAACCTCATCAATCCTTTCATAATTTTGATAGGACGTGTCCAGATAAATCTAGTTATGTAAATGGAGTTGGCTCAGGTTACAGTGGAATAACTGAACACAAAATTGTATCTCTTTCATACCTAATTTCTGAAGCTGAACAGTTTTCTAACCTGAGGATCCATAAGCTCATTACTGGGTATTTACATCTGGGTTTTGATGACAATGCAAGATAATTACCAGTAGTTCCTTCCTGAGCTGCAGCTCTGTTAGTGTTTCCTCCTCCTCCCACATAGTCAATCCTCTTACAAAAGCATTAAATCAGGTTTGTGCATGTTGCACCATTTAGCATGTGTCTCTTATGTGATCTGAGGATGGCACATCGTTATCATTTAGGAAAAGTATTCCTTCTGACGTTAAAGCTATCAACTATAGATAGTCCTGGTTGTTTTCTTTACCCATTTATTTGTAAGATAAGTTCAACAGTAACTTTTCTTCAGTCTGCTATAGGAGATTGTTTGCTGAAAAGGAACATCTGCAAAATAGTTCTAGCTGTCAATAATCAAGTTAATATAAATTCATCAGAGGCATTTACTCTTTTTAGAACATTACATAATCTGTAGTCTGCTCTCCTAATGATAATATTTACTGAATTTCAGGTATTAATTATGCTACTAATAGGGCTTAGAATCAGAGGCTGTTCTCAGTTGTATGGGTATATGCTGGAGGGATATTACCCCAGGATTGTTCTGATGTAAAGGAACCTGAAAGAGCAGCAACAAAAACTCTTTGCAGAGTGTCTAGGTGGCTGCAACTACATCTCTACATTGAGACCAGTTCTCCTGGAGGCATCTGACAAAACCTGCTGCATCCACTGCCAGTATGAGAGTTGCCCTGCACTGCTTTTCCAGGCAGCACAGGTCTGCAGCTCCTGCTGATGGCAATGCTGCATGTGGACACAGTAGAACACCTGTCAAAATCAGAAATACTCTATTATTATGGTGAGAATAAACTGAACTACAGCAAGGGAAAAAAAAGTAGTTTGTCCCTTTGCATCACCATTAGGGTTCTCTGCTCAGGACATAGTCCAGCCCCACAACACATGGAGGTTTATTTTGTGGGAAAGAAAGAGAACACTTCTAACTGAACAAGCTGAGTAATTCTGCAGTTGCTACACTTGAGATATGCTAGGGCCTTGGTGGAAATAGGCACTCAATCCTCTTTGTCTTCAACTCCTCTAATCTCCTTAGGCTATACTGATTTACACAGGAGATCTCTAAAGAGAAGCAGGTGCCTTGTCATAGTCACCAAGAGCAGCCATGACAAAATTGAATACATTTTCCATCAAGGAGAGCCCAGGTCTCAGAGGAGGAAAAAGTGGTGCAGGTGATCAGGAGTAAGATGGGTGCAGTGGTTTTCAGGCAAGCTTCATCTGCATCCTAAAGCCATCATCTTCCTGAGCGCCAAGGAAGAGCAGAGCTCAGCCTGCTCAGCACCACAGCAACAAGCATTGTACAGGCTGGGAACCAGGAGGGCTGAGTAAGCTGGTGAGAGACATTTCACACATTGCCTCCATCTCTGGAACACTTGGCTGTAGACAGTGCTGTTCATTTCTCACTTTTAAGAGTGCTAAAAGTTTCTCTCTCCTCCCTATGGGGGGGTGACCAAATGAAATTTAAGTGTTTTCCTGCTGAAGCACTAATATTTTTTGGTTGCCATTTGTTGCATTCACTGTTACAAAGAACGATCTTTTTGTTAACCTAATCCAAATGATCACTTGAAGGCTGCAAAACGATGTCATTTTTAAGCTACTGTATCACGATGACCTTAGGGAAATTCTACAGATGCCTTGCCACAACCCATTTCTTATCCATGACGAGCTGCCAGGCTAGTTGCTTGGATTCATTTGCCACAGCTGTTTACCCCTTTGACCTTAAAGCTGCAAAGGTATGGTGCTAGTGAAATACAAAGTGAAATATGGTGCTAATGAAATACAAAAATTACTGATTATAAAAACTGTTTTCTACAGTAAAAAGGAACAGGAGACAGTATTCTTCCAGCTGAATGGAAATACTTGTGTGAGTATTTTGTCTTCATCTATTAATAATTTTTGTCTGTCTTTCCTTTTTCTGTTAACCTGTAGACATAGATAAATGAGCAACACAATATTAATGTGCTTATTAGTCTGGAATAATTTCAGACAGACTAATATCTCCCTGACAGAAAATTGTCAGCTCAGGTCTATCATGGCATCAGTCATTGCAAGCTATTAACTTTCTGCAGCAGAGCTTCCACTAGTTTTATTTATTTCTGCAGTTCAAACATACTCCATTTCCACTTTCACCACAGTTGCTCCTATCTGTGCTTACTTATTTGAAGTTATTTATAGGTGATACTGTCCTCAGCTAACAACTCAGCATGCAAGAGCTGATGAATATTAAATTATAATTTGTCTATAAACCAAAGGCAACAAATCTAGGACAAAGGTATTGCCTTGGGTAAAGTCCACACAGGGTCTTTGGCATCACTAAATATTGCAGCTCCTGCCTTTCTGGTTGAAAACACCTGTAAATGATCAGGCAGGTGCCTTTTATGCAAGGGGCATATCATTTAAAAGCCTCTCAAGAGGTAATTGTGCAGATCCTGGGCTATGTGTTTGCTGAGAAAAACTAAATGTTACCCCACAATTATCCATTAAGCTAATGACTGATCTTTGAGTTGTGGGTTTGTAGTTCATGCTTGTCCTTTTTTTGAGGAAGAGGCTTGCCTCTAAACATTAGGTCACTGACCTAATCAAATAGGGGAATTTGAGTAGCTTCTCACATTCTCACTTGTTGAAGCTGTTAATTGGTTTAAAAATCATTTCACTTTTGTATCTGTTTTGCTGCATACCTGCTACTTTCCTGGTAATTCATGCTGTACTTACATCACTCTACAGTCTCTCGTCTGCAGTAAATTAGTTCCCTCCTAATACAGGCTAATTTTCCCTGGGACCACAGAGAGAATGGCTGAAGCCAGCCTTTGCAGGAGGTGCTGGCTTTGAACAGTGAGAATGTGGGCATATCCACACCAGGTGGCTTAGGAGCCAAGGTTCATTCCTTCTCAGTCTACAATATAAGCACACCCAAGGAACATAAAGCAGATAACTTCTGAACCTGATGGCAAGGATATTAATCTGAAAAATAAAAAAATGAGGTTCAGGTTTTTTATCAGATGGCATTGATCAAGCAGGAGAGCTGCAGCAGGACAGACTGCCCCCACTGCCTGACATTCTCTCCCTCTCCCTTGCATTCATTTATATGGAGAATAAACCTTCATCCATGCAATGGAGTCCTCTGTTGGATGTCACACATAGGCATTCTGAAAAATTAATGCCTCAATGAGGAATTATTTCTGTTCCTTGGCATCCTCCAAAGGTGTAGCAATATGTCCATGCCCTTGTATCTTCTTATGGATTTTAAACTTTTCTTGGTTGCATGCCTTCAGCAGTAATTCACAATACAAATAACTCTTTATTTTGGATTGATGGTGTGACTAGGACAGGGAACACCAGACAAAAAAGATACTATAGTATTTTTTACCACTGTGGTGATGTTATTATGGTATGAAGCATCACCACAGCATTGAACAGTTCCCTCTTTGCTGAAAGGTGGGGAGAGGATATAATTTTCTTGTGCTTGAATTATGTGTTGCTGCCTAGTGAAATATGCAGCAGAAAGGTCCAGCGGGTCACTACTGTGACTTAGTCTTGACAATGAAAATAAAAGATCTGCAGCTCTTAAAAATATCAATAAACGTTTTTAAGCATCAGTTTCAAGAGGAATGTGTGTCATCCGAGGTGTCATATTGTGTGTCACAGGATGGCACACGTTCCCAAGTGTTTCATTTTCATTCCTTGAAAAGACCTTGATTTCCAGTGGCTGCAAACAGCTTCAAGTGCTTATAAAAGAACTGTTTATATATACAGTTATAATAAATGTATATAATTATAACAGTTTTTTATATTTATTGGGTATTTATTATGCACGTACTGCTGAAGTGGTCTAAACAAATGCAGCCTTCAGTTCACTTTCTTCTGCTTCACTTCCCTTACAGGACTCCTAGCCCTATGCTGTAGAAGCCACTTGTATTTATCTTACCATTTCCCTCTATTGAATTGCAAGAGAAGAGGCTGCCACTTAAAATATCAGAAAGATCTGAGTTCTCTGACCCTAGAGAATAGCTCCATATTGATTAATGACCTTACAGATCACAACAGAATTGCAAATAGCAGCATGTAAACAATGTTTCCAGGCTCTACATGTCTCTGTGATTACATCTAATCACTCTTCAGTCTTCTTGATGTTGATATTATAAAAGTGAAAGAGAAATAATTCATAGTTGCTTGATGGATATCTCATGAAACAAGAAAATACTCAGAATCCTTTTGAAAGCCATACTAAAGTCATGGCAGGAGCTAAGAATTTGTCCAACTGTTTCACACAGCTTTCAGCATAAACCTTGTCGCTTTTTTGTTTTGTTCTGTTTTTCTTGATGGTGCCTGTTCATGAAGTTTTCATGCTCTTACACAAACGTAGTCATGATATGTCTTTAAATTTGACATCACATGTGCTAAGCTGGTGTGTATTGACACCACACAGAGGGTTACAATGTGGAAGATTCTTCTAAAGAGCTGAGAAGCACGTAAGAGAGTCATGAATACATCATTGGTCTATTGAATAGCTTCATCCCACTGTTATATATCACTTCACTGCTATTCTTGCTACTTGCCACCCGGTTTCAGTAGGGATATCTGAGATAAGCTGCACAACTGAAGCTGCTGGAGTTCTTGAGTGGTGGGAAAGAAAGACTCCAGAGCTGTGGATAGTGGGTAGTAGATAAAGCAGATGACCAGGAATGGCCAAGGACCCGGGAATGACAGTCATGGCCACTGAGAGATACAAACCAATGCAGAGATAAAAAGAAACCTGTGGTGGAAATCACAGCTGTCCCTGTCTGACTGCAAAGTTCAGCTGAATCTTATCCTGTGAGCAGAACATTTGTTAGATCACCTAACCAGTGCAGATTCTCTAGTGTCTAATAAGATGAACTCACACTATAGCCTCTTTCTCAGCCACAATCAATAATATCACTCCCGCATACAACTTTTTTTCATGGCTTTGTTGCTCTGTCAAATTTGATTGAAATTATTAAGTGGATTAAAGGATGGAATACTGGAGTTTTGGAGAACTGGTTTTGAGGACAAGTACACATATTCAAGTACAGTCACACAGGTTTTGTTGCTTTCAGAACTTAGTTTACAGAGGCTATTTAATGAAAAGTAAACAAAGTCTTTCTTGAAATGTGAAGCATTCTGCTTTCTCCCAAGACAACTTACCAGTGAAAGCCTTCTCTTTAAAAGGTCATAGCTAATGTCTGCCATAGAAATTGCTGAGGTCACCAAAGGTCTCTTCAAGCTGCAGACACTGTCAGTGTTCTGGTTCTCTTTAACCAAATATATCATTTACTCACAATAGTCTTTCTATGTCTGTGTAGATGTTCTGTAATTTATTAAGTCTGTCTAGATGATATAAAAAAAAAAAGAAATAAAATCAAATCATGACTTCCTAAGTAGCCATAACAAAGAGAAGTAAAATACATATGAAACAATACATTATATGGTCGAAATAGATGTTGCCTTACCCTTCAGAGCAACCAGGCTGGTGAAGGGACTTGAGCACAAGTCCTATGAGGAGAGGCTGAGGGAGCTGGGGTTGTTTAGTCTGGAAAAGAGAAAGCTTAGAGGTGACCTCATCACTCTCTTCAACTACCTGAAGGGAAGTTATAGTCAGGTGGGGGTTGGTCTCTTCTCCCAGGCAACCAACAACAGGACAAGGGGACGGGGGCTCAAGCTCTGCCAGGGGAAGTGTAGGTTAGATGTTAGGAAGAAATTCTTTACAGAGAGGGTAATCAAGCATTGGAACGGCCTGCCCAGAGAGGGGGTGGATTCACCATCCCTGGAGGGTTTTAAAAAGAGACTGGACATGGCCCTTAGTAATTGGAGTTGGATCAGGGGTTGGACTCGATGATCTTGGAGGTCTTTTCCAACCCAATCTATTCTATGATTCTATGATTCTATGATTCAAATGGCAAATATCTCTTTGACTCTCACCTTAAGTTTTATCTGCATGCTCACATTCCTTCTATACATCCACATTTGTGCATTGTAGGATATAAAGTGGAAATCTGTAGATAAAAACTTGGACTTTTTACGTAATAGGTGGTTTTCTTTGTCCTTTTTCTTTCACTGAAAATAACAAATGAATTTGCAGAGATGAAATCAATCATATTCCTGTTAATGAGAAAAAAAAGACTGAAGCAAACTATTTAAATGCATGTCTACAACTTTCTACATTGTGCTTCCAATAATTTAATGTATTTACATTCTTTGGTGATGAAGCATCTTCTGCACTCATTTATCTTAGAAGATTGTTGTGGTTTAGGCCCAGCTGGCAACCAAGCATCATGCTGCTGCTCACTCGCTCACTCCTCCCCCACGGTGGGATGGGGAGGAGAAAATATGACAAAAGGCTCCTGGGTTGACACAAGGACAGGGAGGGATCACTCACCAATTATGGTGACAGAAAAAACAGACTTGACTTTGGGAAATTAATCTAATTCATTACCAATCAAATCAGAGTAGGACAATAAGAAATAAAATCAAATCTTAAAAACACCTCTCCCCCACCCATCCCTTCTTCCCAGGCTTAACTTCACTCTACCTGATTTTCTCTACCTTCTCCCTCTGAGTATCACAGGGGAATGGGGAATAAGTTGTTGTGGTCAGTTCATCACATGTCTCTGCCACTCCTTCCTCCTCAGGGGAGGACTTCTCACACTTGTCCCCTTGATCCAGCGTGCCTGACTCTGTTCCTCACAAAATCATGAGCAGAACTGACGCTCACATTAATGAAGCAAGATCAGGGACAAGAAGGAATACATTCCTGATGAATGTACCTGCATTGCCCATCATACATGAAAATATAACATTTTAAATGCTTCACCCATTGATATTTAGCAGTCGTTATGTTGAGAGTGATAATGGTGATGGAAGAGTTCTTCCAACCTATGACTGTTGCCAGAAATCCATGTACTCTGATGAACACAGTTTTTAAAGTGAAGCCACAGAATTCCAGACTGGAGAGCAGCCCACCCAGGGCCAATAAATCACAAATTATAGCAATTGGCTGTGGCAAAAATTGTGTATAAAAAAAAAAGTCTTGTGCACATCAGAATTTTTTTTGTACCTAGATTATCCTGTACTCCCAAAATTCTGATTACTGAAGACTTTGTTAGTTTGCTTCACTTAACCATATTGCCTGCTCTTTTCAAACAAAAACTACACTAGATTCATAGACATTTACAACTAAAAATGGATCAGTACACATTTTTTTTAATTAAAAAATTATTCATAGGCTGCAAATCTTTGTCAAAAAACTGTTTGAATAGTAAAACAATTGAAAATGTAAAATTTCCTCACATGGGTAGGAAACACCATAAATGGAAACAAAATTGTACACATAAGGTCCGAGAACAATCTTGAAGAAGAAATCTGTGTTTAAAAAAATCTGACTCTAAAAAGGGATATGAAGAAAAAAATGTCCTATCATTGATCACACAGATTCATTTCTTTCCTAACAGTAATTTGTAGGCTGACATCTGCATGTTTTCTGCTACAGTGTACCACACCAGCTTATTTCAATTTGAGCTTTGTAGACCTTAAAATGTATTTCTCAAAAAGTGTATTCTGGAAATCTGTCAGTATTAGAAATCTTGTGACTCTGATTCACTACTCTGAGGATGAAATTCTGGCACAGAAAACATTTTGTTATAGATGGTAATCTGTTTTTTATTTCACACTGTTATTAATATCGATGTTAATGTTAATATCAGTGATACATTATATCCAAGACACCCAATAGCATGTGGTCATATGCTGTAATATAATAAAACACCACCAATAGTAATAATGATAACTGATTCAAGATTAACAGCATTTTTATAATACTCAAAGCTTCCAATCAGAAGTGAAGTCTCATCAGGCTCTAGAATCACTTAGCCACAGTTTTTCTCCCACAAAACATATCTGTAAATGTTTTGAGACACGGAAAAACATGCCAATATATAGAATTCCTCATCAATCCAAATTGTATAATTCTTTCAACTTCAGAATAGTGAAGGAAAACAACATCTCTGATATGATGTATTTTGTTGCTTATTCTTATGTAGTTCGGTTTTCCTGAGCAATGGCATTAATCCCACTCTGAAGATGAGGCAGGTTATCACCAGGGAATTGTTTCTCCTCAGGGCCTTTCTGGAGCACTTGTTTCTCATGCTCAGCCATTGCCAATAGTTTCGTACAGTCTCTCCCTACTAGGTAGGCTGTTGGACTTGCTGAAGACTTGCAATTGCTTTCTTACCATCTGTTGCTACCAAAGATAATTGTAAACAACTATGTTACATAGGTGTTGCCTTAGGAGTAAATATAAAAGCCTTTAATCAGAATTATAGGGGGTTTTAAAAAGCCTTCCAAATTCTGCCATGTCTTCAGGGAACTAAGAAACAAAAAGCTCACAGCTTTCCTAATTGGAATACTAGAATTATTTAAAGTGAGTACAACTCCTGAGTTTCTCCTGCCTCAGAGTACATTCCTTTGAAAACCCTTGCAAAGGCTTTAATAATTTAAATACTATTTTTTCCCCCCTAATCCTGTAGAATAGATGTTCTCCAATATCTAAACCAGTAATAAAGGGCTGATGACATTGCAGACACATGGGACTCCATGACCTTAAACTTTGGTATTTAACATTTCTTATGTGCACAGTATGTGAAGAAGATTCCTTTTCCCTGGTATAGATGGTTAGAATGACTGAATAAGGAAGAGACGGGGAAAAGGGATGGTGTATCTGGCTCAGGTAATTAGCTGCTCTCTACTTCACCTCAGTGAAGAAAAAGAAACAGCTCAGCTCCCCTGGGAGTGCTTGGAATAAGCAATGTGCCCAGGTATCGGTAGCCATGGGAGGTCCAGCTGGAAGAGCCCTGCGCTTCAGTGAGGGGGAAAAAGCTGAGACGTGTCCTTCATCCCTGGGTCTGTGTCGTGTTCTGACAATCTACAGAGGGCTCCCAAGAGAAAAATGTTAAAGCTGAATTATCTCACTTCCCTAATAACTGGGGCTGATAGAGAATCCCAAGCCACAACTCCAAACTGGCCAAAAGTCTGAGGAAAGTTTATCCCTGGATTACAAGACTTGGGGCTGCAGGTTTTCTCTGTACTGATGTGAATCAGAAATGCTGTCATTTGTATGTCAGCCTGGAGAGTCATCTCTAACTCAGGGAAACCACAAGAATTTCTAAATTAGGTTTGTTACAATTCAGCTCCAGTTCTGGGAAAGAAAATATACTCTCACAATTGATCTATCTATCT
>VWZY01002526.1:619109-636887 GCA_013399075.1 Chloroceryle aenea | reverse complement strand
TTTTTTTCCTATGCCTATTCTACCTAACTAGGACAGCCATAAGGTACAGTTAGCTCAGCTGAAGCAAAATAAACATTTTAATACCTATGGGAGTAAGTAACATATGCCTTTTCCAGGAGCACTCTAGGCATTGGTACTCACATGCTACATTTTCACAATTCTGGTCAGAATTATCTTCCAAACTTCTCCCTGGGATGAGTAGGGAACGTTGTTCACTAATCATTCCCAGATGCCATGCACACAGTTCTGCTCTGAAAATTAAAAGAGTTTATGGTATGGGCAGAGGCTGTTCCATGCCAGCTGACCTCATTGCTAGGGTGTGCTCATCTTAGGTGTCTTTATTCATATTTTGCTGAAGGAGGCCTGTGGGTCTGGAGTCAGCCATGTCAATAGAGGTTTGGAGGGAACCAAAGTACGTGGTCGGTGATACACATGCAGTTTTGTGGTCACAGCTCATGATGCATGGGACTGTGGCTGAATGAGGAACATTTTTGCCTCTGGCTTTTGAAGTTTTAACAATAGTGCGGATGAAAATTAATAAATACCTGTTGGATGCTCTGTGGCTTTTCCTTTTCTTATGTCTCATTCCGTTTTTCATGTGCAAGGCAATGCCTGGCAGACTGACAGAGGATTATGGGATGTAACAGTATTTTCTCCCCCCCCATTTGTGATAGAAGGGAGGATTATGGTACAAACAAGAGAGGCTGTGTTTGTAAAAGGCAGGGGGGAGATGACAATGCTTTCTCCACTGAGAATGTGAATGTCCAAGAGCAGAGGAGACAAGGTTCCTCAGCTGTTTTTACTTCCACACTGAAACACTCTGAAGATTTCAGTCCAGAGCTAATTTCAGAACATCTGGATTAGTTTGAAATTCACTTGGATTAATTCTAGAAACCTTAACAGATAGCCTTGGAGGCTTTGGAATCTTCATCAATCACCATAGCTTGTACAAAACACCTGTTTAGGACTGACCTTGGTGTAAACAGAATCTGTCTTGGGCCAACCACAGGACAGCATATCACTTGAGGTCTCTTTCACCTTGTTTTTGTAAGCTGGGTAAGAACGTGAAGAAAATGAGGCCCTGACTAAAGTCTGAAGAGAAACTCCTTACTGTGCTTGCTATGTTCATTCCAGAATCCAACCAGAGTCTGATGGATTCGTATATATATCTCATACATTTTAGTAATAGCAGACCATTTTTAGAACATGTTGACATCTCATGGTATCAGCGAAGTCAGAGAGATTTGAATTGCTGAAAAGCAAACACTTCAGGGTTTTTTCATTCTCTTCTCCTCCCCCCCCCGCCAAATTCTCTATGTGCAAAAGATAACCACATAAATGTTAATGGCACAGTAAAAATAGCTACTCACAAAGGTTCAATTAATTTGCTAGTTTGTTTTGTAAATGGGTATACTTTGTCTCTATTAGATTACCCTCTTCTAGCAAGTGACTTCAAACATTAATAACCTGGAAAAATCAGGTCAGGTGCCAGCATCTACCTTTTCAGTTCACTTTGAACTGAAAACATCTTCATCCAATGCTGTCAGGTAGAGGATGTGGGATAGAGATTGCATTCACAGAAAGAGACCTTAATATTAAGGAGTTAGAAAAGTTTCTAAACACAATTGCAGATTCTCCCTGTTCTGAAAGTTACAGTGGCTTTTGGCAAAGTTCTGCACCTTGGAACAGACTTGAAATCTTTAAAAGCCAAGTAAACAGGCAACAAAGTCAACAGTCATATTACAATTAAATAATTTGAAAGCATGCATATGTCTGTGTCTTCTTATCTGTCTGTGCAAATATTCTGTATTAAGAATTATCAACATCAGAATTCAGGAGGGTGATTAAAAATGTTTGAGGATAAAGACAGTAAATAAAAAATTTGTTTGTCTCATTCAGTGTGAAACAGCAGTATTGATAACAAGTTCTGTCCTTGCAGGAAGAAAACTGCATTTTAGAGGAGATTAGGACTCCTTTAGCTCTTGAGATCCAGCCAAAGGTCCCTACTTCACCAGGCTGGTCTCCTCTACCGTCTGTTTGGTTTTTTTGACACCTGGGGACAGCCTGCTCCTGCGCCTTTAAGATTTCTCTCTTGAAGTATGTCCAGCCTTCCTGGACCCCTATATCCTTCAGGGCAGCCTGCCAAGGGATTTTGTCCATCAGTCTTCTGAACAAGTCAAAGTTTGCCCTCCAAAAGTCTAAGGTGGCAGTCTTACTAACCCCTCTTCTTGATTCTCCAAGGATCAAAAACTCAATCCTCTCATGATCACTGTGCCCTAGATGGCCTCCAATCTTTACTTCCCCCACAAGCTCTTCCATGTTCACAAGAAGCAGCTGCAGGAGGGCACCTTCCCTGGTCAGCTCACTACCAGCTGCGTGAGGAAGTTGTCCTCCACACATTCCAGGAACCTCCTGGACTGTTCCCTTTCTGCTGTGTTGTATTCCCAGCAGATACCTGGGAGGTTAAAGTCCCCCACAAGAACAAGTTTTCTCGAAGAAAGACATATATTTATGACAGATCTGGGAAAATCAGTTATGGAAAACTTAGAGCCTCTGACTTACTTCTGAACCACAGGCATATGGCCCTTGCTGCCCTTCATATCCACCATAATGGTATATCTGAAACATCTCAGGCATTGGATGAAAGGCACTGATGTGGTTTATACTTACTTTGCTGAATCAAGTTTATTCTGAAATATTAATAAGCTAACTTCATATTGCTAGGCTACCTGCCAGATGAAGTATTATCTGTCTGCATCTCTCTAACTTTATGCGAGATCAGGCTTTTTGTCTTTTCTAACTGGCATGAAGCCAGCATAAAAGTGCATAGTCAGCACAAATCCTATACTGACAGGATATTTGCCCACATGTGATCCAATCCAAAGGTGTGTTGCCTTGTGGGGTAGATCCAGTTCTAACACTTGTATGATCGTGGCCTAAAAAACACCATCTGGAAATCCACAAAGTACATCCATTAACACTGAAGGACTCCAGCAGAACTCAGGGATCCAGGAAGGCCCCAGAGAGCTTGTGGAAAGAGACTTCTACCCCCAGCATGCTACCCACATGTAGCATTCTTTGAGACCCTTCGTGCCATAACAAGCTTCTGCAATTCAAACCATATATTTCATGAGCACAAACCTGAGTTATCTTCAGACCATCCAGCCTGGACTTCAATAGCAGCTTAGCCAGACTTCTGTCCTCTCTGTTGTACGTCCCAGGCACATAATATATCTCTTAGCAGCCTGAAGGTGTATGGCTATCTGTAAGTGACTGAGCTGGTGTAAAGGGAGCCTGGTATGCTTACGTGAGCAGCAAGTCATCCCCCTGGATTTGAGTGAAGTACTCAGTGAAGCATAACAGAGTTGCATGGCTGTCATGGTCACTAAAGTGAGTGCAAGAGAAACAAAGTGAAAGCCCCAGATGGCCATGAGTCCTATTTTTATTATATGGTTTGAAGCCCATTTTTCATGAAGGTAGAATCTATCAAAAGTAACATGTATCTGGGGGAAAACTGTAAATGCCGACCTCCTACAATGTGAGATCCTAAAAGTCATAAACCACAAAAGCATCTAAGTCACAGCAATGATGATTGTTTTTAACAAATTAGATACTATTATATAAAAATGTAAATACAGCTATACAAAGAAATTAGCAATACTACTAGAATTTAATGCCAGCATACTGAATAGCCCCATGTTTAGATTTGGTTTACAGGTTATATGTGTTACCACATTGAAGATGCAAAAATCCTATATAGCATTTCAATATTATAATATTTTTAATACAATTATTCAACACTAATAATAAAAGAAGGTTTGTCTCCAGAAACAAGTAGGGCTTCTGGCTTGTTTGTCCTTTCCTTGCTTAATTACAGTGATGTTGCCAGTTAGATTCAGTAATAAACATAGCTTATGCATTCCAGGTCAGAAAGATTTTTAATTATGAGTACAAAAGCTGTTGTTGGTTAGTGTACTAGGAGATGGGTACCTTGAATTATAATTAATAAAAAATATAGAATAGTTGTAAAAGATTATTCTTATTTTGTTTCCCTACTATGTAACAAAAGGTTAATTCACTGTTATTTGACTTATCTGTTAAAACAAAAATGACTGTGTTCCTCTGAAGACAAACATTCACCTGGAAATAAAACCTCAAAAGTTTGGAAGAAAGTTTAACCAAAGAACTTCTTCACTGGAATAAATAGTGCCCTTTGGGGTTATTACAGAAACACAGCATGGCTGGAGGGAGAATTATTCAATTTATGAAGTTCTTTTTTATTCACTACTCTTGTGAAAGGAAGTGTGAAAATGGGAGCCTTTTAAAATGAAAACTCCCAAATAAATATTCAAGTCAATGGAAGGAGACATAGGAATAGCTCTGGTGTAGGAATTAGGATTTAGGAATCCATTTTAACAAGGCATCAAATGTCAAATTAGAACACCATAACACCAAGGAGTTCAGGTTCCTTATACTGCTAACATTTTAATATATTCTGTGCTGTGTGATTGGCTTGGCTTTGCTGTATGGTGTGGCTGAGAATATATCAGCACTAAGGAAATATTGGGAGTGTTGCTATGGGCTTCAGTGAAAGCAGGACTTAGTTTAATGCGTTAAGACATCATCCCAGTAATTTTCTTCTTGCCGTCTTCAATTGGTGAAATACATTATCATAATAAAGGGAGCTGGGAGCAGAAAGACTTGATTAAGTGTCAAAACGCTCTCAGAAACTCCCAAACCTGAGAGTTTTACTGTCAGTTCTTTGGTTTTCAAAGCAGACAATAAAAAATACTTAAAATAAAAATACACAGTGGAATCCTTGAATACCTTCTGTAAGCAACGCAGGACTTGGAGGGTTTCATATACACCCCTTTGTACTGTTGAGTCTTTGGTCAAGACCCTCAAGTGACTATGGACTAAGTGTCCAGCTTCTGCTTATTTCAGTATGCATCAGGCTGGTAGTTGAATCAAGAGTTGAGGGTTCACAAGTTTATGCCTCTGCTTACCCACATTAAAAATGACATTTTGCACTAAAAGTATTCAGGCTTCCCTTGAAAGCTAAAATAATGATTCTTAATAACATTTTTGTGAATTACTTTATATTTTATATGCATTTTGCCTATGACAAAAATGGGGTTATAGAGGAACAGTGACTTGCTTGAAGTTACATTCATCATTTTTTTTTGACCACTGCCTCTCCTGAGGATCACTAATATCCCCTATCTGCAAGCAGCACTGAAAGGATAAATTAATTAATATTTGCAAAGAGCTTTGGAATCCTGAGTTGAAATGTACTAGATAAGTGTAAAGAATGATACCGTAAATTATGCATAAGTATTGTGAACGCTGCTTTTTCAGATGTGTCTGCTACAAAGATCACTCAGTAGTTCAGACATCTAAAAACAGATGATGCAAGACTGTTTAAGAATTGATTAGTATACCTTTGGGGGTATAAGAATGGCAGTCTACAGCAATGCAAGAGACAACAGCTCCTATATCATGTGGAAAATGACATTTCGATACTATAAGATGTTCCTTAAGCCTTTGAAGTTGCATCTTAGTTCAAAGTCAGTCACTGTTCTTTATTTCTCATATAATTATGAAAGTGTTTTCATGTCAATAAGTGTTTTTTATAAAGTGAAAACAACCTAGATGGAACAGATCTAAATACGAGGAAAACTCCTCATTTCTATCAGCCACAATTTGGGCTGATATTCCCAGCTCTCCTGAAAGTTGCTTAGGAAGCTTAAGTAACTATCCACAGATGTCTTGCTTTAAGACCAAGGCTGAATGTGAACCATAAAATATTCTAGTCTTCAAAGGCCTGGAGAAACTGGTTATGAGACAGAAGACTGCTTATGAGACAGAAATGACAAGAGAAGGATCAAAAAGTGCATCTGGGCAATAAATGAAGATATGTACTATGGAAGTGGTCAAAGAGCCCTGGTAAAAATCATGTTTTGTCTGAGTCTGGGTCTACTCAATGAGCAAACTTTTTCCACAGAACCAGGGCCGACAGCTACACCAGAGAGCCCAAGCAAGCTGTCTAGGACTCTGATTTCAAAGCCTCTGTTGGGATTGGATTGTACTAGAATAGAATTGACTGGTCCTGGTGTGGGATTTTCATGCTACAGCAGGAGGGAAGGGACTGCAGGTCTGCTGACTATTCCAATTAGCAAAACACATTTCAGTAAATAATCTTCAGGAGCTGAAAATACAACATAAATTAAAAGCAAGGAACATGAAGAAGTATGCCAGGGCACTGGATAGGTAAAAATGCCCAGCTGATCTTTGAAATACATCTTTTTCAATGAAATATCTGGTAAAAAAAAAATCTGCCACAAGAACAAACAAAAATAATAATTTGCCCAATTTAAAATAATCAACCAGCAAAGCTGTTCTTTTCCCTTGACAGCCTCAGTCTCTCATCTACTGGGTATGAACATTATTCATCTTCCCAATTAACACATTGTCTCCTGTGCCTACAGGGCTGTCATCTCTTGCCAGCTCAGTGGCACCAATTTCATGTCTTTAGCACAGTCCTAATGGATGCATTCAAGCTAGTAACAAAAGGTGACCTACCAGGCAAACAGCAGAATGTATGTAGACTTGGAGGACTGTGGTGGTCTGAGCTGCCATTAAAGCCTAGGTTTGAGTGGGAGAATAAAATTTGTGAAGCTTCACATTAAAGTGGGGAAGAAATATAAAAGACAGAAATTCAAAGCAAAAGACACATAGAACTTTACAGCAAGTGTGTCAGGTTAAAATAAAATCTTTTCAGTGGACTAATAGTTAGGTAAGAAAGGAGGAAACAACAGATAAACTACAGACAATGTTGAAAAGAAAAAGCTTGCAAAAGAATTGGGTGGAATCTGGAAGGACTGCAGGAATTAGGAGTCTTCTTATGCTTTCCTTTTTAATGATATGTTCTTCATGTAATGCTGTGTCACTGTATGATCTGAAAAAGGGTATGTGTCTTGTTGACTGTTTTATTTCAAAATCAAAGAGAGAAAGTCTGAAAAATGTGACCCTGCCTGTGAGGTTGCAGCAGCGCTGTGGCCTGCATGAAAAAATCACTGAGCAGAGAGTGAATTTCTTGTTATGCCCTGCTGTGCCCAATAGCTTTCCACCAACCTTCCATCAATATTGTCAGTGTGTAACAACCCTTCAAATTTCTCATCTCTTACCTGTGGTGAAGTAACTTCTTCAGAGAATTTGAAAACCAGCTCAGAAAATGAGAAACAGTCTGAGTCCTGGGTCAGCCTTTCATCCAAACCTTGTGTGATCACCCTGTCAGAGGTGAGTACAGGTTATAAAATCCATCTCATAAGGGGAGTTTGAACTGAACACAGCAGCATTTCCAACTCAGGAGACTCAAATTAGTGCCTAAGAAGTTTGGTTCTTTTATTCAAAGGTGTCAAGCAAAGACAAGGTGGTGAAGCATCACAATCATGGCAACCAGGCCAGTGGTATTTAGCTTGTTAAAGGAATGATGTACACTTACTTGAGCCATATTAAAATTGTCTAACTTTAGCAAAGAAATATATGTGTTTTCAATGTGCATATTATAAAAGTAAAACCAAATCAAAGTGTGCAATACTGTTTAGCCATAGCCTGTTCAAAACACAAATTTGTCCTGGGATCAAACGGGCATATAATGTTAATAATTTGCATAAAAAGGGTGACCTAAAGGGGTAACAGTGACTATGTGTGAAGTTCTACAAAACATTCTACAGAAAGAGCTCAGCCCTCTCATTTTTATTTCCCTTAGCTGATAAGAACTTTTGGATTAACTGTGTCTGTGTTAGACTAGGTTACATACTAGCTAGACACTGCTATTTCACACAGCAAATGTACCACGTGGCACATAAAAATGAATTATCACTAGCACTCATTAATACAGTGCCAGTTGATTTATTTTTTTTTTAAATTATACATAGAGAAAATCACCTACATTAGTGAGTTTGTTAAGAAATTAACAGCAGATGCAGACTGAGCAAGATGTTTTTCTGTTATGGCAGATACTTCACTGTCCTTAACCTGCAATTTGTTGTTGGAGAAGTTTTTGTGAACTGGAATATCACATCCTCTAATTTACACAATAATTTAAAATTATTTTTTTCATGCAATGCCAAATGCCTTTGTGTGTTCATAAGTTATTAGGCCATATGCCACTTATTATTTTGCCAAGTGTTAACATGGTACAGACAAATTACATGCCCCCTAAGATATCTGAGAGATTTTGAGGAACAAAAGTGAAGGAAGAATATAGGATGAAAGTAACAAGGTTTGGAAAGAATTTAAGACTTGAAAGGACTTTAAAGCAATGTTCTTACAACTTCTCAGTAAGAACCACCATGTATATCTTAATCTACAGACTTTAAAAGATACAGCTGATGTATGATGTTGATGAAGGATCTAATTTGACCTACCTTGTCCAACAAAGTTCTCACAGACTTAGCAACTTTTTTAAAAGTCTGTCTTTAAATGCTTGAAGGGGAGAATGTAACAGAAAAGAAAGTCCAAATACATTGTACTATCACAGTTATTATATTGGGATAGTTTCTTTTATCTTGTGGTGTTACCTATTATTGCTGGTGATTCATTCAAGAAAGGGAGGGAAATGAATTATTTAGGTCTGTTATGTGTTAGAAACGAAATGCAGTTCAGTAGCGTATGTCCAGTCTAGAGAGTGACTATCAGATCCCCAGTTCTCATATAATTTATAAATACTGAAGACAAACAAAATATTTTTTTAATTCCTCTCTCCCTGTAGGTCAAATAAAACTATGCACATAAATCCACAGGCAGTCATGTAAAAATGCCATACCTTTATTATTCACTCGTAATGACTTGATTATGTGAAAGTCATGTATATTCACATGAGGCCACTTAAACTTACTAAGATGAGCAATACAACATACCCTTAAAATAGGAAAATAGGTAAATATATCCTTCAGACATACAACTGGTGACAGAAACACAACCCATTGACAGAGGTGTTAAATAGTTTGCTCAATTGAGCAGATTTTCAGCTCACTTGAATACTGTTCTCCAACTCTTGCTAATCTTAAATAATCGTAGTCGTTAACATATAATCATTTAGTTGTACCATGCTGCGTTTGCCTGCTGATGAAAAAACAAAGAACTACTCCATGAGCAAATAGTTATTAGGACACTGGTTCACTGTTCACTTAGTAGCATCTGCCAACATGTTTCAATCACTTTGTCTCCAGGCAAATATTAGTGGTTAAAGGTAAGATTCACAGCACTGTCTGAGATGCAAGTAATAAATACTTAACAGTGGGGAATCTTTGCAGCTCAGACCTCTGCTAATTATTCTGTACATGTGCCTGCCAAATCTCACTAGGTTCCCTCTTCTTTCCCTACTAATAATTCAGTAGGGTTGCCTTCAGTGCCATTATGAAGGCTGAAGGACACTAAACATCTCCTTTATGACATTGGTCATACCAGTGCATTATCAGCTGCTTCAACATGCATGGCTGTGATGCTGAGCAAATTGCTTCATCTCAAGCTGAGGTTAAGGGTTTAATGCCATTTTTCTGTGTGAAATTTTGTACTCCATGTGGTTCAGGAGACTTCTGTGTTTGCTCCTGGGAATGTCCATACAAAGGGAATTTCACAGTCTGTGAACTTGATTGTTAGTCATCCTTGTGAATGCTACTTCACACAAGCTCCTCTGGTGCATCCAAATGAGTACTATTCTAAATGAGTAACATGTTGCACAGTCAGACTCTACAAATTAGAGCAGTATTGCAGAGAAGTGCTTTACAGAAATATTTAATACATGATGCTTTCTTTTTGCTCTTGCACAGAAATTGCAGGTAAAAGTTGATAGAGCAGACAGTATTAAGCAGTAACTACCAGGTAATAGAGGAACTAGCAGCATCATTTATTTTCTAGGTCAGTTACTTTCCACAGGCACAGCTTGGGGCAGTGGCATGGCTCAGCTCCTTTACCAAGATTTGCTTCCTGCTCTGCCTTCCTATGTGGACTGGAAAGTCCAGTTCAGACCTGGGAGGACATGGTGTCTCAGGCTTCAGGCACATACACTCTATCTGTTCCTGTCCACCTTGTGGTGCTCTTACTGAATTTCACAGAGTTTCTTTGGTGCCTGTTCACACAATGGATATACATCCCATCCAACCCTAGATCTATCTGTCATATAAGTTGAGTTTTATCAACCAGTGAAAGAGATTTTGCTGAGAAGACAAGAAAGCATGAAGGTACAGCTCACTTCAAAATATCTTTCCCTAGCACTGAGAATACCAGCAGAAATGCTTATTTATATTTTTTTTAGTGTGAGGTTCAAATCTTTCTGCAGCTGTCAAGAACTTAGAGAAGAAAAAAAATATGTCAATATTCTCAATGACTTTTACTCAGAACTCAATGGCTACTGACTATCATTCTTTCTACCTTTAATATCTCAATCCAGTTAAATAAATCTGTAAAATGACAGAATGTACTAGATGAAGAATAATTTACCAGGGACAAACACATTGATTTCAAAGAAGGCTTGATACTCCTCTTTACACTGCAATTTTGATCTAAAATAGACACTTCATGAATCATGATTATATTCTTTGTTGGGCAAAAGTCCAATTGATTTTGAGTAGAATTTCAAGAGAATCATTCGAAACAAGGAGGACTAGATCATGTCAAAGTTCTCTGCAAAGAATGAAAAGTATTTCTCCTATATTTCATATTCCAAATTACAATAAAAATAGCTGTATGTCACATTATATAACATTTTATTCACAAGGCCAAACTTTGCTGGGAAATCTCTGCGCTATGACTTTGGTAGGGTCACCATGGATATATGTCAAGGTACAATTTGTGCTATATATTTACAGCTGAATTTTCTGCTGCATTTAATATAATTAAGTTTAGTACTGCAATATCTTCATATAAGAAAAATGTCACTAAGAGCTAGCTCCTCATGCCCTTATATACATGAACAGAACAGATGCACCGGCACTTGTTTTAAAATTAGGGTACAATTAACTGTGACTGCAAAGAGGAGAGCTTGAGTTGAGCCATGGAAGCATAAATCAACTACTTTGTTTTTTAGGCTGAATATGAAATTAGTGAATTTCAATAATTTTCTTTTGTAAAAGATCTTTTTGTATGCCATTAGTTCCAGGCATTATAGTTGAGAAAAAAAAAAAGGAGATTATTTAGTATATAGTGTTATTCTAGCATTTGGCATCTGTAATTTAGCTTGACAAAATTAGTGGTAAATCAAGAACAATGTCTGAATTTAATTAATGTTGTCATTTTTAATTTTCAACATCTTCCATCCTCAGAGAATATTCAACGGACTACCCTTTATTGATGTTTTTCTATTCCTGTCACTATTTGATAAAAATTTTAAGTCACTGCTCAATATTAAAGATAATTCAAACCCCAAAATTGATATTCAGAGATGCTTCTGAATAAATGTAAAATATATTATAATATATAAAATTATGCTTATATCATATTGTCTAAGCAACAGCTGGTTTCACAATTAAAGGACCATATTTCCTGAAATTCATGGGGCAGAAATTCTGAAATGTAAAATTTTGTGCTTTGGGAGATAAGACAACTGTCAGCTGGCACACTGTTAGGTGATTTTTCTGTGTGTGGTTTCTTCTGTTATTCTCTGGGATTGTTTGTTCTGCTAACAGCCAGATTTACAATATGGGCTAAACCAGGCCATTCTTCTGTTCTGCTTTGACAATTCCTTTGTTCTTTGGAGAATCTTATTGTTGTCTTAGATCCCATATCTGACATTGTACCCATCACTAAACTTCCTTATTACATTTGGGAGATCCCCGTGGACTATACTTGTGATGGTCACGTTAGGAATCCTGAATGCCCTAATAAGTATAATTCATTTTGTGTAAAGCATTACTGCAGGGGCTGGTCAATGAATAAACTGTGATTCAGTATTCACCTTGCTTTTTGAGAGCAGTAATGTAGTTCAGTCTCTCATTGAGCAAATTACTCAGTCACGTGTGCCTACTCACTGCTTCTCATTTCTCAGGGAGGAGAGCCGCTGCTTCTGACACTTTCTTCATAAACCAGACAGTGCATTTTCTTTATCTTCCTTTCTTCTTTTTTGGATGTTGTGGTTTTGATTTTTTGTTTGTTTGGTTTTGTTTTGTTTTGTTATTGGTAGCTAGACTAAGGAAGTGCTTTACTTCTTTTTATCTTAATAGATTTAGTAACACTCTACAAGAACTTAGGTCGCATGGTCTGCAGATGCCAAGAGGAAATCAAAGTTCATTGTCAACAGCTCCTGCCTCTGCAACCCTGAACATTTATGACTTCAGAAATACATAATATTTAAGCAACACTGCCTGAGAAGACGCATACTAAAACAAGGGTTGGAAAGATGATCGAGTAAGACATGATTTTTTGAAGGTTGGTACTAGATCTGTCTGTATGTTAGTGTAAATAAGAGGAAAGAGATAACAAGCAGTGAAGAAGTAAGTTTTTTGAAAGCTGAAAAAGAAGAATCTAGCATAGGCCCCTTTTCTTTCTTTCATTTGAATCAACTGACTATTCAATGAGGCAGAAGTAATGAGAACTTTTTTTAGGCAGAGGAAAATTTCAGAGGCAGAGATAGTTTTGACTTGAGTGGGGGGAAAATAGAATACTGCAGGGAACAAGAAACTGAATGCAATCTTCAGTGAACTATGAGAAAAAGACCTAGTAATGCAGAAGATGTTAGTAGAGCAGGATCATTTTGCTAAGTTAATTCAAGACACTGAGAATGATAAATGTGTGTACGTTTTGTACTGACATAAGAAAAACACCGACAGAGGGTTTGCCTGAATGGGAGAGTGCTACTGGTTGCTCTTTGCATGTTATGCAGCTAGCAGAATATTTCTTACACATTTGACTATGGAATTTTGAGGAGGAGGAAATACCACCCTTGAATTTCAGTTTAAATGACTACTTTGATTCTGAAGATACTTGCTAAGGAAAATCTGAAAATTTTGTATAGTTATGGAGCATAGAGGAATTAGACGGAAATCCTGTAATGAAGTCATGGATTTGTCTAATAAGTCAGATAAAGTATTTCTGATGTTACAATGGCAAATTTAATGTAGGGTCCTGTAAAAGAGTTCTGACTCCAATGTGTAGCAAAAGTTCACTGAAAACTTGTAGGGTGCTGTAAAGTATACATGAACTTTATACGTGAAAGTTAACATTAAAATTAATCTAAATTATTTTGGTGGTTAGGATTGAAACTTGGAATACTCTTCTTTAACCAAAGCAAGTGTCTAAAATGATTGAGGAGATTCAGTAAAGACAAATAGAAATAGGAAAGTAATAAAATTTAAGAACACAGTTATATTGGATTCATTAAGGAGTGTGTAAAGATAGAAGTATACATAAATTGGCATAAGCAGTAAAAAAGGCAGTTCCTATATAGGTTTGTATCAACTGGTTTATTGCAGTAAATCAGGCTTGATGGGAGCATCTGTATAATAGTCTTTCTTTGTCTTTACTTGAAATAACACCCAAATTTTGGGATGCTGCATTTTGAAGAGAGTAGAAGTCTCTAGAGAATCAAAAGATGAGCAGCAAGCTTCCTGAGATACCATGAGGGTGGTATAAGAGAAAAAGCAACAAGAAAATGTGAATATCCTATAAAATAAATTTTTTAAAGCCTGCAATGCAAAAAAATATACAATTTTAGAAAGATCTTATGTCACAGCCATTATCATTCATTTAGAAGAGGATTAAAAAAGGAGTTGCATGGCAGAATGTGATTAAGTATTAGAGGATTCTTAATAATAATTTCTGGCAGAAGAATCAATTGCAAGGAAGCTGACTGAAGTAAACTCATTTGAAATATTCACAGCTAGTCCTGGAACCACAAATTAATATTTGCATCAGTTCTATCATGACTCAGGAGGATGAGCTACTACACATGACTCAGTTGAAGTCTCTTCCCACTCATTATTCAGAGAAACTCATTCCAGAGTGTTTACTTATTTAAACTAAAATACTAAACTGAAATACCAGCCTATGCCTCAAGTTGCTCAGACTATTGGAAGTGTAAACTCTATCAGTTTAAAGTATTTCAAAGATAGATATCTTTATGGTCTACACCAATATACATCAAGGTTTTAAAAAGCAGATGGTAATGGTAAAGAATAGTGTTTTTTTTCCACTCCACTCCCTACTAGCCAAATTTTCCCTTCTAATGTAATTCAACATCTGTTTCTAATTCCAAAGCAGACCAGACTATTGTAGAATTATAGCAGATGTACTATTTTGGTATAGATTACATCTTACATGATTTATTAAATTTGTGGAGTGGCATCCGTGTAGTAATTAGAAACAACAGAGTTGCACAAAAATGAATTTGAGCTTAATGTTGACTAGAAAATCCAAATAAAGGGGTGATAGGCCAAAGTCATTCAGGAAGTTAATAGCAAAACAAGAAGAAGGGCATCTCTTAAATATTAATCTATTATTTTATTAATTCATAGTGTAATATATCAATTTTGTTCAGTTCCTTCCCAATGAGAGAGGAATTGTGGGGAAATTACAGGGTCCCTTGTATCAGAAACTACTTGTAGGATACTCCTCTTACGAGTCGTTAAGTGACAAAGGTGTATCAATAAAATCATATCAAAAAGTTTAGACTCAAATCCTATCTTAAGCATCAAATGTAGGAATCAGACATAATTTAGTAAGAAGGGACCTTAAAGATCATCTAGTTCCAAACCCCATGCCATGGGCAGGGACACCTCCCACAACACCAGGATACTCAGTCTCATCCAGACAGATCTTAAACACTTCCAGGGATGAGGTGTCAACAATTTCTCTGGGCAACCTATTCTGTTTTAGTTGTCTTTATCCACAATATAGATATTTCAACTCCTTTTGACTGCCTTGGAGATACCAAAAATCTCTGAGTTTGAATTTTCATAGAAATTGTACTTCCAGAATCTTAACTTTG
This sequence comes from Chloroceryle aenea, assembly GCA_013399075.1. Lineage (NCBI taxonomy): Eukaryota > Metazoa > Chordata > Aves > Coraciiformes > Cerylidae > Chloroceryle > Chloroceryle aenea. The sequence goes on along the minus strand of VWZY01002526.1, from coordinate 621,901 downwards.
TCGGAGTTGAATAGCTCTGCAACTGTCTTATGATTGATTATACAGAGGTAATTGCTACCTAACACTCATTTTGAGCACTAAGCAGACCCCTAAGACTATGTTCTTTTCAAAATACACAGGTTTGTCTCTGTTTTCTTTCAAAATGTTCTTGGAAGAGTATGTGCCTTCTCCACTGAATTACAAAAATCAGCCTTAGTAAGAACACGGAGAATAACTGCTCTAAGAATTCATTCATGTTCCTCCCAGAAGAGTTCTCTAGACATGGAGCTACATTAAAAAGCTTTTTTCTGTGTGTCCTCTTTAAGCTGCAAACCAAATCAAAATGGAGGGAAATGGTCATGCAGCTGGACAGAGAGAAATAAAGTTAACAAGTATGATTTAGTATACAAATAGGTAACACAATCAGCTAAGAGAAAGGATATATCTGGAAAGTCTTTTTTACATTATTGGAGTGAAAGAACTTATGTGAAAAAAAGACAAATCACCAGTAGAAGAACGGTGCTTTTCTCCCAGCCTAGTGCTATAGAATTTTATCTGCTCATGGATTCTTTTCCAAGGATATAATGAAACCTTTCCAGGCATGGAACTACAGCATGAAGCATCACTTGTTAGGATAGTCTTATAAACCTGAAGATACAGTTTTGAATCCCTTCAGACATAAAGTCATACAAGGTTTCTAGCATCTTAGACAGGAAATACATTCCTAGCAAAAATACAAACAAAAATGAACCCTCTTCAGTGAAGGAAGTTGGTACCCACATGGAGAAAGTCAAAGATATGCATTCCAGATATACAGAGGTATCTTTCTGAATGTCTTTGGACTCACCTTTGAGTTTTACTTTTCATTGACCAAAGGTGATAGCACTCCTGCATTGTGTTTCTTGTTTTGTCTTCCATTTGGAGATACTGATGGCCAAGCCTACATGTGGGAGAAGAATTGTTCAGAAGTTCTTGTCATCATTCTGATCATCAACAAACTCTTCCTGCATTTTGACTCTACATCAGGAGACGGGACTGTGCCTGCACATCTGACTCTCTTTGCTGTCCTTACAAAAGGATCATTGATGGATGAAAACCATCTACCCAAAAGCAAACTTGCCACATACAACCCGAATCTGGGTCCTGCTAAGAACAAATTAACAATTTTAAAGAAAAATATCTGATGTTTCAGCTTTTTGTACTTTTAAGGACTCGAGAAAGGATTGGCTGACTTTTTTTCAAAAATATTTATGTCACTTGTAATATGTGTGAGAAAATCAGTGAAATATTTGCCTGTTCAGAAGATTGGCTAATGATTAAAATTTGTGGATAGGAATTTCAACCTAATTTACAATATGATGGAATTTGAGAATCCATAAAAATTGTTGTTATTTAAAAAAAAATCCATTTCAAAAAAAGTGTGCCAATGAGTTATTTAAAGAGTAATATAAAATATTTCAAGCAAAAGCATTCATTACCTTTAGTGTCAGACTGACGTATGGGAAAGTTGGTGTGTATTCAAATGTAATAGTCAAGATGCAGGAAGAAGGGAATTTGAATATCAAAGCTATTCCATAAACAAATGTAAATTTATCATTTTTCTCAAAATATTTGTTTCATTAAGATAGCACAAAAGTTGTCTCTTCTTTTTCCACAGTGAGTGTTTTTATAGTCTTCAAAACAGTTTTTTAGAAGTCAGACTTGTGAGCATCAACTCTGCCTCTGAAACTGAGGTGACAATAATGTAATTCTCCAATTTAGGCAGCCACCCAAGTCCTAGTGTTTCATTATTTTTACTAAATTACAGGTTTGAGATAGAGACAAATCTCCCAAATCTAATTTCTTTCTGAACTAATACATAACTGAGGACTTAGATAGCTGTATGTCTACAACCAAATTTTCAAATGCCTGGTCATTATTAATGGAATTTATCCTCAGAACTGCCCTGTGGAGAGGAAGATAATATCCTTGGCAAGTAAGGGATCGGGGAAAATAAATGACATACACAACGTTACATAAGAGGCCTGGGACTACAAAAACCCTTCCATTTAATCCAAATACCCTCTTCTACAGGCTTTTTCCTTTGAAAATTTTGCAGTATTCCTGTCAAGACAAAATACCAAAGGGTATTTTTGCTCTTGGTCTGTTAATTGCACACTGGCTATCATTCCTGTTTTACCCTTCATCCAACCACATATTTGGCTATAAATGTTTCCAATTCCTTATTATTAAATATTTGTTAGCTATTAAGTTCCCCTTTTCAACCTTGCCTGTTTACAGAATCACTTACATCTCAGATGTTCCATCCACCTTACATATTGACAAATTTCCTAGGAACTCAGGAGATCTATTTGTTTAGATGGTTGCTTTCTTCAAATCTCACAGTACTAAAGAATTCATCAGAGTCAAGATTTTTAACATTTACAGGACAATGTGACTGTAAATATTATGGTTTGTCAATCCCTAATCTGGTAACATGGTCAATGTACTATATGTGAAGGCGTGGCTATAACATTAGACTATATATATACAGAAATACTTAATGAGGAATTTGTGGAGTTCTCCACTGATTCAAGTTCACAAAAAAATGAGGTCAGGTTTATTACTGTAATAAAACTAATAAGTGTTTGACTGGCATTGTCCATTTCCTACTTGGAACTACTTACTTGGCATGTTGTATTTGAATGTAGACCCTTTGGGCTTGGTGCTGGTGATGCTGCACCACAAATACTGTTGTTCAGTTTTGGGCCCCTCATTACAAGGACATGGAGGTGCTGGAGCGTGTCGAGCTACTGAACACAGCTCCCATCTGC
>VWZY01002526.1:434910-618974 GCA_013399075.1 Chloroceryle aenea | reverse complement strand
TTTGTATATGTTCCATTTATTATTATTATTTTCATTTTCATTCAAGCTGTTCTAGTTTCCTGTTCTAATCACTGAGTCTCTCTCCCTTATTCCCTTTCTCTTCCCCTTTGGGGAGGGAGGGGGTTTAACAGAGAATGTCTGTTATAGGTCTAAGGAGCCACCCTGACCCTAAACCGTGACAAGTTTTTATGCCAAAAATCACATGATGCCATTTCCTATACAATGTTTTGCAAAAAAAGTTGCTAGGTGGTTGTATCGGTTGTTTGGTTGCTTGTTTTTTTTCCTGCAACATCTCTCAGCATGAAATATATATGTCACAGGAATACTCAGACAATCAAGCCATATCTGAGTACTTCATGCTGAGAAATGACCTTTATAAATACTGCCACCTGGAAAATAAGGTGATCCAAACTGTCACAGCTGAGTCCTCAATCCAACCGATCCATCATTCTTTCTGGCCTCTGATATTTTTACATTCTGATAAATTGTCAGTATAATATTATGCAGATGCATCTACTCACAATGAAGTCTTGATTGGAGATGAACTGAACCACATTAGAATGGGTTAAGGTCTGATCCAAAGGTGACTCTATGCAAACTTTCCAGCTTCTCTATTCACTATAAAATTATTGTCTCAACCTACTAGCCATTTAGAGTAGTCTTTTTTGGCAAAGGACAGCAGAGGGGACAGTCAGACTCCAACACCTTCCCTTCAGTTTCATCTACCACCTGGAAGAGATTTTTCTTCCTACTTTGAAAGAAAAGGAAGGTTGTACAGAAAAACAGACCTGTCTCTCCCAGTCTACCTTTGATAGGTAAAGTCTAGTTCTAGACAGTAATTAACAAAGATGAAGGTCTGAAATCCCAAGAGCCATAAGAAAGAGTATTTACTGTCTTTGCAATATTACTGTCAGTTTCTACATTCACCTCTACAGTCCTTATATGAGACAAAAGAAATAAAACAAGTGCATTTTGTGATGAAAACAGGAATATGGTTTTGAAGAGCAGTTTACAAACAAAAGACTACATTAAAATTGTTTTGTAAAGTCTTATGAACCCTTTGGCAACAGTGGATGATACCTTAATTTCAGTTTCTATTTCATTCCCTCTGCTGGCATATTTTTGATCTAAAATATCTTTGCTGATGGACAGAATCATAATAAATCATCAAAGTATCCTGCCTTTGAACAATTGTATACCACAAGCAATTGTAGATTACACAAAACTACATGTTCAGCTTGATAAAAAAAGATGACCAGGAGAGAATATTTAATGGGGTAATTTGTTAGAGCAATAAGTATCAAGGTGACAGACATCTCCTGGAAATAAATAACTGCCTAGGAGGGGTTTACAGTTCTAGGCACCACTTTAGGCCATTTATCCATGTGATTATTAATGTCCAGGAAATTCTTAGCTGAGATGTCCTCATTACTATTTAAGTATTTTATTATTTTTTCTCTTTTCCTTGTCCGAATACTAATAATTAAGGAGAAATGAAGGTAGAAGTTTGACATAATTTAGTGTCAAAAAAAGGACCTACAAGGACATGGGCATAGTAGGAATTTTTCACTAAGGTTTCTTTGGTGTCAGGGCCAGTCCCGTGTACTCAAAGAGGAAGTCCTGACATCTAACAGCAATGTAGGTGGTTGCAACATTTTAAGCACCATAAGTAAACCTTAAAAACCATCTGGTTATTAAATCATCAAAAGACATTAATTCTGAAATGTTATTGTACACCCACTAACCTAAGGAAGTCTTCCTGACTGAAGTCTTGAAAGTCTGGCATCCACTGATGGCTCATCCAGTGTTTCCATCCATAAATCTCCATGGGGACATTGCAGGTTTCTTAGGGTGGAAATGATCTGAGCTGTGATTCATCAGATTATTTTCACCAGATTTATAACTTGTTCATTGCTTTATAGTGCAAAATAAGGTACATTCTGGGTTTGTATTGCTGTAAACGACCAGGCCATGGAAGAGATAACTCTGAAGCTACCTTTGCGATGGAAAGAAATTGTTTATTTGGGACATTTTCATAACTCCGTTTGGCTAATACATATGTGAGGGCCTGTCAAAGTTACTGGCCTCAGTATAATGACTAGATATCAATCCATCTACTTAAACCTTAAATCCACTGCCTAGAATCTGAGCACAGAGAAGACCGTTGGTTGTGTATCAGGCTCTGGACTTGTCCTGACAAAGTTTTACATTTTTTTCTTATTCTTTTAAATTAAATTTATTTAAGTAGAGACAGCATGGAAAAGGGGACAGGGAGAATGAATACATCACCCACTAAAATATTACAATCTACTGTTGTAAGAACCTCATCCTCCACAGTAGCCAAGAGGAGCTTTCTTGTGGTTAGATACAAAATTACATTTCTGTGTGGTCCTACATCCACTCAAAAGAGTGGTCACAGAAATGTCACTGGAGGTACAGAACTAAACTGAGACTGAAATAGTTTATGCTATTTGAGAGCAAATTCTCTTAAGACTGCTCCACCAAGCACCATTCTGGTGCTAAGCTACATGAAATCCCTTCCGGAACTGACTCTGATGTAGATATACCCTAAGGAACTTGACAGTAAAGTCAGATTTTTATTATTTATAGATAGATTACTTGGTTTGTAAAGTAAAAGGGCCAAAAGAATGATTTTTCTGGCATGACTTATTAGCCTAGACATTGTGCTGTACTAATGGGACTGCACCATTTCCTGACCTCAGCTGGTTCCACACAGTCCCACAGGGCTGCAGTTGAGTTAATTTTCTTAGTTTTTTTTCAGAACTGGGGTGGTGCTGAGTTGTCTATGCTGATTTGGGACGATGTGTGCAGTTTGGGAAATAGTAACAGTCATATGGGTCTTCCCTTTTCCAGGGTATCCTGATAATGAATAAGAGATGATAATATTCCAGTCATTGTCTCCCAGCAGAACAGATATCAAAAACTATTCAAAATTAGGGTAAAGATTTCAGTGTCCAATTCAGTCTGACTTGTGCACAGCTGTGGCTAGCTGCTGGACTCAGTTAGGTTAAAGCCAGAGTTGGTACAAACACCCCATAACCAAATCACAATCCAGCAGTATACCCAGTGTTAACATTATGTATTGTCCTAAGGCAACACATTGTTGTTTAACTGTTCGTGCTCAAAGAAAGACCAGAAAAATCATCAGCAGGTGTCACAGGAGGAAAAAAATTACTTTGGACTGTGAAGAAAAATCTTCTTACCTTAATGATTCTTAATAGACATGTTTATCTCAATGGACATGTTTGTTGCTTTTACTTGGTGGAGGGACTTTCTAAGATAAATTCATCATTCTTTCATTAGAATCACAGCTCAGAAAAACATATAATTCAATCTTTACAGAGTCAGTATCTTGTATTATATTATTATATTGTATTGTAGACTGTAATAATTGTTACAAATATGAATATTTCATAAACACTATCTTTGAAGACACCCATTATCATCCCTGGCTTTCAGGCAGGGAATGGAAATCTGTCCAAATTGAAGTAGATATGTTAAAACCCTCAAGTAAGATAAATTCTATCAAGACTCTGAAACCAGTTTATTCAAACTGTAGGTGTCTTCACCAGTGGAGAAAAGTTGAGTTAGACACTGAAGGACAGTCTGAGTTCTTTGCCTTGCTCTCAGGTACCCTCAACTCTCACTAAAGTACCAATGTTTTTACAAGTATAATGGGAGAATCTCCTTATCAAAAAAAACTAATTGCTAATTTATCCTAGATCTCTGTGTTTGAGATGTTTGTTTTTCTATACGGTTGTATCTGAAAAAAGGAGGGTCTTGATCTGTTGTGGAAGTGCTTAAATGTTACCAGTAGGGTAATAGAAGTACAAAACTGGTATGAGAGGCAAACCAGGTGCTGGGACCATATGACTTATTCTGAGAAGTGTTTGCATTTAAGCATACACAAATTGCCCAGAAATGTTGTATAATTAAAGAAAGAAATCTGCTGCTATAAAAAGTCTTATTCTGAGTTTTATAATTCATTACTTCTCTCCATATGCTAGACTGGAAGAAAGTGTGGAAGAACTAGCTCATAGTAACTTGCATAAAAGAATTTATTACCAAGTCTTTGGTTCCATTGAAAATATTAGCATTTTTAAACTATCTCAGGAAACATTAAAGGTAGTCTTACTCAGAAAATTAAAATTGAAAAACAAAAGATTATGGTAACTCTTATGTAGAATTTGCAAAGCATGGGGTTGATTTTTGAACCCCCCCGAGTTTGCATAATCAGTATTGTACCTCTGAAATCTAAGCATATAAATAAGCTACCAAAACATAATATTTAACTATTACTGTGCTGCCATTATAACCTGCCATGCAAAAATCCTCTGCCTCTGGTGGTTAGTTGTCTATTAAAAGATAAAATCATTCTCTCCTTCTCATACAAAAAGAATAAGAAATCTGTTAAAAGTTTCTTCAGGTTATAATGAGATGTGCAGCTGCTTGAATAATACAGTGCTTTCATAGTACATTTTTGAAAAAAAAGTTGATTAAAAAAATACCATCATTTGTTTATGACAATCTGAAAATAAAATATATATATATATTATTTTTTTAAGAAAAGTAACCAAACTCAAGAAACACCCCCACACATACTTTTTGTTTCTTGTTTCTTTGAAAAACATGGAAGGAAGGAATCAAATGAAATTAAAATTTCCAGATAAGGAATAAAGAGCATTTCCTGATTAACACAATTTTAACAGAACATTTTCCAATCATCTCTATTTATGTGGGCGATTAGCTCATTTCAGTGCTATTGTTCTGTGTAATCCTCCATGGAAATTCAACAAGAGACTTGGAGAGGTAATGTTATTTGGATCAGTAATGTAGCTGCCAAAATGATTTTCTCACTTATTAAAGCAAAGCATAGCCTATAACTGGCATTTGGTTTTCTATGTATTGGCTACACAGATGTGTCACAGATAGTAAAGGTGCTTTAAATATGGTGTTCAAGTAATTTGAAAGGTATCTTAAAAATGAAACCTTTCCAGTAGTGCAGGTATTCAACCAAAGCCAACTTTCTTTAGGTCCCATGCTTACAGTGTTTTCATGGTATTTTTACACCTTTCAAATTATTTACTCACAATAATTTAACAGAAAGGTATTTCATAAGAAGACATGAATGCAATATTTATCCAGCAGCATCCTGTGAATTCCATTTTGCTATTCATGTGCTGTAATAGCATAGCTGGAGCTTTTATGATAGGAGAAAACTAAACAATTTTGGAGTGACAGCCATGCATGCAGGACACTGTTTAATACCAGGACATAAAAAGGCAATTTACTCACTTTTTAAATTGATCTTGACATTTATAGCACACATATTATCCATAAATAGGGAAATAATTGAATACCCCAGGTAAGTGGGTTAATGTGTTTTCATGAATATGGATGATTATATTTTGCTTATTCTTTCACAGTCTACATAGCTTTTGTTGAATGCCTTTTGATTGCAGGCTATTGAAAAGTCAAATTTTCCTACACCCCATTAGAAATCTATAAATCATTTTCTGGAAGAGACTTTCTCTGCCTCTATATGCCAATATACTGTCAGTGGTGAGCTGGGACCAGACGTTTCAAATGAAGGTACAAGGAGAGAGGAATTGTGGAAGAACTACACAAAGGGAATTGCCATCATTTACAGGTTAGCTTCTGCACTGATGCCAGTTGTATTTATGTTATTTTCAAAATACTTCTTGCATTTTATTTTTTTAACCCTTACTAATGTAAACACAGGGTGTTTTTATTACCTAGAGTAAACAGATAGCCCTTTAGAGAATTATTAACCTCATAATACCTTACAGCTAGCTTTGTAATGTATGCCTGTTAGTAACAGGATTTAATGTTCCATGAGATTGACAGGGATCACCAGAACCCTGTAGCATTGTAGACATAGCCACTCCTCTGGAGACAGGCCTCCTAGACATCTTGTGCAGAGAACATGTTAGAAAAAGGTTCTTCCATTTGGCTTGGGCTTTTTTTTATGCATCAATACTAATGATTTTTCAGATAAAGGGAACAAATTTATTTTTTTTTTTCAATAGCCTTTTTGGGTTAGCTTGATAAGGTGTTACTGAAGTTGGAAATAATAACCTCCTTTAATTTCAGTTTTTACATAATTTGATGTAAACCTAGAGCAGTGAAATAAACACTATGTCCATATTTCCAACTTCTCATGGCAATAACCCAAGGAAGAAAATGGCACAGTCATGCTCCCTATATTCAAAGCTCCGATATGAAGTTCCTGTGATCTCTTCAGAGTCAGAATCCTAGTCAGGAAGCAGAGCCACATGGGAGATCAGCCTTCATGCAAGTCCAATACTGTGAATGCTATGGATTGAGCTCTATTGTCCTGACTTCCTTCTGCTTTTCTCAAGGTTGCCTGAAAAGTTTTTCTGTCTTGGGCTTTTCTGTTTTAAGATAAATGCTGAGAAAAATTATATGACTGGGAAGGGGAATAACGTGCACAGAGGAAATAGAAGTCCTTTGGTTTGGTGCGGGTGTTCGGATGGAGCTCTTGTGTTAGCATGAAACAGAAAATGCTCCCCCTTATCACAGGATCTTTGCTATAGCTATCCGTACAACATGCTCTAGGTCATAGGTTATGGCCTGGGCTCCTAAGTCACAGCCTGCTACAAACAACAGCAAATATCTACAGTTCATCTTCATATTAGTATAGCAGCTGAATGGAATTTGCCTTGAAGGTACTACTTCATCATGAGTATCTGTGTACACTTCCTCATGCTTTCCCCATTCCTGATGGATACTGAAGAGTATGTTGTGATCAGTGACATGGAAGGGGTTTAAGAACTTACACTGGTAAAACATGTTAATTAGACATTTAAAAACATAGACCATCTTGTTTTTCTTTAAGGAAATAATAATAAATGAAAAGTACAAATTGTTTTTCTTTCAGCCATTAAATCCAGGTCACCCAGGGCTTGGTCCAGTGATCATAGGGACTGTGGGGCTGGGGCTTGAAACCTTCATGCCAAGTGATATGTTGTGCGCATCTGTGCCACATATGCTGGTAAAAGCAAGTATCTATGAGTTTTTATACAAAAAAAAGTTCATTTCAAAGGCAGCTTGTAAGCTTTATTGAGATTTAGTAGGGATGTGAATGGGATGCTCAGCAGAGATGGGACCAGCCATTAAAATGTGCATCTGTGAGTTTACACAGATCACATATTTGAACAAGACACTCACCAGAGACCTCTGAACATTCTATCCACTGCTAAATGTTATCCTCCAATGCACAGACTTATGTGAATAGGTCATGTCAGGTTTAAAAAACCTCCCAGGTATGATCCTGCCCCCCAGAATCTGGGTCCAGTATTCTATGACTGATAAATGATAAACTCATTTTTTCTTTCTTTCAACTGAACTGCTCTTTTTTATTTACTTCTTACCTTGTACCACATGCTGTATGTTTATGATGCCTCCTCATCATGGAAAAACAAGTCTTCTTGCATTTAAGAGCTTATCAACAAAAAAGACTTCCACTGAAATGTTTGGGTTTTTTTTTCAATGGGCTTATAATTCCTAGCTCAGGCACAGCAGCAAATAAACAGTGTGTCTTTTCCATATTTATGTTGCTTATTAAAACAAAAGCAACGAAATAATTACTCTAAGTACTGTGAGTGTCTTTTATGGCACAGCAGAAATCAGGAACCTTGATTAAATTCAGAAATTTCTTTGTTAAGAACTGCATGTGCACTTAGTAACAAACAGTTGCAATCCTGAACCTGAAAAAAGGAAGCCATATGAGGAAACTAAGACACAAAGAGACTGAGGCGATAAAGTACTGTCCGGTTTGAGTGAGAGAAGAACTAATTCTGTTCAGTGATTTGACTTTTCAGCTCAGTTCTTCTAACTCCCTGCCCTGTCTGCAGTCAGCAGCCTGTTTGCCCAGGCAGTGTCTGCTGCTGGCAGGGATAACAAGCCATGGGCAGAGCTACTGCCAAGGGTTGGGGTGCAGAGCAAGGCCACTGCTGGATCTCGTGTGCCACACTGTGGGGTGAAGAAAGTAAAAGGCGGACCTGCAGGGTGGAGCAGACAGGGCAGGTGACCCCAAACTGACCAAGAAGGGATTCCATCCCATATATGTCATATTCAGTATAAAGCTGAGGGATCAGGAGGGTCTCGCCGCTCTCTTATCCCTCTTGGCCCACTTTGCCAGCTTGCTTGCCTTGGGTCAGGTCCTCTTTCCGTTCCTTCCTCGGAGCATCCAGGAGGACTCTGTCCGTTCTGCCTTCAATCCTAATCCGGTATTCCTGAATCGTGTACCAGAACCCAGCTCCTGAACACAGCTCCCATCTGCAGCGGGGCCCAGGCTGGGATTCTCCTGGTGCCTGCTCCACAGCATCAGTGGTGATAGTGACGTAATTGCCATCGGGGGGGAGGAGGGGGAAGTTGGGTTCTATACTGGTTTGGCATATATTTGTATATGTTCCATTTATTATTATTATTATTTTAATTTTCATTAAAGCTTTTCCAGTTTCCTGTTCTAATCACTCAGTCTCTCTCCCTTATTCCCTTTCTCTTCCCCTTTGGGGAGGGAGGGGGTTTAACAGAGAGTGTCTGTTATAGGTCTAAAGGGCCACCCTGACCCCAAACCATGATAAGTACAGTCTGTCAGTGGCAAAAAATAGAAGTCTATAGGCCAGCTGTATTTACTTGTTAATGGCATATGGGGTGATTTTTTGTCAACTTTAGACCTTGAATAGTGAGCTAGCTACATCAAAGAGATTCTTCCTGTGGATCTGTTCTAGGAAGACCAGCAAGTTAGAGATAAGCACATCAAGAGAGAGTCATCTGGCCTATTTTAGAACTCTGTCCACTACACATCATTTTCTTTAGAAGGAGTCTAAGATTAATTTAGATTTAAGAAAAATTAGTCCTATATCTAATTACCACCCATTTCCTAGAAAACATGACTTTCCCAGGGTTGGTGGAATTGAAGCAGCTTACAGACCAATGCTGCCAGCATTACAGAAACCTTCCTCTAGGCACACCTCATACGTGACAGCACACCAAAGATGATGGCATTTGATGACACTACAAATTAGCTTAATAATATGGATTTTGTATCCAATATATTAGCTTTTATTCTGCATAGTGCTTTTCAACCACAACAGCTTCCATTTCATCCACGTTATCAGGCTAGACTACATGTGTGCATGCAGTGGAGAAGCCATCTTGAGGGCAGGCTTGAAGTTGTATTTGTTTCCCATATGCATTATCTACCTGTGAAGTAGACTGCAGGGCTGGCTTTAAACTGACTCAGCTGGAGTGTCCCTGGAAGAAAACTGGGGATGAATCAGGAGCTTTAGAACACACAGGAAAACAATTTTCTTTCCCACACAGAGATAGATTTGGAACAGCTGTGGAGACTGCTGCCATGGTGCTGCACAGAGGAGATGGCCACGGAGGGCTGTGCAGAAGCACTCTTGACATTCTGCCTGAAAATGCACTGATTCTACCTGCCATAAAGGCAGATGGGATTTACAGTTGACAGATTTCAGGCTGATTGCAAGCTGCCTGTAAATTGCAAGATGTGTTGTCTGGAGAGCTCTCCTGATTGTCCAGCCTCTATACCACTCAGACATAGGTAGTATTTAATCTTTTTCATTATTTCTTCTTTTCTTCATATAACATAAACATCTCGGGAAATTAAATTGTTTTTCTTCTCTTTTTCACTGGAAAAGATCAAAAGTTTATCAAGTTTTATGTGTCTGACTTGATTCAGTTTGGGACTTCTATACATGTCTGAAACTCCTGCAAAAATCCAAGTGATTTAGAGAGTTTAAATACTCAGCCTTGTCACTTCATGCTTATGACCCTTAGACTAACAAAGGGTGGTCAGAAACATCAAAATTATGTATCAGCACATGTTTCTGAATCCAGAGTAAGCTGTCCACAAATCTCTGGAGTGGCTGCATTTGAAATTGTGATTTGAGCCTGTTAACATTACAGAGCCAAAAAACATAATAGAGATGAACTAGTTCTTGTTCTGATGCTGAATAAACTTGTCTGCATCAGGTGAGAAAATAGAACTGACCTCTGCAAGTTTATCTCACAATAACATCAGAATGACTGTCTTCACCTGGCACTCTCATTCTGGGATAGTTAACACTCCTGAGAAGCCCCAAGACAGGAATTCACAGCTCTTTTAACAATGAAGACAAGCCTGGAAGCTGGTATACAAGTGTGTTCTCCCGTCAGGACTTTAAGAGTGCTTTAGAACACAGTTCATGACTAATGTGGTAACAGAAGTGCCTCCTCGCTGTCATTTTGCATCACTGAGGGTGGCTGCAGACAAGTGACATGAGCCTTTTGTGTACTACATCAGCCTGTTGATCAACAGCTCTTCCAGCAAAACTCTTCAGGAGAAGCTTTAATTGGTACTGTCACAAAATGTGTCTTGCTGCCTTGCTCATTCAACGAAGGTGCAAAAAGCAGTAAAAGCTTCAGGGTAGAAGAAAGCCACTTAATCAAGAATATGGCATTATAGAAAGCTGTAAATGCAAAATACATCAACCATGTTCAATGAAAACCAGAGTATTTAATCAATGTTTTGCATCTACTAATTTTGGAAGATTAAATAGTTCAGTTTAAATCTACTGCCACTTTCACCACCTTTCATGTCCTGTTTTTCCTCACCTCATGTATATGCAATATTTTCCTTTCTGTGGCATTTTTCTTCAGTTTAAAGTTAAAGGCCTAAAACATTTAAAATAATTTTTTTGTTCAATTACATTTTTAATTTTAAAGAATTTTGGTCAAATAATGTGATTGTTGATATCTTTTGTTGATGAAAGATCAGCAAAACATCCCTGGATTTTATAGATGTGCTTGCATCCTGGTCATTGCTTGAGAGCAAATTCATGTCTTTGATTCTTAAGAATTCCCAAAGTCACTGAAATTCAAGGTGACCTGGTGCACCAAAGATGCAGGTCAGTATATTTCAGATTGCTTGAGAAGAGCACCTTGTGTAACTCCCATTTGTAATACTCTGCTCCTATCTTTCCAATCTCTCCATAGGTGAGATGGAAGTTTATTTTCTAGAAGTCTATTAAGAGGAATGATAGAAAGTCTCATGTTCTTTGAAAGGTATGTTGTGTGCTGAAATATGTTAAACTTTATATAAACTATATAAAGTATACCTAAACTATGCTTTATGTTAAATAAAAATACATTTAGCTATCAATAGGCTGAATTCAGAGCTCAGAACAGAAAATGCTAGAGGAATTTTGTAGGAATTATCCTACTGTTGTGCTGTGTCACATTCTGTAAATTCTGGCACTTCATTTCCTTCCGTGTTCCTTGAGATTATCTGACACACAGCCACACTCACAAGTGTTGAAATGTCACCCATTTAATCACCCTTGCAGGTAGGTACATTCACTTACGCTGTTCAAACTTCATGGTAGCTTTAGTTGGAAAATTTCTGTTGAAATCTCTGTTAAAAAAAAACAAAGTCATGGAAAGTGTCTGTTTACTGAGAATTTCAGTTTGAGGTTGTTTTTTTGTTGTTGATGTGTTAACTTTTCCAGCATAAAACCAGACACGAGTTTTATTTACTTCCAGTCTGTGAACTCCCACTCAGTGACTGGGAGTCTATCCTGCTGAAAACATCCTATCAAGCAACTAGACAGCAGTGTCTTTCAACAGAGAAAAGTGTAAATCAGGCTATTCTGAGTTTAATTCACACCTGCTTATAATTTTCAGCACTTAGATATATATCTGATGGCTTAGGGTTTCAAAAGTGGTTCTACATATCTATCTTTCCATGTTGCCCTGTGAAATATAGGCAAGTACCTGGAACACTCTTGCCTCCATAGTGTTCATAATGGCAATCCACCTTATTCTGATTTAGTAACAAAAGTGGAACTGCATTTTTTGTTATATGGATAACAATGAAAATGGTATAGGAGAAATGTTTACTATTTTTTTTTTTGATCCAATTATATTTGTACCGATGATCTTACACTTGCAGGAACAATTTGCTCTCGTTAAATACCTTAGCTCCAGACCATCATGGAAATGGACATCCATGTGATGTAGATAGGACCCCCAATTATTTTAATCCAGAACTATCGTGTTCAAAATTCTGTTTCTAGTTCTCAGAGAACACAAAATTAGACCAGAATGTTTAGTTTATTCTTGGATTTCCTGATCTGATCTGATATTTTGAAGTTAAAAAGTTCCTTAGTGCCAGTCGAGGAAACTACATCTCAGAGATTCATGAACCATCTTTTAACCTGCCCTGATTCCAATGAGCAATCTGCTGAAAATAGTTCAGACACAGTTTTTTTAGAATGGTAATTTGGATGATTTCACTTCTGAAGTGAGAATCCAGACGACTGATGCAACCCCAAGGAATACACATCTGTGTCTGAAGCTGTAATGTGCTATAGATTGTCATTCTTACTCAGTTTAAATCCGACTGAATTGTAATAGATAATTTTTACCCTGGGGTAACGTCTTTGCAGGCAAGGGCAGAGGATTTGGCCCTCAGTTCTTGGCTGTGGGAAATGTGACTAGCGATTCAGCATATTTCATAATAATTACAGGCATATAAAGTAAACAAAGGCTTTGACCTAAATGCCTAACAGAAGGAGAATACATTTAAAAGGATGACTTGATCTGTCTCGACTAGGCAGAAAAAGAAGAGAATTCTGAACATTCATAATCCTCCTGCTTTGTGATTCCATTAGGGAATTAATCTATTAGGTAGATAATTAAATGTATTGTGTGCCAAATCCTGCATAAGTTATGACAGAAAACAGGAAAATTATGCTCTTAGTTACACTGGTATAATTGTAGCGATAGATTGGTATCCTGGGTTTGCACGCTGACATGTGTGGGGTAGAGTTTGTGCTTTCACAGGCTGTACAGTGACAGAATCACTGCCCATTGGCAAATATTTCCACCACTGTAAGCAAGAGCAGAAATAAATCATTAGTTTAAAATCTGTGCACCATGCAAAGACAAATAAATCCAACAAACAAAAAAAGCCCAACCCAAAGAGACAGGAGAATCTGATCTAGCCTAGGTGCAAGAAGAAGCAAAGAAGTGCTTGCCTTGGGCAACAATATGTAGAAAAGTATCTGAGTCCTGCATTGTTTGTGCTATGGGAGTTCTGCTGCTGCTGGAGGAGGTGAAAGGAATATGGTGAAGGGGATTATATTCCTTCTATAGTTGCCCTCTACTTTATGTCTATTTATTGCATGGCATTTTGCTTACAGCAACAACTTACCAGGGCTGGCCCCTTCTCTGTCTGATCTCATTCTGCTCTACACCTCCATTGCACCTTTTACCCCAGCAGGAGTTACCTGACTAGTGACCTCACCCCCCCACCTAGGGTAGAAAATTCAGTTTTGTAACACTTCTGAGAATGACCAAGCTATCCCTCAGGAGTTCCAAAATACAGTGTAGTTGCTGAAGTTATGTTTGTTCACAGGATGCCTGATGCTATTCAGTAAGAGCTGAATAGCCAGATAATTCTTAAAAGGCAAGAGAAAACTTTCAAACACTTCAGCCAATCCATCTAATTTTAAACTGAAGAAGATTGAATAATTTCTAAATTTTATTTATAATGCAAAAAATGCCTAGGAATTCAACAGCTGGGAAACCTTACATGTATAAGGACTTTGAGTCTCATCCCAATTCTGATGCAAAGATTAAAGCAGCTTAAGAGTATTTCAGAGTGTCTAACACTGCTGATGTAGCAAAACATTGTGAAGCCTGAAAAGAAGTAAACTTAATCCAGACTGCTCAACTTTCCCTTTTATCATATCTTGAAAAGAATGAAGCAAAGTACAATTGGAGTAATTCTAGATGCCAATAAAATAGTGCTTCATTGTTCTTCATGGAAATTAGTGACGCATAATAATGTATGTCATTACTGCTAGTGAAAGCCATACAAGAAATCATTATTGAATTTTAATGAATGAGTTAACTGCTTGGGATTGCCAGACACATAATTATTGGAGAAAAATTAATTCTGGCATTCTGTAATTACTACTTCAAATATTGTAAGATTTCACTGAAATGATAATTTCAAATTATTCCTCTAAAGAAACCCAAAGGACATAGTAGGAAACACTTTACATATTCAGGATTTTTGGTTATAGTAGTACAGATGTGATGGAAACATAGTACACAAATACACTCTGAAAAGAAATATTCACCTCCTTACATCTGCAGCTCTTCTAACATAATACGAATAAATACAGGTGAATTCTGTAGAGGGATTTCTTAATGTCACTTCTTACTACTCCAAAGCTCCTGTTATCCATAAAGACCTCTGATTTTATTGTTGGCACAACCCTTTGCAGGCTAAATTCCACCCCAGGTTTTCCTTATATACACACTTCCATTGCTTCAAAGACATATTAACGGGTTGTCTGATTCCACAGCACAAATAAACGTGTTTGGAGTATGCTCCAACTTGCACTGAAGTCAGTGGGGGGAAGGGAAGCAGGCTGAGGGCCAGATCCAGGCAGAAAAGGCAGTAGCATGCGGTGGTGACATGGCCCACAGCCCAGCTGCCTGCTCTACCTGTGCCAGAGCCCTCTGGTGTGGCACTCAGACTGAGGAGGAAGGTTTTGCCAAGATGCTCTGCATTGACTCATAGTATACTATTCCTTTAGAAACACTAAACCACAATTTTATTTTAGAAGCTTAATACTGTAATCTCTGCAAAGGTAACTCCTCACGTGCGAGCCAGATGTCAAGAAGAGGCCTTGCAAGAGTGAGCCAAAAGAGCTGTGGATACAGCTGATAACACAATCAGTTCAGAGGGGCTATTTCTCCACAGGCATAAGAAAGAAGAAAATGAGAGTGACAGAATATGGGTCAAATATACAAAATATACTTGCAAAAAACATTCCCTCCCCTGGCACGTCTGACTAGAGTGGTGCTGCATGGTACTGTACAAACCACCTCAGATTAGGCAGGTGTCTGAGAACACTGGCAATCTTATCACACATTCATGATCTTATCTTTCAGATGTACAAGCTTTCAAAAAAATGCCTGACATCTTCTTTCAGTAGATACATCACCTTTCCTCTTAAAAGGAAGCCTTTCATCTCTATAGCTGTTTCCTTCTGGCATGCCATAATAGGGCAGTGTTTGTGGTCTTCTTAGCCCAGAGGTCCTCAGTGTGGTGCTTGTAACTGTGTCCTTTTAGTGCACTCTCACCTCCTGTTGGCTGCTTTTCTTGCATTTCTTTCTGAATGCCACAATACAGCTGATGGCCTGGGTTTTGATTAAGTAGAAAATGCAAAGACATAAAGGGAGACAATCTGCTTTAGGACACTTCTACCCTCTCTTTGTTGTCAGGCATTTTAGCTGGTTTTGTATCTAAATATACTTAAGCACTGCTAGAGAACGTGGGGTAAGATTGTGTCCTGCAAACAAGAAAAAAGGATTTGGCTCATGAAGACATCGTTCTTTACAGCCTTTGGATTTGAAATTCTGACCAGAATTGGGCACCTTCAAACTTCATTACATATGAATAAAATGTTTGTTTCTGAAAAAAATCAGTCTGTGTTTGAATTTAATCACTGCTGTCGTGCTGCTTTTAAATGTCTTACCTGTCCTATTTTAAATTTGAGAAGAGCAACTGAAAATAAATCAAGTCATCTCAAATGACTGATGTGACTAGAAGGAATTAAGTTTCTAAAGCAGCAAAAAGAGAAAAATCTCTCTCCCTCGATGTAATTTTCTGGGTCAGTTTATGGTCTCAGTTTCCTATCAGAGTATGTTGACTGCTTACTGTAAAGCAACATATATTTCTGTGAAAGCAATATCAATACCATAATAAGGTCCTGTGTAGCTATAAGAGTGGTCATTAATGCTCATCAATTTCATTGCATGTGCATTACTGCACTCCGGGTTTTGACCTGATGATCTGTGTGACTGTGAAGAGTTAACAGGAAAATGTAGATTTCTATATAGGATGAAACTGGTGATCCAGATTTAAGAAGACAATGTTACCCTTTGTTACAGAAACTGCCATCTCATTACTTTATTCCCACATATTTCTGGTGACATATCAGTAATTGGATGCATAAGCTGTCAGACACCAGTGTTCCCAAGCTCCTTTTCAACTTGGTATTTCATAGAATGACAAGCTTTTTTTTTCCCCTCTGTTTTAATAAAATATGGTGTTATATACAACACCGTTTCATTGCATTCAGTGTCATTCTAATATTACTCACTGAATCTGTATTGGAAGTCAGTAAAGCTGAATTCTTATTTTGAAGTAATAATGAGCTCAGCTTATAGTCTCCTTAGTGCCAAATAACAATCCTCAGATGTTTATAATTTGGGCAATGTTAGAAAAATAGATTTGGAAATAACAAAGTTAAAGACCACTCCTGAAAATACTGAAATCCCATAACATTTTCCTATTAAATAAGATATCAATTAAAGCAAATGGGCTGTAAAAAAACATTTGAGTTCCTATACTGTGCCACTGCTATGAGAAAAACAATGCTTTCGGATTGTTTTTTTTTTCAGATCATGATGCTCCTTCACATTGTTTTGCTCTCAAGATACAAGTATTTATGGCTGATATAAAGCGACCTCAACTTTTCACTTACTCATTTCTGTTGAAGTTGTTTTGCAGCATGAATAATCGAATGTGAAAAGGAGTAGTCTCAGGAGGAGATTCTCATTTCAGTGTAATATGCTATCAGTATTTTTCTAGCAGCTTACAAATTGTCAGTTTAGTAAATATTGGGACACTGGTGAATTTGGAGCATTATCTGCAAGCTCTGATTCACTGACCACTCAAAGAATTCCTTGACCACTCAAAGAATTCCTTGGAGAAATCCTGCCCTACACTGTCCGGGGAAGCTGAAATTCACCACAGGATACTCAGTGTTCTTAAATCACTATTGTGTTCAGACCAATCCTTGTGCTTGTCTAACTCATAACCTACAAAAATGTAGATGTAATGTACATCACCTTGATTCATTTATTCAGAAACTTCCCACAATTTTCTTTACCCTGTATAAATAAGAGCAGATGAGCACTTCTGTGGAAAACTTAGAGAAGCTTGACATAAAACAAGCAGAACCCCCTTTTGTTTGGTTGTTTTGTTTGGTTTTGTTATTCACATCCAATCAGAACATTTCAGCTTTAAAGAGAAACAGTGATTCTGGTCTCTGGAAATCCTATACAGTTGACAGAATATTCTTACTAAACCGAGACATCAGGGATTGATGCTGTCATCTCATATCATTCTTTGTAGCTTTATAATAAATACACGGGAAAAGTGGGAAGTGGAGGTCACAGGAAGCTCCCCTCAGTCTATAAGTCCTCACCAGTGGGTGACTCAGGACTCTATCTGCTTGAAGAACACTTCAGAATATCCTGTTTCCCAGTGTGAGTTTCAAATTAGTAATTTATTTTTTATTTGTTTAAAAAATATGAACAAAATATCTGAGAACTTAAGATATACCTTACCAGCTTTGATGGAGAATGTCATCTAAAGGAACTTCACCTGGTTAAAAGAGTGGATGAGAAATATCAATTGCACTGGTCTTCCCTTTTGAAAAAACAGTCTGACTTTCACTTTGAGGAGAAATGAAGCTTACAACACTGCTCCAGTGGTTGCAGTACTGTCTGACTTTTCAACAGCCCCCCAAACCAAGGATGGACTAGATATGGACATCGATGCTTTGAAGCCCTTGAGTATTAATTGCTTTATTTGGTTATACAATAAGTAATGCAGGAGTAGAAGCTACTTGCAGCTTTCACAATCCTCACCAAAAAGGAGCATCTTCAGGGCAGCAACACTAGCATGTCCCCATGGTTGTGTATGTGACAGTCCTGTTGCTCTGCTAGCAGCCTACTGGATACCTGTCAACATGCCCGTTTCACAACAAATACAGTATTATGCTCCAAGGTAAGAACTGCCTTTGTTCTTTGTTTCTGGTCAATATCAACCTTAGTAGGACTAAAAGCAGACATAGAGGTGCAACGATCTAGGAAAGTATTAGCAATGTCATTTGCCATTATGGTGATGGAATAGTTATTAATTTATTGCTGAGGCTTTGGCTAAAGCTCAGCAAATTGTATATATAAAAAAATATACTTTGGGTGCCAGTAATTCATTGCAATAAACAGCTTCAGCTACAAGAAAACACTAAGGTCTCAACTGTAGCATTATCCTCATCTGTCACAGCTGAAAGTAATGACCATACAAGAGCTTGTAACTGTGGTGAATCTAACCAATTAATTTCACACTATCATTGTTCTTTTACACAACTGTTAAGTTTTAACCTTTTTGTCACAAATTGTCTTCCAGCTGTTCAACAAGCATCTACTTCTCTTCTGCTAATGTCCTCCCCCTGCCAGCCTCAGTAATCCTTCTTGACAGCTCTATTTTTATAACAGGGTGCAATTTTAAACACACCCCTGGCTCTTCTTTATGTATTATTTACTAACTGCACAACGCTGACAGAAAAAAATGGAAAGGATTTTGTGCTAGAGAATCTGGCTTTCAGTGCTGATTCAGCAACTTGCCTGTCACCATTTCCCATGTGAGCAGATTACTGAAGAATTTTTCCTTTATTAAATCTTAAGATTCCAGTGTTCATTAGTCATTCATGAAACTGCCATTAAAATGCTGGAATACTGGTATTGTTGAATGAAGCCTATGCATTTGGCCAGCAATCTTACTGGTTTGCTTAACCCTAATAATTGAATTCATGTATAAACCCACTTCTTGGTTAGAAGCTTTCTAGTTCTCCTGCATATCGTTCCTCTTACAACAATATAATAATACACAATACAAAGAAGTTCTGGCTTCTCTTGTCAATGAATTCAGCTCTGGATGCTAGATGATTTGGAGAGTTTCCCCTACACCTTTTCAGAGGATGTGACAGAAGAAAGGCATTAGTAATAAATATTTCTCTCACCTTTCCTCTCCTCTTCCCCTTTATCCCCAGTTTAATTTTAGCTACAGGAATATTTTTAAGGAAACCATTAAATCCTCCATGTTTGCTTCCAATAGTGACTAAGGCACAGGTGAGCTATGGGATGGGAAGTGCATCCTGTAGCAATTTTTTTGTCATTTGATAAGTGCAAGGACAAAGGGGAGGGAGATTAGTTCCTTCCCTCTTCCTCCCTCAGCATAGTACTCCCTCACAACCAAGGCCTATCCTGCCCTCCTTCTTTTATTCTGCTTTGCCATAAGATATCCAGAAGGAAGATGGAGTACTATTTGTCCTCTTTGAGGCAACTTTGTTAGGGGAAACATGGCTTTGTGAGATGCAATGCAGCAGAAGGCAACTTTACACGCAAATGACCTGGAACACCAGTGCAGGAGCTATGATACTTGTAGTGGGATTGCCTGTAGAAAATCGGTCAGTGACCTACTGAAAAGCTTTGTAAGGGATTCTGTCAAAACTCTGTGCACCTGGGTCACTGGTGATTGACTGAAAGACAGGATGGAAAAGGAAACAAAATTAAAAACTAGACTACACGAATTTGTACAGCACCCTGCAGCATCCACAAGCTGATTCCTCCTCATTAACAGCAGCCAGTTACCTGGTGCCTGCCAGCCAGCCCATGCCTCAGCTGTAGGTCAGCATCACAGCTCCTTCATGGTGTTCTCTCTGCCTTTCCTTCCTGACCTAGACTGACCTTGCCCCTGGGCATTGTCATCACCACTAAATGAAAGAAAAAAATAAACCAAGGTGTCTTGAATGTCAGTGGTTTGCAGTGCCCTGATTCCCCCAAGTTGTTGAAGGAGACAAGGGATTGAGCTCAGTGGGTCCTTGCACGCAAATACTCCTGGCACAGAAAAGTTTGAGAATTAATATCCGTAGTTATTGCAGATTCTGGAGAAAGAATACCTTTAAAATTATCTCTTATTAATAACACTGTGATTGGACACTTTGACAAGGAACCTAATTCATTTCTGTAATACGTATTATATAGCTCCCATCAGCATCACTAAAGCATTTGAAAAGGAAGATACATTATTCTCAGTCTCACTGGAAAAGGAGTAAGAAAATATTTATCATTCTCACTCTTTTTTCTTGCAATGCAAGTTCTGTTGAAAAGATGTGCAGGAATGTACCTGAAGATAGCATTTGCCCTGCTGAGTTTTAATGTTGTGATACTGACTTGAATCTAGCAAATTAATGCCTGCCATTGCAAAGCAAAATGTACTTTTATAAAAGCATTTATGACACCTGAATATGCATCCAGGCCAAGAAATCTAACAATCACAGGTTCATTGCTTGTTTACTTTCATACTTAGGAAAAATTTAAAATAAAATGAAATTGTTTGCTATGGTGTTTATGATACTGATTATTCTGGACCATGCTGCTTTTCTTCTCTTCAGTCCTTTGAAGATCTCCAGTGTTTTTCTCTGTCTTTTGGCATTTAACACTGTTATTCCAAAATAAACATCTTCAGACTTCCACTTCATCACTTTCAGTTATGCCAAAGTATTACAGGGCTAGCTTGTTCACCTAAGGCATTATGAATTATTTGGGAACACCACCACATTTTTATATAACCTGAATACAAATGCAGTGCCAGGTAATTAGCAATTTAACATGAATTCCGTTGTTATTCTTTAATACTCCTGTGTTCCTGGCCTACTTCTTCCAAGCTGGAAGTTGCTAAAACCAGATCATGTCTATTACTGTGTTTGAAACAGAGATAAATTTAATACTGTGTTGAAGAATTATGCACCAGGACTTAAACATACAGCCCATCTTAATGAGTTAGTAGTTACAAAGCAATTTCTGGGGGTTATAAGCTAGTGTTGCCCTATCACCATGAAACAAAAGGGAAAAGTCATGTGGAAAGAAGAGGTGTATGAGATGAAAAACATCACTGAAGGCAGCATAGTGTACAATTATACAAATTCTTTAATACACTCCCAACCCCAGCTCCCTCAGCCTGTCCTCATAGGAGAGATGTTCTAGCTCCCTGATCATCCTTGTGGCCCTTCTCTGGACCCACTCCATCAGGTCCATGTCCTTCCTGTGCTGAGGGTTCCAGAGCTGGACACAGTATTCCAGGTGAGGTCTCACCAGAGCAGAGTAGAGTGGCAGAATCACCTCTCTCAATCTGCTGCCCGCACTTCTTTTGATGCAGCCCAGGATGGGATTAGCCTTCTGGGCTGCAAGCACACACTGGCTGCTCATGTCCAGCTTCTCGTCTCCCAGTACCCCCAAGTCCTCTTCTGCAGGCTGCTCTCTATTGCCCCTTCCTCCAGCCTGGATTGATAGTGGGGATTGTTCTGGCCCAGGTGCAGGGCCTTGCACTTGCTCTTGCTGAACCTCATGAGGTTCACCTGGGCCCACCTCTCCATCTTATCCAGGTACCCTTGGATGACATCCCCTCCATCTGGTTTATCAACAGCACCACTCAGCTTGGTATCACCTGCAAACTTGCTGCTGGTGCACTCGATCCTGCTGTCTATGTCCTTGATAAAAATGTTAAGCAACACAGGTCCCAGTACGGACCCCTGAGGGACACCACTTGTCATCGATCTCCATCTGGACTTTGAGCCACTGACCGCTGCACTCTGGCTGTGGCCATCCAGCCAATTCCTTATCCACTCTACTGTCCACATATCAAACCCATATCCCTCCATTTGAGTGAGAACCAAACTAATTCTGTTCAGTGATTTCACTTATCAGCTTCTTCTAACTGCATTTTCTGAAGTTAGCAACATGTTTCCGCAGACAATCTCTGCTTCTAGCAGTGATAACACCTGATATTTAAAGTTACTACCAAGGACTGGTGTGCAGACTAAGACCACTGCTGGATCTCACTTACCTCTCTGAGGGGTGCAGAAAGTAAAAGGCCACACCTGCAGGGTGGAGCAGACAGGACAGGTGATCCTAAACTGACCAATGAGGGATTCCATCCCATATATGTCATATCTGGTATAAGGCTAAGGGATGAGGAGGGTCTCATTCCTCTTGATTTGCTTTGCTTGGCTGGGGTCCTCTTCTGGTTCCTTCCTCAGAGCACCCAAGGAGGAGTCTGTCTGTTCTGCCTTTGATCCTGATCTGTGTGTTCCTGAATCCAGAATGAGAATCCAACCCCTGAACACAGCTCCCGTCTGCTGCTGGGCCTGGTCTGGGACTCTCATGGTGCCTGCCCCAGAGCATCAGTTATGGTAGTGATGTAATTGTCATTGTGGGGTAGGGGGGAATGGGTTTAATACTGGCTTTGTGTATATTTGCTTATATTCCTTTTTTTTGCAATTATTGTTATTTTAATTTTCATTAAAGCTGTTGTCATTTCCTTCTCTAATCTCTATTTCTTTCTCCTTTATTCCCTTTCCCTTCCCCTTTGGGGAGGGAGGGGGTTTAACAGAGAGTGTCTGTTATAGATCTAAGTAGCTGCCCTGACTCATGACATCCTTACACAGTTGAGTGTTGTGTATCAGTGTAGAGTGAGAGGTCACACAGTTCTTGGCAGTCACCAATAAAGTCACCCATGTTCCCTTAGTACAAGTTCACCCTACCTAACTTTAGGCTCACAACCGAGGTGCTTAGTTACACTAGAAGCCATGGCTCTCAGTCTTCTGCTACAGCTAGCATGGAGAAGGCAAAAAAACACAGGAGGCAATACAACTCACCTGACTGCCCAGCTGTTGGTGTTTATTACTGAAGCAGTTGAGGATCGCCTGATTCCAAACTTTATTACTTTACTGAGTGACTACAGGTAGGTAAGACAAATCCAAGCTTTCTAAATAAGGCATGGTAAAAATGAACCTGTATGAGAAGATACGAAGTCAAAACTAACTGTAAGTCCTATTCTGACTCCTTGCTGTTATCTCTTAACTACTCTTATTGTAACATCACTCTCAGCTTTTCATCATTTTCTTTATTCATGCTCACAGAATAAATCCATTATATGCATATCATGCAGGAGCAAAAACAAACTGTTTTGCAGTCTTTGAAAAGAATTCTCAAGAGAGCTGAGAATATTCCAAGAAAGGAAGTTGATAGATATATTAATATCATCTAGACCTCATCTATCTATGCACCATCTTGCCTTTACCTTCTCCTTTCTCTTTGATGTAAACAGTTCTCATCTTCTCTCCATCAAGAAAACCCCCTCTGCCTTCTCCCTTTATATCCTTTGATCTCATCCTCTCACCCATCCCACTATATTCTTCTCATATCCATAGTAAGCCACATGTTCTCTAGTGTCTTACCAGCAAGTCTTTTTTTCCCCCCCCTAACATCCTGATGTCATGTCATGCACCTCCATTCTCTAGCATTTCTACCAGTTTTCATTCCTTATCTGCATCAAATTCAAATTCGTGTTCCTCTTTCTCAAGACTCAACACAGGGCTGTCAAGTGTCAATTGATCATAATCAATTGATTAATACAATTAATTCAGTCACAGTCTAATTAGTCTGTATCTATTGCTTTTGTCTCATTTCCCTGTATTTGGAGGAAGAGTTATCATGGGACTCCACAGGAACTTTGTTTACTTAATAAAATACTGACAAATTGGGTCATATTAACTTCTCTTAATCAAGTGCAAATCAATGCTTCTTAAATGAGTTATAGTGTGATTTATGTAGGATTTGCTTCTCCCTTGCCCTCCAGAATATACCTGAAAACTTTGACTAGTTAAGCCAGAGGGAGTCAGTTAAAGTTTTCCTCTGGTGCTTAAAATGTTTTGGGTTTATCTGTGATTTTTTTTTTTTCAAATTAATGTTTATATCATATAAATATTCTTTCTGTGCACTATTAAGTAGGATTTTTATGCTTTCCAGTGTTTCTGCATTTTTCAAGATACTGGGGAAAAAATATCCCTCCAAATCAGGAAAGCTCCAATTTTCTGCTTTGCTTTGTTTTCTTTTGTTTTGTTGGTTGTTTGGTTGTTGTGGGTTTGGTTTTGTTTTGGTTTGGTTTTATTTGTTATTTTGGTTTTTGTTTGTTTGGGGTTTTTGTGTTGTGTTTTTTTTTCCTTTGGTTTGTTTGTGTTGTGGGGGTTTTTGGTTTTTTTTTGTAGCTACTGTGTTGTAATGCAATTACTTCAGACAAGGGACAACAAGGCTATTCCTCTGAAACGTTGGTAAACTGATGATGTCAAGTGAATATTAATTGGTCACTGAAGTATAACTCTTTAATTGCCTCATGGAGACTGTGGATACCCTGTAGTTGGTTATAAAATACAAGGGAGGGTGTGGCATCTGCTTCCTCTCTCATTTTATTGTTGTTACTGTTATTTTTGTCCCTTTCCTTTTCAAGTTCCATTGCTGTCAAAATAAATCCTTGCAGCTGAGCAGAAGATATATAGTTAGTAAGCAGCAACCAACATTTAGGCTTTCTTCACTGCAATTATTGTATGTATGTTGGTTTCGTTTGGGTTTTTTTTGTTGTTGTTTTTGGGGTTTTTTTCAGTTTCCTTGCTAATGAGGCAGCCATCGAGCTGTGCCACTCACAAATGAGGGTTTGCCCCAGGCAGCTACTTTGCCAAGTGCTCGTGCTTCCTTAGGTCACTGTTGCATTTGTTGTCTGCCCTTTAGAGCTCCTTTTCTCAGACATCCCAGACTGCCTGTACACTGCACACACCTTAGATCATCATTTGTGCTTGTGAATTTAAAACACTCTTAAACCAAATTCACTCCAAAATGTCACTTGCACTAGTAGCAGCATTTCCTCACTTTCTTTCACTTCTATTCCCTCTTTCATAAAATGAAAAGACCAGAGCAAGAACCAGAACACTGTAGAACCAGCCCTAGCTTTATTTGCAGTAATGTTGGTTATTAATGCTTTAAGGGCAGAGATAAGACAGGATGAGTTAAGCACTGGTTGTGGAGCAGGATTCAGAAGCCAGCTTGAGGAGGGGTGGAGAAAATGCCTAGAACTTCTGTATCTGAACTTAAGCTTCTCTTTGGGACCTGTACACATAAATCAGAGTTGTAAACAGTCACATTTCCATTTGGAAACTTTATCTCAGTAATTTTGCCTGCTAGTGAATTGATTTTTATGAAAAAGAAAACCAGGACCCATCATTTTGGAGGTGATGGGTCACCTTTTCATGTAATATAGTCTGACTAGAGAGAAAACAGAAAACTGTGCTTCAGTCACTTCTTCATAGTGAAGGTTTATGACCTATCACCACTAAATTATAGGGGCATGAAGAGGCAGCTCACAGATTCTGTTAAAAATACAAGACTCAAGGAGCCAGACAGCAAGCAGAAACCCTCAGCAGGAGTCTGGATTCTACTGCCAGGACTACCTCTGTACTTGTTCAACTATTGAATACAACTTCTGTGAATATTTTTGAGATCGCATTCTAGAACCCCCTTCTGTAAAGGCACTACAGATATCATGAAGCTACTATGCACTGCTGCTGCACACTGCTTATCTCTGTGGCCACATAACTTCAGTGCTGTAACTGAGCTCCAACAAAATGTAGAGTGAACCCTTAACATACATCAGATTACAGCAGGTGGCTAGGGCACTCTTCTGTGAAGACTTTAGTTCAAGTCCCTTTGGTGACGTCGATACAAATTCCCAGCCTTTCACATGCTACATATTTGGCTGTATTGCCAGTTTATTATGAAATATGCAGGTAGGTGCAGCACCTCTTCCAGACCTGCCTTTATTTCTGCTATATTTTTCACTCCATTTCACACTTCATTACTTTTCAAAAAGACAAATGTAAACATGTATAATACATAAACATTCACTTTTAGCAGTTATTATTTTGGCTGCTTTTCTCGGAATTTGCTATCTTGTAAAAACCCACTATTTACTGAATTGTTCTTTCATATAGGTTTGATCATTCATATTCAGTGATCAAGATTATTAAAAGTAGTAGTCAGAAGTTTGAGAGAAACTTTCTCAGGGGTAATACTTCAACTGTTAATATACTTGACCACAGTTCAACTATCACACTATTAATGCTTCAAATGATTTGTAATATTAAAATGTTTCTGTTTGGAAATTTTATCACAACATCCCTGATGGGGATGTTGACATAAATATTTCTACTGAAAGTTCATTTAACTTGCATCATATGAGAGTGCTGTTAGAAAGGAATGAATGGGCCAAACAGAAATAACTAAGAAAGAAGATTTGTGCAGTACAGAGCCTGCAAGGTTAAAGTTCTGGAGAAGCATTTTTAAAGAGATTCACATTTATGGGTACGTAAATGGAATTGCCTTCTGTTTATAAATGCAACAGTAAAGATTTGGAACACATTTTGGTTTTCCTTGGTCTTGTTAATATGGAGTGATACTAAGAATCTTTTCCTGTCTTGAGAAATCTGTGCATAATCCCTTTTCCTGACAAGCACATATCCTGCTCACCACCTCCAGTGGATATTTTTAAAAAATCCATTCATCCTGTCTTCACTTGATGCTTACAATCTCACTGCTTCCTTCACATGCAGACTTTATTGATGTGACAGATGTCAAGTAATACCTACTGCAATCAGGGGAGTGCCTGTCACAGGGGGTACAGTTGCCCAAGCACAGACCCCTAGTGCCAGGTGAGATACTGTAGGGTGCCCTGCAATCCTCCAGCTACTGCCCTTGAAGGGTAGGAGTCTCCAGTGGATCCATTTTCTTCTTGAAACTTCCACCACTCTGTCTTTAAGACTACCGACTCCACTCATTAATCAGTAAGGGGGCTTGGGGTGCAGAATTGAAATATCGCTTGCTTTGTGTCTGTGTTTTCTGCACTCTTTTTTGGCTCACTGCTGAATTTAGTTAAATTTCACAGAATCACAGAATTTCCTAGATTGGAAAAGACCTTTGTGATCATCTAGTCCAATCATTAACCTAACACTGAGAGTTAAATATCTATGCAGCAGAACAGAATTTGTTTCACTGCATTAAAATTGGTGTACATTGTAAATCTCCAGAATCTCTTTGGCACAGCTTGTGAAGCTGTATGTCTCAAAGAATTGCCTCAGATCTGTGTCAAGGCTTCTGACTCAGAAAACATCATATACACACAGGTCAATGGGGCTGGATGGGATCCATCCAAGGGTACTGAGAGAGCTGGCAGAAGTGTTCACCAAGTCACTTTCAATCATTTACCAGCAGTCCTGGCTAACTGACAGGTCCCAGTTGACTGGAAGTGAATTGTTTCACTGCTATTACTGTCATTGTTACTTCTCTTTTGCATTGTATTAATTCTCCTTATCTCAACCCACAGTTTTTTTCTCCTTCTTCCTATTTGGGGCCAGGGGGAGTGGTGATTGAGCAGCTGTGTGGTGCTCAGCTTCCAGCTGGGTCTAAACCACATCCACATTTAGTCTGGAGAAGAGAAGACTCAGGGGAGACATTATTGCTCTCTACAAGTACCTGAAAAGAGGTTGTAGTGAGGTGGGGCTCTTCTCTCAAGTAACAAGCAATAGGACAAGATGAAATGGCCTTAAGTTTTGCCAGGGGAGGTTTAAATTGAATATTAGAAAATTTTCTTCACTGAAAGAGTTGTCAAGCCTTAGAACAAGCTGGATAGGGAAGTGGTTGAATCACCATCCCTGAAGGTATTTAAAAGATGTGAAGATGTGGCACTTAGGGGCATGGTTTAGTGGTGGACTTGGCAGTTATAGGTTAATGGTTGGACTCGATGGTTTTAAAGGTCTTTTCCAATGTATATGACTTAATGATTCTTTATGAATTCTTTATGAATCACAGAACCATGTATATTTCAGATAAAATAACACATTCTTTTTCTGGAGTTGTTTTTTATTACCTTAATCACATATTTGTGAATACAACTTTACAAGTCAAGAACCTTGATATGCCTTTGAAAGTTTTCTGAAACTTGCAATCCTAAACTTTGGCCAACAAGAACATCATCATCTGGTCATTTTTACTTTCATCCTTTTTTTCTTAATGTCTTCCCTGTTCAAGATGCTTTCTGGGGTCCGGTTTTGTGTTTCAAAAGAGTACCAGAGAGACATGATGCAACTGGACCTGTAGCTTCTGCAGCAGATAGGAGTAGGTGGAGCCTCTCAAATGGTTCCAAAAGCAGACACGTGGGGAGGTGGAGGCATCTTCCAAGGTGAAAAAAGAAAGAGGTGACACAGTTGTATTCACAGCTCTAAACATCAGCAGGGAAGGCAGAAAATGTTTCCTCAGAGACAGTCTATGAAGACAATCAGGAAATTTCAGAAAGATTAACTAGACCTATAAAGTTAAATCTCCTAAGTAGAATACAGAAATTAAGGGCTGGTTTATTGAGCTGAAAAAGCACATGAGAAGGCAGGAAACTTGGCTTCTGTTTCTGCCTCTGGCATTGACCTGCATGACCACCATGGCTGGATGCTGTCAGTTTAAAATAATAACAGTGTTTAGAATAATAGTGCATATCGCTATCATGTTGACAATGCTGTTTGTGTGAGGAGGTACTTTCAAAACTATCACAACCCCAAAGATGAAGAGGGAAAATGCCCTTCTCACAGCTGACTGTGGACAGATAAGTCATCTTATTCTCTATAGCCTTTTTTGCTCCTGCTGTCAAAGCATTTGCCTGGGGGTTGTTTGCAATGCTTTTGGCTGCAGTGCAGGACTCATATCTGCAAATGTACATCTTCCTCTAATGGCTGTGTGCTTTTACTCCCTTCTGCAACATCTCAAAGCTCAACTTTCAATGGGAAGTAGAGGCTCGTCCTATGTATTTTACCTACCTCTTTGAGTGTGTTGTCTCCTCACTGGAAAGGATTAGAGATGTTGCCAGAGGGAGATGCCAGTTTCTACTCTGTTCAATCAGGCAGACTGTAAGAGCAGAGGAACCTCCTAGGAACTGCTAAAATTGTTTTTATGTTCTGTGTGTAAAGCTAGTGCTGTTTTTTTATGCTGCTTGAAACGAGGTCATAGAGCTGACATCTTTTGTCATTCGTGGTCTCATTTTTTGTTTATAGAAACTGAGATATAACAGTTTTTTAGAAGAGCACTAATAGTGTATTTGAAGCATATGCTATTGAAAAGCTTGCATTGCAGAGGCTCAGAAGCATGGAAAGAGTAAAAGCAGCAGACAAGCCCTCCAAAGAGGAAAGGTTATCTAAAATTGTGGGTTCCTCTCCTTGCAATATCTTGCCAACAAGTCACAAATGTACAACATATGAGCAAGTGAAAAAGTGATTATGAGGGCTATAATGGCAGCCCTGAATCCATAATGCATAATGCATTCATCCCAAGATACATTTGTGCATCTGCTAAGGTATTTTTACTAGTAGTGTAAGAGCTTTCAAACCCCTTTTCTGAACTGTTTAGCTCATTTGCAGTGTTTAATTGGTATTTTATATTTTTGTCCTTATTACTTTCTGACATTAAGCCATGACACAACGCCGGAATCTATTATAGTGACAGTTGTTCCAGCTTCTGTTTGTGATTCATCCCTTTGAGCCCTGTCATCATTCTTGCATATTTCATTGTGCCCTTCTCTGCTTTTGCAGAGTCCCTGTGACACAAAGTTAGCCCTAGCTAGGCATGGTAGTGTGTCTGAGTCTGGGCTTGTTTCCCTAGAGGCTCATATAAGCCAGAACATGGCCTAATGTCCTTTGCTGAGAAATAAAGTAATTTCTGTTCATTTCTGTTCTTCCTCTTGTCATACAAGCAGCATTCTGCTCCACTTTTTCTTTGATCTTTCTGACGCTCAAGTACCACCTAAACAGTTCCTCACTGACCTTATTTCTTCCTTGCCAATTTTGTACAAAATAAGACCTTATATTATTCTTGATCTACAGCAGTGGGAGTGAGAAAGGATTCTGGCCTGGTGATCCATTTCCACCCTCACCTGTGTAGGTGCTGCTCATGTTGATTTAATAATGGTTGAAGCTGGTCTTTTGCCATCTGAATTCTAATTGCTCTTTCAACCCACCACATCTCCCTGCTGCATTTACAGAGAACACCAACACCTACCTGCTGCCTTCATCCTTGAGCCCTAAAACTTATCTCACTTTTGAAATTAGTCTTTTTATTTGTGTTTCTTATTTTTATTACCATAATCCCAAATTGTCAGGTGTACTGTATAGCCATCTCTACCAATGATACATGAATAAAGTGGATGCGAAAAGCTGAGTTATTAGAGTGACACTTGCTTGGCTCCAGCTGAAGCTGCTCTATATACAGTGGAAGTTAGTGGAGGTCCTGTCAGCATGATTAAGTCATTTGTAAGTAGGGAGAAAAATAAAGCTGTGTAATTCTCCATGTATCATCTCTCTGAGCTGTTCCCTCCCACAGAAGTGATGATATCACCAGCACAAAGCCCTTCAGACAGATCTTTATCCTGACCAGAATGATGCTCTCTGAGCTTGTTGCTAACCCCTTGTTTCAGTCTCTTGTGAGGTACAGCTTTTTTTTTTCCCCAGTCAATGTAGATTATGTTCATTGTTTCACACCTATCAGTTTATGAATTATTTCCTTTAAAAATAACTCCAGCAGATATGTCAACCATGATTTATTCTGTATGATATTATAATAAATTGCTTTCATGAGCTGATACTTTGCCAGACATTTTGTGTCCGCTAGGCCTGAGTATTTCTGCCTTCACCCCAGTGTAAAATGGGCACCACTGAATTCACTACTGATAAGCACATGGTTAAAACCAGAACCTCTGAAAACAGAAGAAGATCTTAAACTAACTTTTTGAAAGTTGATAAGTGATTTAGGGAACAAACTTTGAGGATGTATGAAATGCAACTTAAAGGAGTCATGGTATGACACTATCTCCCACAACATTCTGTTAGAGAAGCTCATGGCTTAGACTGGTGTACTCTTTGCTGCATTAAAAATAGTCTGAATGGCCAAGACCAGAGAGTTGTGGTGAATTGAATGAAATCCAGGCAGTGACCAGTCACAAATGGTGTTCCTTAGGGCTCAGTTTTCAGGCCAGTCTTGTTTAATACTTTTATCAATGATCTGGATAGGGGGATCAAGTTCGCCCTCAGTAAATTTGCAGATAACACCAAACTGAGCGAGAGTGTTGATCTGCTCAAGGGCAGGAAGGCTCTGCAGAGGGATCTGGACAGGTTGCATGAGCAGCAGTGTGCCCAGGTGGCCAAGAAGGCCAAAAATATCCTGGCCTGTGTCAAAACCATCAGGAGTAAAGAAGTGATTGTCCCCCTGTGCTCAGCACTGTTGAGGCTGCAGCTTGAGTATTGGGTTCAGTTCTGGGCCCCACAGTGCAAGAAAGACATTGAGGTACTGGAGCAGGTCCAGAGAAGGGCAGCAAAGCTAGTGAGGGATCTGGAGAGCATGTCTTATAAGAAGTGGCTGGGGGAACTGGGATTGTTTAGTCTGGAGAAGAGGAGGCTGAGGAAAGACCTTCTTGCTCTCTACAATTACCTGGAAGGATGTTGTAGCATCTGTGGGTGATGGCCTCTCCTCTCAAGTACCTAACAATAGGACAAGAGATAATGGGCTTAAGTTGTGCAGGAGAAGGTTAAGATTAAACATTAGGAAAAAATTCTATACTGAGAGAGTGGCGAGACATTGGAACAGGCTTCACAGGGAGGTGGTGGAGTCACCATCCCAGGGGATGTTCAAAAAATATGTAGACATAGCAGTTCAGGACATGGTTTAGTGGTCATGATAACATTGGGTAGATGATTGGACTCAATGATCTTGGAGGTCTTTTCCAACCTTAATGATTCTGTGATTCTGTGCAACGAAGGACAAAAAATGAAATGTGCATTAATTAAGTACACTAAATACTTAATTACTTGATTTTTTTTAACTTAAGTTATTCAGTGAAGTGCATGGTCCTGCATCAGATACTGGAGAACATGACTGCAAAATTCTACTATTGTTCCCGGATGTCAGCATTAGAGAGCCCCCACCTCTGCTTTTTTTCCATCAGTGAAACTCTTGCTGAGCTTGACAAGAGTAGGTTTTCATTTTGGCAAGAGCTGCACTGAACTGTTTGAATCTAATTTATCATTTTGTTCCATCACATTGGAGGGCAAATAAGTACTTAATAAAGTACCAAACTTACCAGAAAAAAAATGATTGATAGATAGATAGATATATAGATAGATGAATTAGTATCTGATAGCCAAAGGAGATGCAGAAAGTTGATGCAGGCCGGAAGAGATCAGTTTAAATGTTAAACACACAAGAGAAGAAGCATGAGGTACAGTAGCAATGTATAGGAACAAATGTACTGTGGTCAAAAGAACAGAGAGCAGGATGGATATCTCGAGACAAGCCAGGTACACAAAACACATCTGAAAATTAGAGTTAAACAAAATGTTTTTTGACTCAGAAATAAGGGATCTATAAAGGAGGCACAGGGCTAGGGCAGACCATGCAGTTTCCCTCAGTGTTTGGGGGTTTTGCATCTCAAAGCAAAGAACACCCACACAGCTGGTGGCAGGGGCAGATGCAGCTCTGACAGTCCCTCCAGAGAGTACTTTCAAGTTTATTGTGGGATGAGGTAAGGTCTTTGCACTGGATGATGATGCCATAATGCACCTTCCAAGCAACCTGTCTGGCCTTCTTTGCTACTGAGGGAACACAAGTGGACATCATGAGGGACAGAATGTGAGAATTAATTGAGTAATAGGAGACTCCCTTGGCCTTCCTCTTAAGTTTGTTCCTCAATGGAAGCTCTTAGCTGCCAGAATAAATAATAAAATCACCCATCTGAGACAGCCTAGGACTACCTGAGGCAGTAATATGTTATTTCTGCTGTCTAGAGTAGGGGGATGTGGAAGAACTAGGGGTCTGATTCAGTAATTATCCCCACATTTAGAAACCTGCCTTTTGTGCTAACAAGTTATTGGGGAAAACACAGAAATAAGGATTGAATTGTTTCTTAAACATCTTTAAATACATAGTCATTAATATCTGTCTGCCTTCTACCCTTTATCATTGTCTAAATGATGTTCTCAGGTCCCAGGGTATGGAATATATTTTTAAAGGCACTTCACATGTTTGGTCCTCATTATATCTTTATCCAATATACAGTAACCTTATTTGCTCAAAAATTGTCCTATTAAAATACAGTGAATAACCTGAGTAACCTCTGTGTGAACTCTGATCCTTATTATCTGGCCATTTCAGTTTCTCCAGAGTAATCCTCCTATCATCTTTGTGACTAACAGCAGTTTCCTTTGAAAGCTACTCAGTTGCTTCTCTCTGTGTAGCTCTTTATTCCATCAGAAAATGCATCTGTTCCCTACCATTTACACAGTATGGACCTGCCATCCATGTGCTGCTGCCTGTGCTGTGACAGAGGGATGTGTGGTCCTCCTAGCTCCAGCCACTGGGTCAGGAGCCCCACAGCCTTTCTCAGCTCCACAGCTGGGAAGCGGAGAACATGTCAGAGTGTTCTCCAAGGTAAAGCACCTCTCTAATTTTACACCACCAGCATCTCCTCCATAACACTAGAAAATTGTTTCAGACAAAAAAAAAAAATATATCGCCAGAAGAGTTTTTGCACTAGAAGACAGGCAGAATCTTATCCATGCATCAGGTCAGTCTGAAGGAGTTATTTCTCAGTAAGCTAACACTCTCGCTCTGTGTGAATGCATCTGTGCTTGAATAATTTTACCCCAATTTTCTATCCTTATACCCCTTTTCTCCCTGAATCTTTTTTTTCTGGGACACCTCTACAGAACCTGTTCCATCTTTTCTCCCTGGAATATTTATCCTAATGTCCACTAGCCTACTATGTGACACCATTTATGATGTGGAGTATCTTTCCTCTTGTATCTCTTGATCAAAAGAACCATAAATATATGGAAAGTGTGGAGACCCAGAGCAACAGGGGAAGTCAAGCTAATTCCATTGTTTTAAAACACAGGAAAAGAGATATTCCAAGTCCTAGTAAGAATGTTATTTTGATGAGTGCTGGTGGAGCCCAGTATACAGATGTTAATAGGTGGAAACAAATCCTGTTTCACAAAGCTCATTCTGCTTTAAGCAGGAGCTGAGGAACTGGTCCCATTCTCTCTATGCAGCTTTCATGAGTCTGGAATTGGCACAGCCTCAAGCTCCACTCTAGTCCCAAAACAAGATTTTGAAAGCAACATAGTCTTTTGGTTTTTCATCGTCAAGGAGACCAGGCCATTTCAAGACCCATTCCATAATAAATTGCTACTAACTGCCAGCTGTTAACAAACTCAGCATTGTCTCCCTTCTGTATAAACAGCTGTGTTACAAGAATAAAAGAAAAAGAAGGAGAGGCGAGGGCTTGTTACAGCCCCATGGTGCCAGTGAACTTTGTGTGCTCTGATTTGTGAAGAATTCAGTGATTGTGTTTTAACAGAATATAAATGTATTGCAGCAGGAAAGCGAGCAATCATTAGATAACCCTCAACATTATGATATGATTTCCTGCTGCATGGCAGAGCTTGGGCACTGAGCTATTCAGAAAAATCTCCTTGCATCCCCAAAGTACATATAGTCTATGGCAGAGTGCACTGCTCATTGGAGTAACTCATTTGTCCTTTTAGTACTCAAGAGTTTACAAGTTTGATAATGAAGCTTCTGGGAACACTATCAATACAATCAATATACACAGTATTTCTACTGAAGTTTTGCAGCAACGATCCATCAACATACAAGTTAAAAAAAAGGTTCCCTTGGTTGCTTGTATAATGCAGTAACTGAGAATTGTTCACCTTTAATACAACACTTGGTTGCCAAGTCAATCTGGTAATAGCCATTGTGACAAAATACACTTACATATGTGCATCAGTGAACAAATTTAATGATTTTGGATAGCACAGTTATAAAAAGCTATGCAAAATATTTTACTAGAGACTACAATGAGGTGGGCCAGGGTTAAAGTATGAAAAAAAAACCCAAAACACAAGTATTGAAATCAGGCTTAAAAGAAGGATTTGAAAATACAAACCTCTTTTGTGCCTCTACAAATGTACTCTGCTGGCAAATCCAGACACAAAGCAAAGCATTTTGAGGCACCATCAAGGGTTTGTTAAAATATGGCTGGACACTGAAGCAAAGCCAATTTACACAGTACCAGTTGGCAAGCACAGGGGTGTTTATTCTGCTTGATAAGCATCTCCTTAGTAACTCTATGAGTCAATAAATTGGGCTGATGAGCAGCATGTGAGGGGGGGGAAACTGGAGTGCAACAATAGTGCGGCATGGAGAATGTTAACCAAATGTTAGGGACAATAAATTGAAATCAAAGTTGCAGAGGTTGCTCTTTAAAAGGGGATTCAGGGTAAATATGTGAAAGGTGAATAAGGAGAAGTAGGCAAGGGAAGATAATGGGCCAAATTAGCCTGCAGCTTACATCCATGCTTATTTCCTTCTGCTTGCTCAAGTTAGACTCTGAATCTATTTTCCCTGTTTGACAGTCCTTCATTTGAATTGCTGTTGGGTGAGTGCTAATAATTGTGAGTGGTACATAGGGGGAATTAAGGTCTTTGTTCAGGTGGGGGTACATCTGACCCATAGGCAAGCTAACATTTCTAATTGTAGCTTAAATGTTGTCTCCACATCCTAAGGCTAGTTTGGTTCCTGTCCCCTAACAAATACTGTCTTTGATGTTATTTACCAATGACAGATAAAGGACAGGAAAGAGAAACATTAATCAGTGGAAATCCCCATTCCTGAGATGAAGTTGCATAGAAATTCCTAATACTATCAGGGCTAGCCTTCTTTGTTGATCACAAATCTTTAAAAACCTTGATTCTTATTACATATCTCCCCTTTCCGAAGCCTATATTTCTGGGCTAGCCTCTCTGGGGAAATTTCAGATGAGGTAACACTGCCTGAAATGATCAGCCATAGTAATAGCATAGAGAATGGAATTTTAAATTCCAGACATATATTTAATAACCTTCATTGCTGTCTAAGGGAGCCAAGAATATTTAAAATCAAATGCAGAAGGCCTAATACATAAGATGAATAGCCTGTGAGGTCACAGAAAACAGTTATGATTATCTAGTCTGACCTTTCGAATAACTCAAATCCTGCAGTTTCACCTAATCATCCCTACACCAAACTCATAACTTTTGATTACACTATGGCAGGTATTTCAGAAACACATCCAAAAGAGATTTAAAGAATTGAAGTGACAAAGAATCATTTGCATCATTAGTAAGCTGTTCCTGTGGTCAATTACTAAACCTGATTTGCAAAAAATGTTTAAAGTCTTTCTCCCAACAAAGTACTCTGATGAGATCAGAGTGATTCACAAAAGGGTGGTGTGGTTTTCCTTCAGGCATGAGAAGAACTTCAGGCAGACACATTTAAAGTCTTCATGTTTTGAAATGGCTTCACTAGAAATTCTGATTTTATATTACACTATAACAAAATGAAATAAAAGCATCCCAATTTCCTGAATTATTATTTACTAAGACATTTGAATTTTGGGTCTTCATGCGGTCAAAATGCAGGTGTATATTAAAAAGAGATCTTGTATACTCTTAGTTCTTGCAGACATTTGACTGATTACCTTCAAAACTGAACTATTTTTAAATCCAGCCTGAACTTGAACTGAATTGACTTCAGCCCTAGACAGAGGATCTTACTTTTTATATAGCATAAGGAGTAGTTTACAATTTTCTGACTTTTGTGAACAAGTTAATTTTTTAACTCCCTGGAAAACTGGATAGATTGAGGTTCTCTATATTCTCACCATAAAGTGTTTTTTTCTACACTTGTAATCCTTATGGTGGCTTTTAAAAATATCTTTCCAATTTTCAACATCCCTTCTAAACATCTGACTTCATTATCACAACACCCCCTGAACTATTGGCACTTTTTACTTCCAGTGTACAGTAACTATGCCATTAGCTTCTAATAAGCATCTTAGTCCTCTTCAGTAATGTATTAAGATTTATGTGATCAAACTTAGGGAGCACTGCGTCTCATCTGAAGGATGACTAAAATACAGTGAGTGAATCATGCCCTTAAAGTGCTGACTTCTTTTCACTGACTATCAGTAGAGCCTTGATGACAGCTCAAAAGCAGACATCGACATGGTAAATACTGAAAGGTAGGATTAATTCCTCTGCAAGAAACCAACAGTCTGAATCAGTTACTGGCTCAGAGACATACAGTTCCTACATCTTTTTTCGTATTATACTCTCAACAGTTTTCTCATCTTTGTATACATGGAAAACATATTCTAAGGTAAAAATGATGACTCATCTGCTCAAGAGTGTTTCAATAATTGATTAAAAATATTTTTTCCTGTGCTCAGCACTCACTCTTGATAGAGGCACTCAGGCTAAATAGAGGTTAAATAGATTAAACGAATATATGATTTATTTATTTATTATTTTAATATATTACATTCAAAAGACGACTAGAGGTGGATAAGTTTACATACCATTGAAAATTGTAAAGACATCTCTAAGTTCTACCTGAGCAGTAAGTGAGAACAATCATTTTTTGACTTACTATTGCTGCTGCTTCACACTGTCACAGTACTTAGCTTCCTACATGTGGACACAGCATTTCTGCTGCACAGTAAAACCAGACTCATTTCCCTGACTCATAAGGCTCGAAAGTTTTTGTCCATTCCATTTTTTTTTCTCCCTACCAAGTTGGTCAGTAAGCATCCAGGATGGCTGGTGAGTTAGGAAATTTATGATTTGTTCTCACAGAATCATACAATGTTTTGGGTTGGAACGGACCTCTGAAATTAGCTTGTCCAATCCCCCTGCTATGGGCAAGGACATCTTTAGTTAGATCATCTTGCACAA
Organism: Chloroceryle aenea; assembly: GCA_013399075.1. Classification (NCBI taxonomy): domain Eukaryota; kingdom Metazoa; phylum Chordata; class Aves; order Coraciiformes; family Cerylidae; genus Chloroceryle; species Chloroceryle aenea. The sequence goes on along the minus strand of VWZY01002526.1, from coordinate 581,277 downwards.
AGCCCCATCCAACCCCACCTTGAATGTTTTCAAGTATGGAGCATCTGCAGCTTCTCTGAGAAACCTGTCCGTGTGTCACAGTACTCTCATTATAAAAAAATGTCTTCCGTATGTCCCATTTAAATCTATCCTCTTTCAGGTTAAAACCATTGCCACTTGTCCTGTCACTACAGGTCTTAGTAAAACGTCTTTTTCTGTAAGCTCCCTTTAAGCAGTGAAAGGCCACAATATGGAGTCTTCACTTCTACAGGCTGAACCCCAACTGTCTCAGCCTTTCCTCTTTGGACGTGTTCCAGCCCTCTGATCATTTTTGTGGCCATCCTCTAGACTCAGTCCAATAGGTCCATGTCTTTCCCGTGATGGGAATTCCAGAGTTGGATATGGTACACCAGGTGGGGTTTCATGAGAGCAGAGAGAGAGAATCACCTCACTTGACCTGCTGGTCATGGTTCTTTTGATGCAGTCCAGCATATGATTGTTTTTCTGGGCTCAAGTAGCATATTGCCTGGCCATGTCCAGCTTTTCATCTACCGGTACCCCCAAGTCTGTCCTTCTTTTCAGGGCTGCTCTCCACCCATTCATCCGCCAAGGTGCATTGATATTGAAGATTGCATTGAGCCAGGTGTAGAATCTTCCACTGGGCTTTGCTGAACCTCATGAGGTTCACATGGCCCATTCCTCAAGCCTGTCAAGTCCCTCTGAATGACTTCCCATCCCTCAAGCAAATGAACTGCACCAAATAGCTTGGCTCCATCTGCAAACTTGCTGAAGTTGCACTCAATCCCACTTCTATGTGTCTGATAAAGATGTTAAATAGTATTGGTCCCAGTACAGACCCTCAAGGGACACTACTTGTTACTGGTTTCCACTCAGACATTGAATCATTATAACTCTTTGTATATGGCCATCCACCAAATAAACTACTAAACTTCTCACCTACATCATTGCCTTATGGAAGTCTATAACTAAAGCACTGCATCACATATTTGCCTTCTCACCTTTTGTCTCTCATTGAAAAGTCTGGAAACTGGATCTGTTTCTTAATATTCAAGTGCCTAAAGCAACAGGACTTTCCTCCAGGGCCTCTAAATTTATTGAGATGAATAAATAGGTAAATAGTGTTAACTGTGACTGAGAACACACTTTACAGTCATAATGCTCTTAATTGTCAAGAAAGGAAGAATTGAGATGCCATACTGAGTAACTTATGTGCAGAAAATTCCTCACTGGACTTCTCCATACACAGAGAAATTAGAAGAATGGATGTTTGGACAGGATTTGAGCTCATATCAAAAAGGTAAAAAGGTGTACAGCTCACACTCTTTTGTCCTACACAGTCAACTTGTCTCCATTACAATTAAAGCCTGTTTGTCTTTCGTATCACAAGAGAATTATTACTTTGTCCCATGCAAAAAGGGCTATATTGTATAGTAATAATGGGAAAACTTTTAATTTATTTTTTTTTTAATATTTAATCATTTCAGGTATGGAGTACAATTTATATATTTCCATTTAATTTATTTTAAAATAACTTACTTTCTGCATTGTTAATTGTATTAAATGTATAATAAGTATGGAATGAAACCATCAGTCCATTTGCTTTTGTCTAGCTGATGTCATAGTGTTGGTTCATAGGCTGGACTTGATGACTTTAGAGGTCTATTCCAGCCTCAGAAATTCTGTTTCTGTGATTCTGTGATTATGTTCTTCAACAGCAATTTCAGCCTAAGTCATGGGTTAAATGGTGCCCCATAATATTTCTTCTTTCTTTAAATTGTTTATTACGGTATTTTTTAAGTCTACCACTCTTGTTAGACCAGTACATTCTATTTTAAACAAAAAGTTATTATTTTCCATTTTCTTCTGACAATATGTTTTGATAAAAGAAATTAACAATTTATAGCTGAAAATTCAGAATTTTCCACGCTTTAGTAGATATTTCATAGCAAGGACTGTAAGAAATTTGAGTTAAGAGCAGGATTTTGAGATACTGTTCAAAGTAGCTTACAGTATAACAGACTATAATGATCTCCATATCTGGTATGTATAACTCAGGACTTCTAGAAATGCCAGACATTGCAGGAGGTGGAGCTGGGTATGATATCTTAGGGCATCTCAGATGGCACTAATATTTACATAAGTGCTGGCTCTCTCCTTTAGGAGGAGTTGAGTTGTTCTCTATGACCCATTGACTGTGTTAACTGAAACTTCATTAACTTTGACAAGAGACTAGACACCTAATGGACAAGGAGACATCTACATTTAAATGGCTTATTCTACAAGCTGAATTCTGTCCTTAGCCAACAATGGTTGTCTAGGCTTCCACTGTTCAAAATAAAGTATCATCTCCTTAGGTAATTCATGCAGTCTAGACCCTACCACCGACCTCCTACAGATGCCTTGTTTACATATACATACTTTAATGTGCCATGGGAGCAATATGTAGTCATGCCAGTAGGAAAAAAACCTTTGACAAGAAATATGTCTACTTTAGTGAATTTTTATTACAACTGTGCTTAGAAGATGATCAGCAATGTAGACATGCATAAAGATTCCCTCTAAGCTGTAATTCCACCCTTCTGTGACTTTGACTTTTGATGCTGCCTTGTAATTGCATAATCACATTTCAGAGGTGTTGTGAGGAAGAGACACAAACAGAGCCTAGTTTTTCAGGGAGTATTTGGATGTCTTAACTTAAAGACTATGGTTTCTCTTTAGGCAGTTCCTTACTCTTAGTTTCTGCATTGCCTCTACATTTACTCATAAATGAAACAAAAGTTCTGTGAACAAATATTCTTTACTGTGCCACCTTATTGGCCTTGAAAAGAAATTTTTCGTTATTTTTAAAGTAACCTCTTTGAATAATGTAACATGAATGTTTTAAACTTCTTATCAATAACCATAGCGAGTGATTGTTTCAGATCTATAACACTGAGATTTACCACTTGAGTTAGAAGTGACTAGAAGTTATGGGAGTTCAACTTTCCTGTTGTGGGACATCCCCCAGATAGAAGGAATATCTGGTGCAGGACATCACAGTAGCCAACAACTGAAAGAAGGAGAAATCACTAGAAAATAACTCAATCTTTGCTTTCATGGAATGGAGTTAAGGTTGTTTTAATTAATACATAAACTCTGTGAGAGGACAGATCATGTTCATGTGTAGTACTGTTCAGTGTGTGGTCCTGCCAGGTACAAAAAAACCCCACTTTTAAGCATGATTAAGTTATGCTTCTAAAAGGTTTTTATTTAGGCTAAGTTTTGGGTTGCTTTATTTTTTCATAATATCAGGGATAGCAAAAACCAATTATTCTTCTGACAATTTCCAGCAAAAATTTTAAATCTTTATGGTCATCACTTAGGTATTTGTAATAATTTGTGAGATAGGAGTAAAACATGTCATCCTCTAACTTACCATCGAAAACAATGACACAAATATTGTTTAAATGTATCAGATAGAAGGTCCATCTAAAGATGAAACCAAGGTGAGAGAATCCCTGATTTTGCTTTATATTGTTAAGAAAATAAAAATTAAAAAAGGAATAGTTTATGTTAAGAAGTTGTAGATGCTGCTACCTGTGCTTTTTACTGCAGTTTCAGTCTTGGTGTAGTCATATGAGACATCTGTCATTCCAGTATATTTTTCTGAAGACAACAGGGTAGGTGGATTATACATGTTTTGAAACTGATGTGCACTTTGTAACTCCTGAATCTAAGAAGCCTGAAGTGGAATTGAATCACACTGAAATGTACCTAACATACAATACTGCAGCTGTAGAAATAAAACCATAGCCTTTTAGCATCTGCTGGGTATGAGTAAGAGAATTTGTAAGGTTTGGTAGTAAGGGGTAGCAGTGCTAAACAATCTCATTGCACAGCACATTTTGGAGTATTAACTTCTTTCCAACTGCTGCATCTTTATTTAAATCCACTATTTCGTACCAGATTTTACACTCTGCAAGTTCTTCTATAGAAACCATCACATCATTGTTGGATGCTAAGGATTGGTCCTGCAGAGCAACAAGTAAATCATGCAAATGCAAGAGTTAACAAAAGCTGCAATATAGTTTTCTGGAAAAGAGGGCTTCATTTCCTCATACTGCTTCATGAAGGGTTTGCTGAGATGCTTTGATGGTGTCACATTGCTGTCTAAATCACCGAAGAAACCTACATGTGATGTCACCATTTAGCCTTGCTAAGGGGCATCCAGTTACTATGAGAATGGAGAACTAAGGAGTGGCATGGGGAAAGGGGAAGAAATAGTATAATAGAGGTTTAAATCTGTCCCTATCCAGCCATTCTAAAATATACAATACATACTTTAAAACAATCTTGCCTCAAACTTGGTTGTTTTGTTGTTGGGGTTTTTTTTTTAAATACCAACTTAATCCTTACTCCTCTGAAACCACCTCCTTTTCTCCCAGCTGTCTGCTTAAACCATCTATTACCTGTCATAAAACCTCTTTTTAAAAGTTCTTTCTAAATGGTGACATGCACAGCAATTTCGATTTAATATTCTTAGTGACCTAAATGTTGTTTGGCTATTGACATGAAACTGCTGACTCCTGACCAAAGTCATGCTCAGGCTGGACAATCTAGATTGTATAAAGGATTGACAAAAGAACAGTATCACTAAGGAATTATATATTCTAGTTTTTTACAGACGCAAATGGTAGCATATGCACAAGAGAAAATTAAAATTAAAAACAACCTTGAGACATAAGTAAACCTTGCCCATATGTTAGTCATAAAACTCATAAATAAAAAGCTCTGAAATTAGTTTTAAAATTAAAAATATGGCTTGTATAACATTTTATTGCTCTAGGGTTACAATAACTTTCCATCAAACTATGTTATTGTTTGTCTTCTGTCTTAGAATGGACTCCTGGACCACAGCCTGCTATAAGTAATACTATTATTTATTAGAAATTACAGTGTTTAGTAAGAATTGATTTTCCTAGCTCCTCCTTATGCCCTTCATCAGATCTGGAAAGCTCTTGCTATCTATGCACTGAAATTCTCTCTAGAAAACCTTTCTAGAACTTACTAAACTTTTTTTCTAGTCTGATATAGTCTTCTTTTAGAAACTAAAAAATATATTTTAAGATTTAACAAATTAATTCTACAAGAATATATTTGTGTTTTAATTTAAATATGGCTTAAAAATGGTTATTTGTGAAAGTGTGATGAATTTGTCCAAAAGAATCTGAAGTCCAAAATCCTGCCTCATAAATTTGTTAACCTAAACCCAAATACTTTCTAAGAACAAATGGACATGACAGAAGGCTAAGTAGGTAATGGCTAGAAAAGAATCATAAGTATGTAATGAAAAATATTCTCATCTCTTAATAGAATAGAAATGCTAGTGTTGATTTGTGTTCTCTAAACGCATTCATTCATTTATTCAACACAAATGTGTTTGTAAAATGTATATTGTGTCACTGCTGATGTACAGCTTTGATCTGTTGCTGGTTTGTTATCACACAAAATCTTTTATTGTTGAATAAGTATCTTAATAATAAGTATTTTCAATAGTGCTCTGCCATTGTTGACTGGATAGCCCAAGAGTAGATCTCATTTTAAGAAGCTTACTCTGTCCATTTCTTCCTGGATGGTTGCTCTGGGGAGACACTGCACTTGTAATCATGTTGAGTAATTTTGATGGGCTAAAATGTCTAAAAAGTCTAAAAAGAAAACATATTTATGAAATTAAGGCTGATAAAGAGTGAAAAACTGACTGCAATAGGGTCAACCCCCCCTCCCTTGCAAACTTTAATTATCAGATTATAACTTGTCTGTGTTTAAAATATGGACCTTTAGATCTCTGCTTGGTGAATGTTTAATATTCACTTTATGCCATCTCCGTAGCAGCCTTCCAGATTTACTGGCGAAATCAAATTGCTTTTGTTGGCAAAAAATTTTATAGTCTATGCAAAGAAATGAATCCTAAGGAACTCACTGACATTTATTTTGACTTGCTAAAGAACAACTTTTGAAGCATGAAGATAGATTTTCCTGAAAAATCACAAATCTTAGTTTCTGTTACTTAAGTAAAAGCATCTAAAGGATAAACACAGTGTGAAAAAGCTAAAAGAGCTTTGAAGAAAAATAACACATGCCTACAAAGGAGTGTTTCATCAGTAGGAAAGCACTGTGTCTGCTTCATTCAGCTAACCTTTACCCAGTGCTGGGTCGTATCATATCATGCACATTACACAAGACATCAGACACCAGGATACAGCAGTGATCACTGACAGAGTCTCTGCCTGCATTCCTCCACTTCCCTGCATATGAGCACCCCAATGTCCCATCATTTATTTGGAAGAATAACCTTCCTCCTCATACTCTGCCAAGGTTAGTCTTCTCCCTGCACTGTCCTGTCCCACACAGCCAAGTTCTACATACAGCTCAGCAGCCCCCATCCCAGCTTGCTCATGCTTCAGCTGCATCTACCCTTACTGCTGCCCTTGTGCCTAGAAGAGAGAGCTGCCTTCTGCCCTTGCTGAATCCTCTCCTTGTCCTGCCCATGAAGCAATGGCGAAATGATCTCTTGTTTCTTTCTGAGCACTGCCTAGTTTTGTGTGAGTCTAAAGTGAAAGAGGGAAAGGGAAGCTTCCCGATAAACTGTGGAAGTGGTACGCAGAATCTGGACCTCAGACTATGAATTTTTATTATGTCTTGTCTTACATAATACATGGCAGAAAGGAAGTACAGCCTGAGTCTGTGTACAAAATCAGATTCAAGGAGGAAAAAGCCTCAATAAACAGATGCTGCTTCTATTACTACCAGGACTTGGTGGATGCTTCTTTTCTACAAGTCTTTTTGTCATTGTTCACAACAGAAATGATATGGATATACTGATATACATATACAATTTTTAAAAATCTTTTATATATAAATTTCTTTATACATTTACACATTATGCATATGTATGTATATACATATATATGCTTTGTCATACAGCCCTCATCCTTGTAATCTGAAACACTTTGTAGATTCTGGTGCTTTCTCTTAAAAACTGCAGGAGATCAAGTTTGACTTCCCTGCAATAAGAGGCTTTTTTAAATCACAAATGAAAGTCTTTCTCACTGTTAACTATAACATCTCTGTTTGTATGTACCTGAAACATTTAATTCCATGACTACACAATGACATAGATTCTAAAACAATGGCAATTGTCTATATCCAGGCAGGATTTTTGAATAACTGCTTTCTATGAGCTGTAGATGCAGCTGGGAATATTATAATAACATCTTCAGAAATGGTTTTCATTTAAAGTATATCACACAGGGCAAGAGCTAATAAAATAAAAATGTGCTGGAGTCCAAATGACTTTCCTCCTATTTCTACCTATAGAATAGAAAATAACCTAGTCTCAATTGTGTTTAATTCTCCACCCCTCTACTGAGCTAGACGTTTATGTCCACCAGTAAACTCAACAACCAAAGAATAAGAAGGGAACAGAAAGGCATAACATCACAAATGTTGAACTCAAGGTTGTTTGACTCAGTATTTGCTTAGTGTCTGGCAAACAAAGAAAATACTTGAAACACAAAATAAGACAGCTATGGCTAAGAGACAAAGTATTTAATTTGATGCTTTAAGTCGATGCTCATAAATGACAGTTTTACATTTACAGTTCACTGATGTATCTGGCAGCCTGATTCACCAAATATACAGGGGCAAATTTTGCTCTTTTTCCACTGAAAATCTCTAGTGAAATCAATTAATTTCCATGAAGTTACTCTAAATTTAGACGTTACTCTAAAGTTAGATGACCTCAACAGACAATAGATCAAACTGCTTTAGTAAAGAAATAGAGCAGAACTGAAGATGACTATGAGGATAATTCAGATACTGTGCTCTTTAGATTGTGCATCTTACTGGATGTTCTTCAGCCATTGGAGTAGGTATTGCAATATCATTTCCCATTCAACTTAGTTTCAGTCAGTCATTTTAGCTTATCCTATGAGAAACATAAAAGAATATTCATACACCTTTAAAGGTTTTGCAAACTCTTTGGGGAAAATCATATCTCTCAAAATTCCTCTTATTGCAGAGATTTCTTTAGCTAGTGCAGAAAAAACTGCAACACAGCAAAGCAGTGTCTGAGCATGAATGCCAAGTAGTAAGCAAATCTATGACTGCAGCTAAAAGAAAATAACTTTTGCAATCTACAGCTACTTCCTTAATTTTTAAATTTTTAATTTTTTAAAACCTCTTTTAAGATTCATAGTTGATTCTTGTCAAGTACATGTTCTTCCTTAATTGAAATACTCCGTTACTGATCTCCTAGTCTGAAAATGAGAGCTATCCTATATGATGTATTTGATTTTTTTCCCTCTCATAATGGAGCTAAAAATCATGTTTGTTTGTGCTGCATCTACTTCCCTACTGATGCTTCCTGTTCTCTTTGCCCAGTCCCCTTTCTAGATGTATTTGCTCATCATCATCAAATCTATTTTTAAGTACTCTCTGCCAAAAAGGGGAGTAAGGATAAAAAAAAAGAACATGGATGATCTTAATATTCAGGGCTGCATGAAACTGTGGAATGAGGTGAAATAAGAGGGAAAAGGGAAGAGTATATCTACCTGTCAGTGGTGCTAAGTAGGGTACAGACTTCGCCTTCCTTGTCTCATCAGTAAATCTGTTTGAAAAGCATTTATAAACCTCTGGTGTTCACAGTATCAAAGGTTTCCTATTGACTTTTCCTGCTTATCTCCTTACAGTATAAGGACTCACAATAACAGAACTGCTGTGGGTGCCACAGACATGAAGACTCCCTAACCGAGCTAAGCAAGAACATTTTACTTCTTCAGGTACTTTCTTTCCTTTCTCCTAATATAAAGTTTCAGATATAGCTGTGGTTGAAGAACTCCAAAACTTAATTCTTTACGGCAAAAGAAGCAAAGCATCATGCTAGCCTCATAATATATACATTAAACTTGCTAGAGAATTTCAGTAAAACCCTTAAAATATTAATTATATATTTTGTAAAAGATGCTAGTCCCTCTGGACTTGAACAAAGAGTGATCCTTGCTCAAGAGTTGAGACCCTAATTAAATAGGTAGACAGGGATGGGAAAATGTACTGTAGCCTAAAAGCCAGTCTCTGGACAGTCCTTACAGAAATATCACACAAAATTCTCCTGTCAGGGGTAGGAAGAGCTGTTCCCACAAAGGAGAAGAACGTTCTTGACTGAAGCTGTCGTCAAAGTCAGCAGGTAAAAGCCTACCATACTGAAGTTTTTCTTCACTTGCAGATCCCTTCCACATAAATACTTAGCCAACTTCTTTAATTAATGATTTCCTTTAGCCATAATGGAAGAACTGTAGAAAAACATTTCTTTATTTCTTTCCTTATTTGCTCCCAGTATTCAAAATCCATAGATTTCCAAGAAGACTCTCAACAGCGCTTCTGATCATTGTTATCTCCATTAGTTTCTCAGTTCACACACAAACTAGTTTGTCCTTGAAGAGCAAGCATTTTAAAATTAAAAAAAAAAAAACCACCAGCTTTTGTACCTCTATACTCTATACAGGTCTTCCATTGTCTTCCTTTTCCTCTTTTATTTCCTTTTCCTCTTTTAAACATGTTCCTGGTAGAACATCCATTCTACAAGGTCCAAACTGTTGCTTCATCACCCCAGTCTTCTCTCCTTGCTGCAGGACTGCACCACCACTACTCTCTAGAGCACTTCGTAAAGACATTTCCTACCTGCCTTCAAGTAACAATTTTTGGCACTCTCAATTTACTCAGCCCTAACTCCCTCACTTTGTTCCAGCTGACTCTGCATGATTGTCATTCTGCATGACAACCTAGAGCCCAGATTTCCTCTGGACTTTCCTTACTGTGTGCTGCAGTATTCCTGCTAAAACTGGATATCATTACCTAGAGGTTGAAAGAACTTGTAACAGACTCAGACTGTAACAATCCCACTGTTCCAAAAGCTTTTTTTAGCATTTTAATGCATTCTTCATGGTTTATAATTGACTTACTGATAAAGCACTTTCCTTGTAGAGTGGTAATTTTCCGATTTTCTGCAGGAAAACTGAAAAATTCTTAGTTTGCCATCAGGAAAGACTTTACAGGTAAACCTAACTGCAGCAATCCGTACTCCCTGGGGTAATGTTTTCCGTGAAAAAAATTATTTCTATTATTTGCAATGAGCATTATGCAACTTGTAACATTGCCAGAAATATGATACAATATGAACAATGAAACCTTTATTATGTGTTGAAACTAAAGCAAGCTGAAATGATATGGAAATTCACCCTCAGGAAAGGCACTGTAAGAAAAGCTGGCTAAAGTTTGAGGTTAGTGATAAATTTATCTATCTGATCTTAGTTTAACTATTTACATGGCCACCAAGTCCATCAGGATAATTTCACATAATAACAAAAAAAAATTACTTTTTTCTTCCATCCAGATATCTTCAGAGCTTTTGTTGTTGTTCTCTCATGATTTTATTTCAAATGTCATGAAAGATTGTTCTTAGGCATGTTTGAAGGGACAAATTCTGACTATTTTCTCTTTATTGTATAGCCATCCTGTGGGGTTTTTTTTTGCTCCACAGTACCAGCTACCCAAGTTGATACCTATCACTAAATTGTACTCCATATGGCACGGTCTTCGGAACCAGACCACATCTCCTCTCAAGAGTTTTTTCACATATCATTTCACTTTATCAGAGTGAACTCACAAATTCTCTGGAAGACACTGTTAAGGCACAGGCTTAAACACAGCTATTGTGATGTATGCTCTCAGTGCCCCCAAAGGATAGTAATACAGGTACCACACTACCTTTATTTAATATAACATAAATTTTCTCAAAGCTTAGTTAGGATATTAATGACTCCAAAAACTTCCAGTGAGTTTAAAATCACAGTTCCATCAGAACCTTTAATGTTTCTAATGCATTAAGCCAATACCTGTGATTTATGGGCTGAACTTGGTGATCTTGGAGGTCTGTTTCAGCCTCAGTAATTCTGTGATTCTGTGATTGCTTCATCTCCACCATAGTGGAATTTCTTTACTCTCTTTTACACTAATAGGGGAAATGTTTAATATGGCTTTTTGAAGGGGTCCTCACATGTTTTCCAGTTAATTTTTTCAGTACCTTGATTTTGATATCCGATTGCTCTCTTCAGTATGCTACCCTGGTTTGTTCAGATTGTCATAATGGGAATGGAGAAGAGCATACTGGAAAGTACTAGATATATCCTATAATCACCCTCCCCAGTTTAGGTTTAGATCATTCTCTGCAAATAACCTCCTTTCTTCACTCTCTCTAGCTAATGTTAGATGTTCTGGAGTCCGTGTCCATTGTGTTGGTGCCTAAAGCTACATGAAATGAACCTTGGCCCATGGGATCTTAGCTGAACTTCTTATATTTCAGTTTTACACCTAAAAATAGATTGGAAGTCCTTCAGTATGAGAATTACTGATCCATTATTTATGATAAATCTTTAAAATAACACACAGCATTTGTGGAGGAAGAGAGGAAGAGAAAAGAGGCAGAAACAAGACATGAACTCAATAAACCTTTAGGGTAGGTTACTCACTGCTACTGGGTTTTTACAAACTCTATTCTGTTTATTAATAGGTTTGCTTTGATCTTTTCTCTTAGCTACAGTGTTTATTGTCTGCACAAATTTCTTAACTTATAACTGACAGAGTTCCTGGGGTAAAAGAAATATGTATTTCCATTATGTTTAATTAGATTCATTTGCTGCTTATCAAACCAAGAACCTCCTACATACACTAGAGACTTTATCATTTACTCACAGAGATTTTTATTGTTATTATTTTCATAAGGAATGGCTTAGACAATGTTTTTTATCTATAGGTGTTTTGCTTTATGCTCTTTGACTATAGGTCATTACAGTTCCTAACCCAAATAGATTAAAAGAGATATCACAAATACACTGCTGTCAAAAGAAGCACTAAATAAGTGTGAAAAACTCATGCATAGGTAATTCTTGTGATTTATTTGCCTTATGAATATATTAAATCACAAACTGAAGAAAAATTTTTGGCTTCAGTAAGGTGAAGAGAAACTATACAGAGTAAATGGCACAAGGAGGACACCCATAGCTCAGTCTGGTGGTGAGTAATAAATTAGGCTTTCTCTTAGCTTTACAACTGAGAAGCAATCACAGAAGTTTGGCCTGAGGCATAATCTCAGAAGCAGCAGCCTGCACTGTTTTACCAGAAGGCCATTACATCAGTGGGGTTTATCTTAACATATATTGATGTCTAACCACACACCTTCCCAGTCCACAATCCCAGTGTAAGAGTAAAAGAGATACACTGGGGCAACCAGTTTCATACACAACAGCAGCAACCGCAGACTCCCTCTCCTCCCATATGTGGTGCCTTCTTGCAGACTATGACCCCCCTCAGGGATGGGAGCAGTGGCCATTCTCAGTGCCACACTGGAGAACCCAAACCCTGAAGTCTTACTAGGGACACTGGTAGTGGTCTGAATTTTCTTTAAAGTCAACATTATTGCCAGCATCTTGCATTAAAAACTGAATTTGAATCAAGGATTTGGCAAAACCCCTGACACGATGCAAGGCATATGATGGATCCAATACTCATCTGAACAAAGTGCTAGCACAAATACAACAAGGGGTAGAACGTGACCCTGTGTGCTTTCTCATTCAGAAAATGCTGTGGCAAATTCCTCAGTATGGCAAATGACAATGAATTAAGGGGCTAGAAACCTGACACTGCACAAGTGCCACTGCAGGCTTCCACCCCACGCAAGAGCCATATTCAGCATCCTGGCAGCTGCACAACAGAGTCTATTTTTTTTTATTTTTTTTTTCCTTTTGCAAAAGTGCATTACTTGATAAAGAGGCAGAGCTGATTATTTGAACTGACAATTTCTAGAACACATTTACCAACTCCTTTTTTTTCCAATGCAGTACTAAATATTTAAAATAAATGTTTCATAGTTCACAGAACAGATTTCCAGCATTCAATTAAAAGCATTCTGCTAAAATACTGCCATCTTACAATAAAATCTGAAGGTAAATGGAGTGTTATGAACTAATCTAGCACATTATATTTTTGTTCTACAACTTCATGCTGGTTTTTTAGCTCTTTCTCTTTGGCTGTTGAGGGAAGGATGTGTAATAGTGAATGTGAAGAATATAGCAGGGAAAAAGGCCCTGTCTAGAGGGAAATGTGAGACTTTGTTACCTGGGATATGGAGAAGACTGAGGTATTCAAGAACATTTTTACCTCTGTCTTCAATGGCACGTCCTCCTGCCACACTGTCAAAGTCACAGAAGGTAACAGCAGGGACCAGAAGAATGAAGAATCACCCACTGTAAGAGAAGATCAGATTTGAGACCATCTAAGGAACTTGAAGTTTCACAGGTCTAGGACACTTGACAAGATGCATCTGTAGGTGCTGAAAAGGGGAAACAGAAAAAGGGAAAAAAAGAAAAAATGAAGACTTGGGAACTACACGCCAGTCAGTGTCACTCAGGGAGGGACTCTTAGTCAGAATGTAGTGGTAGGACAAGGGCTAACAGTTTCAAACTGAGAGTAGATTTGGATTAGATATTAGAAGAAATTCTTTACTGTGAAGGTGGTGATATACTGTAACAGGTTGCCTGGAGAAGATGTGAAAGACCCCTCTGTGAAAGTGTTCAAGGCCAGGATGGATGATGGGGCTTTGAGCAACAAATCTAGTAGAAGGTGTCCCTGCCTATGGCAGGGGTGTTGGAACTAGATGATCTTTAAGGACCCTTACAACCCAAACCATCCTATGATTCTATGATCATTCTGTGATTCTGTGATTGATTCTATGGTTCTATGATATGTGATGTACAGTGAGTTTTATATATTAATTTTCTGTACATAACTCCCTTCTTTCCTCAAAATGGTAACTTCTAACAGCCTTCAGGAAGAATTTACTATGCCTGGTTTAAGATAGTGAAAGATTAATCACCATAGGTTTAGAAGTTCAGGCAGGGGAGCAGGGGCTAGCTGTCTGAGTTGGTATTCATGTTTCCATTGTCTACAAGTTGGTCTTGAAGAATTCTCAAAATCCCAGTGTTCCATGATTTTAGGAGAATAAGTGACATTGAATACTCTGGATTTCTGCTTCAGATCCCAGACAAAAGTAAGCAGTTTCTTTCTGTTTTCCAAGATTCCCACCAAAAGGAGCGAAATACATTCAAAACACACAGACCAGTAGCAGTGTAAAGTAAAACAATGTGTAGCCATACTCTGGTAACTCACTCTTCCTAGAAACATGAATATGAAAAAAACACACCAAAACTTCTTCACATTTGTTCTGTGCTCTTGCTTTTCTTCTTACTGTTATTTATCATGTTTTCTCCCTTCTGCTAGTCCAGATAGGCTTTCTACTGAGCAATGCACTCATAAGGAGACCGCAAACACATAGCTCCTGAGACATACTGTCCTAGTTCCTTCTTTCTGGTCAAATTTGAGGCTGTTTGGATCTTTTCGAGAAGTTTCTGCCAGTAGAGTCTAGATATAGGCTCAGAGTTTGCCTACCAGAAGTTCAGAAGTTAGTGTTTTCTAAATGGATAAGCTTACTAAAATAGAATGTAAAAATTAGTCTCAATAAATATGGGTTTGTTTTGTTCCAAACAATGCTGCTTCCACTGGAAAATGCCGCAGTGCTTTGTAAGTGTAGACTACTAGGGGTTTTTTTTTTGGTGTTTGTTTTTTTTTTTCTCTCCCATTAATGATAATAAAATTAAAACTAGCCTGCACAGCAAGGAGTTTGCCACTTCTTACATAATAATGCAGATGGAAGAGGAAGATACTCTCTTTAGGTTCTCGTACAAACACACGTGTTCATCAGAATTTATGTAAAGAAGCATCAAATGACAAAAAATAGAAATATCAATACCACATAATGTTGAAAGATTCATGATTATTTTAGCACATAGATTAGGTTGAGATGGCTGGAGGAAATGGTTGTGATCACCAATAGGAAATTCCATTGCTTATATTGCTGAATTTTATTAGTCAAATTCTGCACTGTGCTTATTTCAGCAGGATTTTATCTGGAGATCCTATGCATGACCAGAAGAAATGAAATCTGCAGGGGTGCCTAAGTGAGCCTGAGCATAGAGTAAAAAAAGTGGTATATGATTTCAGACAAATTTGCAAGGAAATTTTTTAAAACCTCATTGGTGGCATTGGATGGGTAAAGCTTGAGCAATCACCATGCCCTCTGACTTCACACCACATCTATCTTCATCCTGCCTCAGTCAACACTGCATATTGAAACCATACCAGCATACCTGTCTTTAATTTGCCACAGACACCTTTAGTCCAGATAAATTATTTTCAATCTTTGGGTCAGCTGCCTTACACATGAATATTAAAACTTGAAAATATACCCTCTAGCAAGAAACTTACATGGCTTTCCTGAATAAGCAAGATTAATCAGACAAGATAATCATGATAATAAATGTAATATAAAGTTATCACATCATATAAATTCAGCTAAATGAGCTCTGTGGTAATAGCAGTTAGGAATTAAGAGGAAAGGCAATGACAATATACATTATTGAAAATAAACCTTTCAGAGGATGAATCAAAGCCATTTTTCATAGTCCATATTCAGCTCATTTGCTTATCTATATGCTTTGCATGTCTGTAGGCAGCAGAAATATGTGAACCTAAGGCTTTGGCAAGTTAACCTTAAAAAGTTAAACTTTGACATAGCATAGAAAAGTGTAAGTAGGGAATTATTCTTGTTCTGCCTTTCTTAGAGTTGAGTACAAGCTTTTCCTGTCAAAATGGTACTAAATGCTCCATTAGAGTTCTGTTGCCTGAAATTTGGTTCAGCCAACAGGCCTCAATTAATTTGTAATTTCACCATTGTGAATTGCTTAAAACTATTCCACTTCAAATTTTGGCTTCCTATATGCATTTTAGTGTTTAGTTTGTCAGCTGGAGGCTGAAAGCAGCACGCTATACAAATACCATGTCAGTGTGTTGTCTAATTGATGACACTAGAGTTATGGGAGGCAACGTATGACATACGTTTAAAAAGCTGAAAGATATCCACTTTCTGGCCCTCATAATCCTCTCAGAAAAGATTAGCTGGGCTTCTCCAGCCCTCACCTGATATTTCTTACTCTAACCTTATTTTCCAGGTGATCAATTCAATTTCACAGCGTTCAACAGTCTTCTTGGGTATTCTCAGTTGGAATAGACTCTGTCTATCAATTGTTATCTCCATGTCTTCAATTTCTATCTTCACGTCATTCAATTTTACAGTGAAGCTTTCAAAATTCTTATCAGCTGTAGCTTGTCCAGCATTTTATTAATCTTTGTCATGTCCTTAATAAATGAAGTCTGACATTGGGCTATAACTCAAATCATAGACTGTGAAAACTAGGGAAACTACAAAAATTTCAGAACCCAACTATTGGAAGGTTGAAAGTAAACTCCTATGAGCAGCCAGCTTTATTTATTCAGCCTATCGGTGTCCAATAAAAATAAATCTAAAGCTATCAAAAGCAAACATCGAATCTTACCAAATTAAGACAATTTATAATAGTTTATCTTTGGCTATGTTGATTTTTTTCGAAGTAACCTTATTGTATAAATTTCGTTAACAGCAAAAAATGTAGTGTAAAAGTTGTTAGGCCACAATTTTAGTTTGCCCAATTAACTTAATCCAAGTACAGAAAAAAAAAAAGGTATTGATTCAAAAAATGTTATTAAACTTATGTATTTGAATTAATTAAAATTTTTAATTCTCCCTAACTTGCTGTCAGAACACTAGATTATAATATTTTTAATATATTGGGTTTTATTTTACTTCAATGTCATGTTATTGGATAAATTAATATTTGAATCTTCATGATTTAAAGTTCTGTGCAAGATAAAAATGACATTGTCATCACTTGATGTTTTACACTGTCAAAAGTTTTGGAGAGTGTTTCAGCTTTATTTTTTTCCTTTCCTGTTACATCTAAATTAAACCACAAAGCCACAGTAAGACATCAGTTAATTAAATTTGCTCAGGTTCATCCTCAGAACAGTTCTGCTCTAGTTACAATGGTCAAAAACTGAAATCCATGTTTCTGTTCACTGTTACCTAAAAAAAAAAAGTTGTTTGTGGGTCCCCTAGGCTCTGCTCTCTTGCCATACCCCCTTGATCTCCACTTTAGTATCACAGAAGTGATCAAATGGAAGTGTGGCTGGGTTGCTCCTCTCTCTGTCTTCATATTGGTTGTGACAAACCTTCAAATGCTTTCCACTCCATCCCAGCAGAGAGGCCATGCCATGCCATGGAGGGTGAGAAGGGTGGTAAGCAAATTCATAATGTGCCAAATGTACATCATCAAAAGCTATTATTTTCAGGCTAAGTGCAGCTGCTCTGTAGGGGAATGTAGCATATTAGCATGCTTGATTGATCCATCTATAGATTGCATGTTAGTACTGCAGACAGCTCCATGGCTAGAGGCGATACCTCATCATTATGTTTTGAGAGGAGCAAAACAGCCAGATCAATTTTTCTTCTCCAAAATGTAATTTCAAAAGCTTTGGCAAACTAGGAAACATCAGGTTCTTTTGCCCTGTGAGTTCTCTTCTGTTCTAAGAGAGTGAAAACTCTATGTAACAATCTACACTAATTTATTTTGATATTTTGCACTTTAAAAATATTCAGTATTTGTTTTAAAGATCCAAGTATGTAATAAATAATTGTGTGCACACAGAGATCATCCCCACTCAGCAGAGCCGAATGAATGGCTGTAAACTGATAGAGCCATGTAAGGAAACAAGGAGACAGTGGTTGTTGGCCAAACAACACATACAGACTCATTTCTTGTAGACGGGGAAATCCAATTTCCTGAAGAAGGACCATCCCTCCCCTCACACGAAAGAAGTGCTGGTGTGAGGTGTGGTATCTCCAAGCTCCCTTAGCCCTGAGTACCTCCCACTGCTGTTGCAGATGAAAGGAAACAACAGAAAGAAGTCTTCATCAAGCTGGCTGTATCAAAACAACTGTGAAGACTTCACAGCCAGAGGAATGGCGCCACATTCAGCGATGTCATGCTCACTTTGGAAAAGCAAAAGAGATCCAGATCTTGGGGACCAGAGATGTGCCTGAAGCTAGAAATTCAGTGAAAGAGAAATTGCAGCTAGCTGCTGGGAGCCAGAAAGGAGACTAAGCCAAAACGGAACAGTGACAGCTTTTGTACAATTAATACAGGCTCTTTTCCAACAAAATAACCTTTTCTGCTTTATTTAATCATCCAAATGAAATGAATAATAAGGGGTGGTGGAAGGGAATTGCCTCGTTCAAGAACATCCTGGATGATGGAAACTCACTGGACTTGATTGCTGCTTTTTTCATTGTAATTTTTCTCCTCTGAGGCAAGGATGGAAGAAGAAAAGGGAGAGAATCAAAATCAAGTGAGTTTAGGAGTGGACAGCTACTTGCCGTTGGGACATTTCTGTGTCAGCATGGTCAAGGGAATGAAAGAGTCACACTGATCATCGAGGGGTGAAGCAGGGGAGGGACTGGATAGTCATTAAGGCCATTATTTCCACCTTTGTGATGAATAGTTAGGATCAGGAAAAAGGAAAATAGTATGAAATGCCCATTGTTGACCAAAAGCAAAGCAGCAAGACAGATGAGCTGGTAACAGCTAACACTGACCCTGCTATCAGATGGAGAAAATGGTAGGCAAATGCTCACAGCTGCTCAAAAATTCTTCTGCAGGAGCAAGAAAACCTCTCACATCTCTTCTGCCTCAGCTACTGAGTGTGAGGACTGAAATAACATTGAAAAATATGTCTAAAGGTAAAAAAATGAAGAATAAGCTTCTGCATAGTAAGTGTTAAAGAGTTAGTGCATATCAGAATGTATGCTTTATTAATACAAATATTTCTAGTGACAAGTTCTGATGCTGTTGCTCCCATTTTCCCTTGCAGATTATTGTATGACCTAAATAACTCCTGAAAGGAGAGCATAGATAGATGAGACTATCATGACTATCCATGTAAAAAACATGTTAATATGGATCCATGGTTTCTTGCACTTGAAATTATTGTAAGTAGAAAATTTTAGGCATAGAAAAAGAAAATAAGAAAAAAACCCTCACAAATTAAACCCTAAGGAGGGATTCACCTCACCTAAATTTAGGTGTCTGAAAGGCTGAAATATTGAATCCCTCTACTGATGGAGAGAATAATTTCAGTACAGGATAAATATAGAAAATGAATTAGATTAATTTATATTATTTGGAATTGCTTTTGCTTAGCTAGTCACTCCAGAAGGAGAATATACAACTAAACAGCTCACTTAAAGGAATAAAGCTATGTGACATTATTACATCATGAGGGTCGAGTGGGATGTGCAATGGCACATCTCAGAGAATCTTATTATTAACTCATACACATCATCATCCCTTTGAAACAGCAGTGCACTAGTTCTGTATGTAAATGTTATAAAAGGGGAGGACTGGAAACACTCATTGCCTTTACAAGAACAGAAATGACAAGTTTAGAAAATAATGTTTGTTGTACTAAATGAAATAATAAAATTATATATTTCCATAATTGTTATCTAATATTTAATAGGCAGCTTTGGGGGGTAGAAAACATTGCCTTGAGGATAAAATTACCAAGCACTGCCTAACTGAGCTATAAATTATCTAAAAGTGACCACTGCTGTGAGGTTTTCTGGGCATACAAGCATGTAATACTGTGGCAAAAGTGGAGTATAAACTTGTTTTCTACCTGTTCTGAAATAATATTGCTCCAGCTTAGTAAAATTCAACGCAGATTTTTGACTGCATTCTTCCTTAGTAAGACCCCCTCTGTTCCTCTTGCAGCCAAAGTAACATGATTCATCTGTACCACTGAATTATTTCTAGCTCACTAAACAAAGTCACTGCCTTTTTTTCATGTTTATACACTCTTCAAAAGCCCCTGCAGACCATTAAGAGCCTTCTTCTTGAGTCTCACAGTAGCCAATATGTCTTTTGTTTGAACAAAACCACACAGTCCTGATTGTCAGTTTGTGAACAGGCATCTCTTTCTTTATCATCATGCCCAGAAATTATTGCTCATCTTTTCCAAAGTGTTTTGATCCAAAGTACCATGTGGGAGGAAATAAAAAAGGCTCAGCAGGAGACGGATGTTAAGGATGGAGTTTCAGACTTTGAATTTGCTGCCTTTTATAAATTAAAATAAGATTATTTATATAAAATGATCAAATGATGGTCAAGCATGGAAGCACTCAGAAGTTCATTTGGGGTCAGCTCCCAGGATTTGTTTAACCAACTGGATAATAATTCTTCCCTCCCATGTGACTCTTTTCCAAAGTGCCATGCCAGCTCTTTCACTCTTCCCTTCAAAACCATTTTTTTTTTCCTTCAAGTGGACCCTTTCTATTAAAGCTTGTAACTCCTCTAAATCCAGTGATGATATCCTTCACAGTCATGGTTCCTGGCTTCTTACTCTGGACAGGCAGGCTTTGTGGGTTACTACACGCCTCCTTCAGTTCAGTCACTGCACCCCTCCTCCTTCCGTGAGTTGTAGCAGTGAGAGCTGATCCTTAAGCTGGCAGATCCCAGTCCTCTCTCTGTCTGGATTACATGCACGTGCATTTTTTATTTCTATTTCAGAGGGTTTCCAAATCTGCCTCAGTAACTCCCAGAGCCACTGTGCTGTGTAAATTCACTCAAAACCAGAAAATGGGAAAGGAATTAGGGATGGGAAGTGAGGTGAGAGTTGGTCTTGATCACAGTCATTTTTTATATACCCTAAACATGTGGTACAGTTCAACAGTCAAAAGTCTGCCCTAATTATTCAGAAAACTGCATTTTGATATATGTATACAGCAGTATATCTATATGTATACAGCAGTCTGCCCATTAAGATTCAGCAGCATTGGAAGCTATAGGAACACACAGACAATAAAAGGAAATTTTTACTTTTCATTCTTCTGTTCCCTGGTAGTTTCCTCATTTGTTCTGCCTGCCCCTACACCTCCATACACCTTCTTCCTGAGGACCTTTTTACTTCTGTCCACTTCTGATCTCCCTATCTTGTTCCTCTAATTTTGTGTTCATTGACAAACATGAGTTATCTAAGGACTTATCACCAAGGAGCAGTACTTCTGAAGGAATTCAAGGTATCTGTGATGCAAATGATAGAAGTGAAAATTCTGGTCATTCCATCAACCTGTAATGTCCACCTGCAGTTTTAAAACTTGTTATGGCTCTGACCAACCTCACCTAAATTCAAATTTAGATATCCTTTGAGCAAAATACTGGACTAAATGATCTCCAGAGGTCCCTTCCAATTTCTTTTTAATCAATAGTTCCAGAAATAGGAGTTATCACTCCTATTAGTGGAGTTATCACTCCACTAAAAGCAAGTGTAAGCCTCTTGCTTTTATTTTTCCTCATCAACAGTTACAATGCATTTTTGCACCCAGATGGTGCAAAAGGCAAGATGGAAGTCAAGACTGCTGGGAAGGCTGGCCAGGTCTTAAGCTCTCTGTATGAGATTACTTAAACATTTCAAACTTTCTGGGGATGAAACAAAATCAACAATTTGGGTTAGAAAATTACATATTTTTTTTTTTTTAAATAGGATAAAAGGACTTACAGAAAATATGGAAGGCAATAAAAATGCTAAATCAGCACTGTAAAATGTTTCCCATCATGATGAATCTTGATGGCAAGTGTGGATACCAACCCAAGCCTTGTCATCGTAGCATCTGAACAGCTTCTATGCTGAACTGGTATTTCTAAAGGAAATAGTTGAACTTGATAGAAACATTAGGAAACAAGAAAAAAAGCTTTTGTAACTGGAAACCAACCCATTCTTATTATTACCTGAAGCACTGCTTGTCTCTTTGTTTGTCTGTTAGAGACTTAGTGGTCATAATATTACCAAGGTAAAAGCAAAATGTAAATGGTTAAGCTGGTACAGTTTTCTATATAAGTTATGTTCCATGGTGTGCCAATGAACCACGCAGTTATTTTCTCCCTTTCATGTCACATGAATGGGTTTTCAGAACCTTGCGCAGCCTGTGAAGGACAGCAATGTATTGACCCCTCCAACCTTTTGCTTATTCTGGACTTTGATTGACTGATCTCCTCTCTTCTTACAGCGTTGGCAGCTGCCAGGAAGAACCACAGCCTCAGACAGTCAAATTACTGAATTTTGAAAAGGTGAAAGCAGCACAGCTTGGTTATGCTGTGATATCTCATAAGCCCATGTCAGGTGTTAAAATTCAGATGTCTTGTTCTTGTGACAAAGGTAAGTGCAAGAACAGGAACATTAACAAGAAAATTAGAATGAAAATTCTTTCAATAAAAACTTTAACCAAACACTGCGATGATACAAATTTAATCTCCCCTTGTTATAAAATAGTCTATGAACTGATCGCTCTTAGATACAGAGCCAAATTCTCACTTTTCATCACTATAACAATCAAACAGTAGAATTTTGTGCAATTCTTATATGAATACAGACATTGATTGCATCAATATTTACATATTTCTAGGAAGACTAACAAATATAGCATCTTTTTAACTAATAATGGACTGTTACAAGAGTGAGAGCTATCCCATCTTCAGCTAAATACTCCATTTGGTTAGACTCCAAGGTAATAGAATAATATCAAGTATTTGGAATTCTTACTTTCTTTTGAAATGTGTCTAGTTCCAAGAGTGCTATTATCTTCTGTAGCACGTACATCACTGTAGTTCTCTCTTTGCTGGGTTGGAAACTAGGTGGATGGCTGAGCCCAGAGAGTTAAATCCAGTTGGCGACCAGTCACAAGTGGCATCCCTCAGGGCTCAGTTTTGGGATCAGTCTGGTTTTATATCTTTATCAATGACCTGGATGAGGGAATCAAATGCACCCTCAGTAAATTTGCAGATGACATGAGATTAAGTGGGAGTGTCGATCTGCTTGATGGTAAGAAGGCTCTGCAGAGGGATTTGGACAGGCTGGTCAGTGGGATGAGGTTTAACAAGGCCAAGTGCCAGGTCATGTCCTTTGGTTACAACAGCCCCAGGCAAAGCTACAGGCATGGGGAGGGGTGGCTGGTACATAATATAAAAGACCATAGGAATGTTCAAATGTCTGAAGAGAATCTGTAGTCTGTAATATGCGAGTCACAGAATCACAGAATTCCCTAGATTGGAAAAGACCTTTAAGATCATCTAGTCCAATCATTAACCTAACACGGACAAGATCTTGACTAAACCCTTGACTAAACAACCCCAATTCCCTCAGTACTATGTCCATGTGACTCAAATACCTCCAGGGATGGGGACTAACCGCTTCTCTGGGCAAGCCATTCCAGTGCCTGATAACCCATTCAGTGAAGAAATTCTTGGCAAAATCCAGTCTGAACTTCCCTTGTCATAACTTGAGGCCATTTCCTCTTGTTCTACCACTTGCTACTTGGGAGAAGAGACTGACCACCACCTCTGGACAGTCTCCTTTCAGGTAGTTGTAGAGAGTGATAAGGTCTCCCCTGACACTCCTCCCCTCATCCAGATCATTGATAAAGGTATTAAATGGAAGTGGCCCCAGTACTGAGCCCTGGAGGACACCACTCTCAACTATCTGCCAGCTGGATTTAACTCCATTTACCACCACTCTTTAGGCCTGACTGTCCAGGCAGATTTTTTACTCAGTGAAGTGTACATGCATCCAGGTCATGTGCAGCCAGTTTCTCCTGGGGAATGCTGTGGGAGATGGTGTCAGAGGCTTTATTAAAGTCCAGACAGACAACATCCACAGCCTCTTCCTCATCCACAAAGTGGGTGATTGTGTTGTGGAAGGAGATCATGTTAGTCAAGCAGGACCTACTCTACAGAAGCCTAAAGAAATCTGGGCAGAAGACAAATGTCCCAGAAGAGACAATTTCTGTAGCATTCTAATAATGAATCCTGAAAGATGTTTTTAGTGACATTAATAAGCAAGTCTGAAGTATACCAACATCACAAGTAATATATTAATAGAACCATATAGATAAGCATCATAGACTGATACAATTGTTCTTAATTGCATTGTATTCTTCACCCTGATTAATAGATAGCTCTTTAAATTACATCATACTACTTAAGTATATAAAGCATTTTAAAAAGGAGCAATCATCTTCAATCCAAGAACAGTTAAATGTAGTTAAATTGACATTGGGGCGTAGGAAGTAGTGATAGGTGTAATTATGGCACTTCTGTGACCTCCTAAGAGGGAATTCTGCTGATTGAATTAACTTGTGAGCAGATTGCAGCTTAATGTTGATCTTTAGTGAACATCCAACCCAAACCATTCTACAATTCTATGATTCTAATGATTATATGATAAAGAAACATTTAGCAGATAGTGAGGAAAGCTTGGTAATATTTTTAGTTCTATAGGTCTATACTCAATTTTCTTTTGCCATCAATTACTGATTGCTCTTTAGCATCTCAAAGAAAACCATCTGCCCTCAGCTCCTCTATTCTTTTCTAATCCTTTTCTACTAAAGGAAGGCTGCTTGTTGAACACTTCCTAGCATGCTTTGATGCCTTTGTATCTCTGCACATTCTTTCTGCTGAAGTCCTCTAAGTAAAAAGCTTGGTCAGGAGATACTCTTAAAAAGGCAAAATCCTTCCTGAAAAATTGAAAGAAATATTTTTCATACAGCACATTATGAATTAAAAGTTCAAAAGGTATGACTCCTTCCACAAGTTTTCCTCATGTACATAAATCCTCACCAAGGCCTGCTATTTAATCTTTGTGGATCAATTTGTTGGACCAAGACCTTCAAGACAGGCATAGTCTTCCTGGACTCACAGACTTAATAATTGAAACTCCTATAATTACTGAAAACAAATCTGTGTGTGAGTGTTTGGGTCTAAAGATGATACAATTTTGAAACTACAGGATTTTACAGACTACTGATAAACTGAAAAAAGAGAGGTGGAAATCATTAAATAAATATTTTTTTATGACTCATTCCACAGTAAAGTTTGGCTACATATTTACCATAATTTTCTATCTATGAATAAAAATATTTTGCATAAAATTATTAAAAACGGTAACAGTAAGATGAGTTATTAGAGCAAAGAAAATATATTTCCCTGACAATGTCTCTGGGAGTAGATTGAGTACTCTTTCTAATTGACTTTCAATGACTTTTAAGAAAAATCTGGATTTGAAGACTTTAGACCATGGATACTCTTTGGATCAGTTGTCAGCTGGTCTGTAGCCAAATATAATATAACAGCCCTAAGATAAAAGCTATCCCCATTGCTATGAAAAACTGAGAATGGGTATATAGATACAGTCTCTAAGAAATTAATGCTTACTTCATCCCTTGCGTGTGACTGCTGAAGTTTGTTGAGCTACAATTAAAGACAAATAGTTAGGATACAGCTAAGATAAGGAAAGCATGTAAATAGGTTATATTGACCTAATATATAACCTAATATATTAACATATATTTCTTTGTCTGTATTTCATATCTGACAGCTTCATTTTGGAGATATTTTGCCAAGGCATTGTGGGTGTGTTTCAGCTATCAGAGGAAACCTAGTTTTCCTTGTATACATGTGCATGAGGATGACTAAGTTATTACAGTCAGTGAAGATAAGATCAGTATAGTCATGGTTCTGGAAAAAAAATGACCTCTCACTCAGAGAAATTAGGCACCACTTTGGTCATTTAAGTCCCTTCAGAGTTCTCATTGATTTTACTGCCTTGCCTGCAGGTAGGTATCTAGGATAGGATTTCCTGCCTGGACTCCAACTGATTGTACAGGCAGAAACATACCACCCATTGGTCCTCTGCCATATTTATCAGCAGTGTGCCATGTCATTGATACCCCCTGGTGTCTTAAATGGCTCTGGAGACCTGAATGTGGGCACCTTCATAAAGCCAAAGTTCTCCACTGTGTATAGGCACCTAAGCTAAACTGTGTCAGACCTTAAGAGGAACCTCACCCAAGTTACGATGTTCTCAAATCTCTGCATGTAATAAACTGACAGGACAAAGACATGAAACTGTCAAAAAGACTGGGAAACTGCAGATCCTTCTGCATGAAGAGGGAAAGTTCTTCAATTGTTAGAATCCAGGTACTCATGAAAAAATGAATAATTTATGCAACCAAGGCTGGATTATACTGTCATTTATGTTTAATGTCTTTCATTGTAGAGGGCTCCTACATCAAAAGAAATACATGTCTTACAGTTGTAACACAATTACCTCTCTACAGGGACAATCTCAGTCAAGTAGTATATAGGTTATTGCAAAAGAATCTTGGAAGAAAGCAAGGTTTGTCAGAGGACACTAAGATATGCTCTTATTTTTATCAGAAATGTGCCTTAAGGCTGAATTTTCAAATACAGGCAATCGAACGACTCTCATAACTGCACAAGACACAGTGATTTGAAATGCCAATTAGGTAATTTCACATACGAATGCAGAGTTCAGTGCTATTTGCATATGTATAAGCTGCTTTCCTTGCATAGCTGTGGAGAGTGCACAGCAGCCATGAATAAACATTTGTAAGCACTTTCAAAGAACACTTCAGCCTTGCTGTCTGTCACTTGAAAACTGTCTTTAAATGCTCATGCAGTGAAAAGAAGACCTCAGTTTTTCAGGAGTCAGTGGACTTTTTCCCCACTGTGTGGGATTTATTACGTGATTGGTCCATAGTTCTTGGGCCTCAGAAGGGCCATATATTCCAGTAAATTTAGCTGTTTGTTTTTGTTTTTTTTTTAATGAACATAGGTAGATCATACCTTTCTGAAGCAATCACAGGTGTAAATAATTCCAAGAATCTGCTTGAGCCTGACACCCGAGTTTTGATTTTTCTCCTTTTAATTTTCCCATCCTTTGTCCTCTTAAGTCATTTATTCTGTGCAAAGGAACAAAAATTGGTTCCCTCATAATAAGGATTTTTTTCACTTCTTTCTATAGGGTCAGAAGGCATCACATCTGTAATAATCCAAAGAGAGTAACATACAGAACTAGAAACATTAGATACTCTTGTATGCTTAATAAATGAAAACAAGTGAACATTGACTGAGTTAAAAGGCTGGCTGTTTGAGATTAAAAAACAGGTAAATGGTAGGATTAATACACGTTTGTTTCAGTACCAGCTTTGCAAAGGTGCTTAAATAAGACTTAGATATTCGCCAGTCGGCATATATTACAATCCTTAAATCCAGGAGCCAATTTACACAGATCTTCAAAATCTGCATGAAAAATCTAGAATAATGAGGATGAAACAGAGTGGTCAATTAAGTGCACAAATACTCTTATATATCTTTTTATCTTTACATTTACTGAACTTTGATGTACTTTTGAGTTCTTGTTACTATCTGAAGAGTGTGTCAAAATGGAATAGGTTTTATAGCTGGATTTCTCAAAACCTCACTACTAAAAGGAATTTTTTTAAAATTTATTTTCCCCTGAGAGATTTAGCACTGTGCAGCAGTGAACAGCTTTTTCTGGTTTTATAATTTGTTAATTTGTCATTCCCGCAAAGAATTAAAAAAATATAAATTCAAGTGCCCATAGTAGCAACAAAAAAAAGCTAAACAAAAAAAAAAAAGCTAAACAAAAATACAGTGAGAGATAATTTCCTGCACTAAATTTTCTAGTTCACAAGAGGGTGAACTAGAAAATTCACACTTAGGTATATTTTTCAACAGCCAGTTTGTCTTTCTTTTCCAGATGATACCTGAATTTTGTAACAAGACTTTTTAAGTGCATGATTACTTATTTAGAGAAGAACTTCAAATATCTATTCAGTGACCTTCATCCTCCTCCTGAGTTTTCTATCTATCGTAAACGTGATATTCTTTCTGTCTGCAACATAACACATATTTCCTTGGCTAAGTGTGAATTACGGTATTAAGAGGGTAAAGACAGTGCTGTAGCTCCTGCTATTAGTCAAAGTTCCATCCAGACTTTCTGTGGAAAGCTTAATCAAATCTGTGCCAAACCCCAAGCTTATATAGCACTCTTCTGCAACGGTCCACTAATTCAGGTGCAGTTTAGATGTTCAAGTGTTCACTTGAATGTCTATGTGAGTAATATGATTAGAAAACAGTTGATCAAAATGATCAAATGGAAGTTCTTTGTGACAAAAAAAGCTGTGCTTTGTTTGGGAATAACTTTTTGGTTGGAAGAATCCATCTGTTTTTTTAAATGAAAGTTAAAGAAAAAGGTAGTTCTCTTTTGTTGAGCAACACAGTAGTCCTCTTCCTGCTATCTATGGACAAAGAAAAAGGGGGAAAACACATTTTATAAGTTTTATTCCTTTCGTGAAATGTCACAGAGCCAGAGTCCAATTTGCTTTTAGAAAAGAAAAAAAAGGAAAAAAAATCTTGGTGAAAATATACTCTTCTTTCTACTGCAAGTAGTGACATGACATACATCCCATTTTTATGCTTCCAAAGTAAACCAAATCGTAATAATGTCTTGAACCTTTCTGTTTCTCCTCCTAGGCAAAGTGCCTGTCACGCTTTGTGAGAACTGATTTATACCACAGATGTCAGGCCACACCTTGAGCACTGCATTCAGGTTTGGTCCCCACTATACAAAAAAAAATGCAGACAGGCTGGAAAGGGTCCAGAGAAGGCCCACAAGGATGATCAGAGGACTGTAAGACCTGCCATATGAAGAAAGGCTGAGAAAACTGGGTTTGTTCAGCTTTGAGAAGAGAAGGCTTAGGGGAGACCTTATTACCATGTGCCAGTACATAAAAGGTGACTGCCAAGAAGAGGGAGACTCCCTTTTTACAAGGGGTCACATGGAAAAGAGAAGGGGTAATGGGTACAAGTTACTCCTGGGGAGATTCTAATTGGAGTCCACAAGAAAATTTTTCACCATGAGAACAAATAGACATTGGAATAATCTCCCAAGGGAAGTGGTGGACTCCCCTACACTGGATAGTTTTAGGACTCAGTTTGAGAGGGTGCTGGGCCATCTCATTTAAAATATATATACATATTAGTTTACCTTAAAAGGTTGGACTGTATGTTCCTTGAGGTCCCTTCCAACCTGATATTCTAAGAAATCTATGAAATTTATGGGAATCTACTAAATGCCAGAAATTTCTCTTGTACAGTTGGTCAAGAGTTCCAAACAACACCATATCTACCATCTGGAAGAGGTGTTGCTACATTCAAGCCACTGTAAGGAAAATTAAAAGAGAACTTTCTCCCACACACAGCTTGACTATGTCTCTGCTGGTAAATTGATGTGCCTGAGGCCTCCTCTAGCTTCCCTCTGGGCTATGATTCCAGACCTGTTAACTCCCTGAGATATGTCTGAGAAAGTGTGAGCTGATAAGACAAAACCATATCAGAGATCAATCCGTTCAGACAGAAACAGGCCAATGTGTGGGGATGTTTCTTGGCTAAGATTAATTCACTAGTATATATGTGGCCTTTGAGTCTAATATTCCCAGCAATGCCATGGCAATTTTTTTCCTCTTAGAAATATTTCTAATTACTCTTCTAATCCCAAATGTGCTACATCATGATAGCTCTGTCAAGTAGGAGTAGCTGTTTAACTGATCTGCTCCTGTAGCTACTTCATAGTTAAATTGAAGGTAGCATTGTGAGAATGTCTTATATTTGCTTTGAGATAGCACACATGTTCTGAGATCAGGACATGATACAAATGCAAAACAAAAAAGAGGGCTCAGTCCATTCTGCATCTTCAATAAGAAATCTGACAGCCATTTTTTAAAGCATTGTAGGGAGCAATAGATCAATACCTTATCTTTATAATGCCCTAAGCTAATGCATCTCAAGAATGACTCAAGCTCAGGAGGGTATCAGAAAACGGGTCATGGAAATGGAAAAAAAATTACAATCTTCTAACACAAGCAAGCAAACAAGGGGTGAAATACAAAAAAATAAATGAGCATTCCTATTTGAATAGTAAATGAAAACCATGAGGGTGAAAACTGTGTGTAATATTCATCAGGTGTTACTTCAAAAACACAAGCTGACCATTGTTCAGGAAGTAGCACCATAGGACTAGCAACAGTATTTTTTCCTACCTACTAAAGCTTAAAACTATGGCATCTGAGCAGCTGCTTTGTCCTGAAAGTCTTTATGTTCCAGGTGTGTGATGTACTGCTGAACTATGTCAGACATATATGATCTAACTCCAAAGAATTAATACATATGACAGACTGTGCTGCTCTGTTCAGAGATACTGTCTGGGATTTCAGAAATAACTTGACCGCACCATCTCAGGAAGCTGTCTCAGACATTATCATGCAGGGAAGGCATGGATCAACCCCCTTTGAAAAACTACCACTATATGACCTGTTTGACCTTCAGTGTATTAAGGACATGCTGTCTTCTGTTTTTTTCACAGATAGAAGCTTCTGACAAAGATCTCTGGGGAGCTTCAGATGCAGGAAATTTTGCATGCCTCTATTTTGTGCAGTGCTATCTCTCAGTCACGTTCCCAACTTCAAATATTCCCAAGTTCAACACGAAAATAAAGATAAAATAAAGCCACTGAATCTACTGCCAGTAAATACACATACAATAGTAAAGGAACTTCATAGACTTTCTTTTCCTGCAGGCACGAAAAAATGGTATTGTTCATCAGATTTCCTGAGAGCATCATTTTCTTTCCTTCTTACTGTGTTCATTTATCATGCTAACTGCTGCTTGGAGAAAAATAAAGAAAAATATTATACTAGGCATGATCAGTTAGTACTGACAGAGTAAGTTCTTCTGCGAAGCTTTAGAAATAAAAGGAGATTTCAGTGCCACTCTTGAATTTAATTAATTTAAATAAAAAGTCAAATATTGCTACCTTTTGTTTTTCTGTCAGTTAAGCAGACTCCTGTAGCAAGTGAATGGCACTTTCCCCTTTGGTTACACAATATTTATATCTACTCCAGAAACAGGTGAAAAAAAAAAAAATCTGTCTTGTCAAGCCATAATAGCACAGGGAGGAGGAAGACATCCAAGATTTCTAAGGGAGGAAAGATATATCAAAGGAAATATAAGGCTATTAACCTGTATTTTACACTTGTCCCCCATGAGTACTGAAAAAAATCAAAGAATTTGAATTTTTGCCTGGGACAAGATTTTATGTTTAGAACAGTAACTTTATATTTTTTTCTGTAACGTAAAGAAATAGGTATGGTGCAATAGATGTTTGGTAAGCCTTATTAAAGGTATTAAATCACCTTATCAAGTATATTTTATTCATCTTTTAAAGTCTCAGTGTGGGATTTGTGTCACCTGCGATTAGATGTCTGTTTTGTAGGTTGGCAAGCTAGTGATTGAGTCCCTTAAAGTCAGTGGATACAATTGGATTTACTGGTCTAATTCAGTGCTTCACAAAGGTAACTGGTGATTCAGCATTTTGGATTTGATTGGAGCTTTTATTAACTCCTATGCTGTGATGATTTCTTTTCTACTTCATTCCTGAAATTCTAAAGTCAGTATCAGGGAGTTGTTGCCTTCAGAGAATTAAGTTGTCTTTCCCCTGCCCTTACGTGATACAGTAGCATTGATGGATTAAGAAAGAGTCTTCTTTTTATGAAAGCTTATTATCTTTTTGACTGCCTGTCTAGAG
The DNA here is from genome assembly GCA_013399075.1 of Chloroceryle aenea. Taxonomy (NCBI): domain Eukaryota; kingdom Metazoa; phylum Chordata; class Aves; order Coraciiformes; family Cerylidae; genus Chloroceryle; species Chloroceryle aenea. The sequence continues at coordinate 549,678 of VWZY01002526.1, read as the reverse complement.
TACATCTCTACATTAACCCTGCAATGCAGCCAAGGTACAGGAAATGCAATTATGGTTTATAAAATAAGAAAAGCATTATAATACTTCTCAAAAAAAAAAAAGAAAAAATCAAGAAGAAAAAAAAAGGCGATTGCAATGCTAACTTCTCCAGTTACTGATTTCTGGACTTTATTTTTGTGTTTTTGCAGTTTTGTTTTTTTAGAGAATGATTTCTCCAGCTGAGGTAGTTCTGTTTAGGTAACCAGTAGCTGTGATCTCACTTGCAGGGATGGGGATTTGGTGTTTTTCCAATCTGCAGATTAGTAGCCTCTTACACTAAGCCATAAGCTACAACACAGCTCTCTTTTTTGCATGCCTGTCAAAGACTTGCCTTTTCTTCTGTTGCAGCTTAAGGCAGCATGTGAGGCAACACGCTTGACAGAGTTATGCTGGGCAGCATGGCTCTCATCACTTTTGTTTTCCCTGGGTTTTGACAGGTTGTGGTAACCCTGGCAACCACCTTGCTGCATTGTTAGTGCCCATGTACAACGTGCTGGTGCACGTGCCTGAAGGCTGCTAAATGCTGTGAAAGAGTCCATGAAACGCTGCTTTAGATTCTCTCTCATGCTTTGTATTGTCCAAGGAAACTGCACTAGTTTGTCAGCAAAATGCTTATTATTTAACAGTGGGGAGTCTTTTCACAAAGCATGAGCATTTTGCAGTTTCAATTGAGATGTCTTGTTTTATGAGGGTTGTATTTTACACCCCTGCAGAAGGCTACAGGACAAACAACAAAAGTGCCTATCCCTAATTTCTGCAGTGATCCTTGCCCATGGAGTTTTATCATTCGCAGTTCTACAATGCACAGTTATTGCTGTCTCACTTTGGGATGCTGTGAAACAAGCTACCCCACTCTGCCCAGATACACCATGTTAGGAAAAAAAGGCCATTGCTGAAACTGCAGAACTAGGTCCTTCTAGTATCCTGGAGACCTTAGAGAACGGGAGGGATGGAGGAAGAGCAAAAAACAGTTAACAGTAAAACAAGGGGACAGACTAAAGGCAGAAACAAGGTTTTGTTTCACTTATAACTTGAATGGCTAAGACTGCCCAGCTTCAGAAAACTTCATTAATTGTGATGGGTAGCTATAGAAACGCTTCTACAAAAAACAAAATTATGCCTTCCCAAGAGATAACAATATACTGTTGTATTCTTTTGAGAGTATGGATGCAGGTCATCACTTAATATGTACTTGGGGAGCAATTAAGATGTTTATGGTCATGGTTGCATTGCTCTTGCTTAGCAGGACAGTGTTACCTGCACAAAGTATATCTCTTTTTTCCCCTTCTCCACTAGTTAGCCTTCCCAAACTACATGCTTTCTGTGTTTTGAATGCTTAACTATATTGAGTCCTTTACTGCTTCACTGTGTTTTACTTCTACAGAAAAGAAAATGACTGTGTAACTACCATGGTGGTTTTGTGATTTTTCTTTTCTCTAGCCAGACAACTTGTTATTCAGTTTGACTTAGGGGAACATCTCTATAGTGCATTATTCATCGTGGTGAAATCTAAAAACAGATGTGCCATTAAAGCCAGCACAAGGTTTACTAAAACATGGAAAGACAACTGGAGCTGATGACTGATTTTTTTAATACAGAAAGACCACTGAGGTACAGAAACAAATCCATCTTTAAAGGAAGAGAGGTTTTATCATGTGCTCAACACCAAATCCACGTTTACTATGATCAGTATGGATCAGCTTATTTCCAGAACTGATATTATGTGGATAGGACAGGGGCACTTTGTGAAAATTAAGATAAATGAAGGTTTTATTTTCCTAAGACGAGTATCATTTTATTTCACAAAGCCAAGAAAGCCCAGTACAGAATAGGACTCTGCTGAGCTGCCTTGCCCAACAAGGTAGCAGGTAAGAGAGGCAGAGGTGAATGCTTAACATGATGCCTGAACATACAGAAAAATGATGGTGCTGTTGCTACCCCAGTTTACTGAGGGTTATCTATCTTGTCATATTAGACCAAGTCTATTGACATACACAAGGAAAGCAGGACTGTGATTCTGCCTCCCTCAGCGTCATGGCAGCAAGGAAAAAGACAGTAAGGAAGCATTTTGACCCTGTGGATTGCTTGAGCGACTGGAGGAGCAGGAACCCTGCAACTCTGCATTCTCATTATGTCCATGCTTAAAGAAAGGCCTTTGTACATGTCTGCAGATATAAATCAATAATAATAATAATATTTTTTTTAAATCCCCCCCCGAAAAACAAACCACAACAATAAAAACAAGCAAACAAACCAGGAAAAAAAACCCTAACAAATATACAAAAATTTCATTCAAATTTTTTTTTTTAAATGTTTTTTCTTTTTCATATTTTTTAATCTTTGGACACTGTGACACCTGAAGAGTGTGAAATATATGAATTGTAGAAGCGCTGTCTCTATCTTGCTTTATAATTCTACTGAATCTTCCTATGGATATAGCTGTTAGAGTGCTGATCATTTAATCCAATTAACATGGGATTTCTATGAATGTCGATGCCAGTTCTCTGGACAGAGAAATTCTTTACAAGGCTTTCCAAGAATACCTTTCAGAGCTGTTCACTCCTTTTCTAGTATTCCCATTTGTGTGGGTCAATCAGTTACAGAATTTTAGCCAGATTTATTTTCTGATTCCAATGTAGTAGAACTCAATGCCAAAACTTTACTAAAATTCATAAGAACTGTTTTTCTTAATGCCCAAATATCAGTCAAATGTGCACATAAGAATGTATGCTTTGACTAAAGAAAGAGAAAAAAAAAACAGCTATACATTCTCATAGCTGGTTTGGTAGGAAAACTTTGGCTATGTGTGCACTAAAGGAAAAATTCAGAAGAGAAACTAAATGTAAGAGAAACCTGTAGAAGTGTATGACTTAAAATTAGTATTTTAAATATACTTTTAGTGTAAGGGAGAGGACAAAGAGACAAGCTTTTAAAGTGCAGTGGTGGCATTACATTGTTGATACAGGGGTGAAATTGGGAAAGTCAAAGCCTGACTTGAGCTGAAAGTGGCAAAGCTTATGAAAGGGCAACGTGATAAGCTTCTGTGGGTACATGAGTGGCAAAAGAAAACAAAGAAAAACATGAGCCTGTGGTGAGCCAGGCAAGCAACCTAGTGATGAGGAACACAGAAACATTAAGGTACCTGATGCAATTCTCGCCTCATTATTTACTGAAAGTCTGTTCTCAAGCCTCCCATGTATCCATGCCTCGTAGCAAGATCTGGAGGACAAAGGTACACACAGCAGAGGAGGCTGAAACTAGGGACTACTTAGGTAAGATAATTGCAGAGAAATACATTAGATGAGTAGACCATGATGTGGTGGACTTTCAGTGACTTTGAATCAGGTCTGAAGAACTCTTCCAAAGTAGTTGAATGCCAGCACTCATAATCCACTGCACAAATCTCACAGTATAAAACTCTTATGTCTTTCCTTGACCCTCTCTATACCTCCCTGACTGTCTCTGATTTGGGTATAGCACAAAGAGTTCCTACTTAAACCATTCTTTTGAAATGGTACAAATGAGTTTTTTTCTTCCAAAAAGCTTGTTGTATCAGGGTGGAGGTCAAGACACTGGCATTTTTTGCAACCTTCTACATTAAGAGGCTGCCATCTTCCACAGAATGGAAATAATTTCATGACTTTCATTGAGAAATGAGCCATAAGTATAAAATGTGTAGAGGACTGATTGAATTTTATATATGCATATGGCAAATCTTCTTCGAACACAGCTTTTCCACAAAGCACTGTTTCTGGAATTTGTATATGTAGCATATTTTTATGGCTGCCTCTTCATTTTTTTTCCCCCCACAAATAAATGCTTCATTTTTTGTACAACAAAACAAAAACATGGACAGAATCATTATTTCAGCTTTGGAAACCTGCCCAAAAAACCTTCATAACACAACAATGTCATTATAGTCATAGCAGACAAAAATTTCAACTTTTTTGCCCCATTTTAATCATAATGTACCTGAACTATAATAGAGTACAACAAATATTTTGTGTGAAATTAGACTGTTGTAACGTGTATTTATCTCAGTATGCTGTGTCAACCTCTGAATAGAGTTTAGTGTAAAATGATGATAGAACACACATTTTTTTGGAAGTGACAGTGAAAGCAAGCATGCACAACAGGTATAATTTTTGCAGTATTGACAGAATGATGAGTATTAAGGCTGTCAAGACTTTGGAGGTTTTGTGGCATATTCCAACACACACACTAACACCTGTTGCCTCCTTGTTCTCCTTCCTATTTAGCACTCAAGATCCTAGATTTCCAAGTCCTGTTATCAATGATTGGAGTTTATTAAAGTTTCATTGCACTGGTGAATAGTGTTTAAGTGCTGTGTCACTAAACACTGCAGTACACTGACCTTTATTGGCCCAGGTAATCTGTTTGTTTTTTGTTCTGGTGCAAACTGGAGCAGAAGTGTTACGGGAAAGGGACAGGAAGTGTCTTGGAGTTGGGGGCATGACATGTTAGAGTAAACCTCCCAGGCTTGAATGTAGATTCAAAATTTAGATTGCAATGGCGTTTAGAAATGAAACCTGAGCTTGAAATACAAATGCCCAATGTGGTATTTCCAGTTATACACAATTGCTTAACATCTGTTTGGGAGCAATTCTAGAGTCCATTCTAGTCACTTGTTTTACTGAAAGGATGTCTCTAGGTGACTGACAGGTGTCCACTGTCATATCTTCCATACCAGAAAGAGTATCAGTGCCTTTGAAAATGCTTCCTATTCCCCAAGTCAAAGGAATTACTCCCTGGTTCATTAGATCCTGCATAGCTGACTCCAAGGCTGGTCTTGATGTCTATCCTAAGTGTACCACCTGACTAATAGTGGAAATACGGGCATTCAATCTTCAAATGTTGTCAGAAAACAAAGACAGGAAAACTGGTAAAGAGATAATTTTTTGGTTCCATATTTCCCTCTGTATAGAAATTAAGAGATTTTTCAGGTATGCAGCTAGTTATTCAAAGCCTCAGGTTTTGACAGCAGGCAGATGCTTGACTGTTTGTTTATTTAGTTATTTGTTTATTATTTTCCCCTTTAAAGAAAATATCTGCTAAATTAATAATCTCTTCAGTATACATTTGTTTGCATGGCCAATGACTGAGTGCATTCAACCATTTCTCCACTGCCTTGTACACACAAACACACACACCAAAAAAAAACCCCAAAAAACCATCCCAAAACCAACCAACCAAACGAAACCAAAACCAGAAACAAAACTTGTCTACCTTTACTGCTGTACAGCTATCATTACTGTACTGCCTGAGCAGGTCACTGTCAGGAAAATTGGTTTTAGTCTGAAAATTTCCCAGTGGCTGAGGGATGTAAGGCCATTATATAGAGACCAAAAATGTTAAAGGTCACACAGATGTCTGCACTTGGAATGGCATCAAAATCTCCTGTCACATAGTTTGGAGCTCCACATAGTATATTCTCCTCTCCCTACCAAAAAAAGTTTTCCAAGTATCAGGATTTCCATTCCTTTGCTCTTTGGGAGAAGTGATATGCATTGCTTATCAAATTAGGCCAGGCTTTTAATCATGTTTGCAATAAGAACTTCAGCAACTAGAAACTCTTCCTGCTTGGCCATCATCAGAGCTTCAGTATCATGCCAGGTTCCCTGAGGGCTCTGCACTGCAGCCTCTCCTCATACACCACGAAGGCTCTGTCACAACAGACATATCACCTCCACACTACCCCCCCCAGATAGTGATCCCACACTGACTGAAATACCCCATCCCTCCCTCTGCATGTCACAACACTCCCTACACTCTTATGCTGATTTCTCCTACCCCTAACCTGCACTCACCTCCCTAATAAGCTCCACCAGATTGTCACGTTGCCAGTCCCAACATACCCAGAAACTTCCTCCCGGCCCCTCTGGTGAACATCTCCCTCTGACCACATGTTTCCTGACAGGCGTTAACATCACCACAGCATCTACTAGCACCATCTTCCCCTGTGAAAGCATGAAGCCAGCAGGAACAGTGCAGGATGAAATTGTATGGAAGAAAAAGTTTAGGCTGAAACACCACAGAGAAGAGCATGGAGATGCAGGGGCTGAGAGGTCCTTCCTGCGTGCCATGTTTTCTTTGTCCCGATAAACTTCCAACTGCCACAAGTACCTCTGCTGCTCTTTCAAAGTCACATGGGATGATTAATTTCTATCCTTCCTGTTGAAGCAAACATGCCTCTCAGAACCACTCTTTCTATAGCAGTCTGATTTAGGAAGTGATAGAGACACACTCAGCTGCTGTAGTGCTAACTGAAGGAGTCAGAAAGTGGTGTGAGCACCAGATTACTTGGTGGAGAGCTGTGTCATGTGGGAGAGATGTGGTCCACCAAAACAGTTCGACTAGGGCCAGCTGAACAGGTAAATTCCCAGGCAGACGTGATAGAGAGGGAACTGCGTACTCATTTTCTGAAATTCATGATTTACAGATTAAAAGCTACATTTCAGCCTTCTCCTGTCACTTATAGGAGACAATGCCAGACATTTTAATGGGCTCACCAGCTGATGTCTTAATTCTTCTTGGCCATGTCTTTGAGACAATTATTTTCCTCAATCCTCTAATAGAATCTGAGGCAAGAGTGTGGCTTGGCAGAGAACCCTCTTCTGTTGGGGAGCTCAGGGAAAATAAAAGAAGTCACAGCTTGGGCTAATATAGCAGGTAGAAAATCTAGGGCAGGATTGTTAGGGAGAGAATGTCTGTCTCTGCCTTTATGAAAAATCGCCCTTGAAGTATTTATTTATTTATATGTATTTAAAATATTTAACTAAGAATTGTCTGCTGAACATGGGCCACCACATTTTAAAAGACAGGAAAAGTGATATAAGCTATGCAATGTTTTCATGTTGCAAGAAAAGAATCACACAGCAACTGACTGAAACAACAAAGAAATTGTGCAGTTCTCTTGAGCCTGAACCCAAACACAAACAAACTCTGGGGAAGTCTAATTTCAGAAGAGGACAAAAAAGCCCTTTATGCTTCCCTCCAAAGTATAATATTGTAGGTATACATCACGGTGTGTGAGTCTTTTTATCTAATCAAAAAGCTCCTTAGTTGCTCAGTACCAGTCAGCAGATCACAAGTATCAAACAAGGAAAACATTAAAGTAGAGGCTGAGTCCAGTAATTTGTCACACTCTGTATGACCAGTCTGCTTTCAAATACAACATTAAGCTTACAACAAAATATTTCACCACTGTCCTTTTTATATAGCCCTTCATTTTCTAAAGTTCACTTTCTGCAGTTCATATCTCCTCTGATTTGAAAGACAAAGAGTTTTGTCAGGTTTCTTTGATTAATGAACATCTAGCTCTATTGCTCAATATACAAATCCCAGTCATTTATTTCTGTACCACAAACGCTGCTAGAAAAATCTAGGACATGTATAAATAGATAGTACATTTAGAATACTATTTCAAAGGAATACCCTCAAAACTGTTTTAAACTTCATAGATGGGATAAATCTGAAGGAAATCATGTATTTGCTTCACTTCAGATGACATTTCTTTAACGACAGCATTTTGCAAGATAGACTAGGCATGAGCAGTAGAAAATCATATTATGAATTTACTACTCACTGCACATTTAATTCAAAATTCTTTCCTTCTTCTGTGCAAAAGGGCTAAGAGCATTCAAGGTTTGATTGCACTTAGATTGATAGTGTAGGAATGACAGCTGACTCGCTTGTTCAATCATCATGGTAAAATAAAATAAAAATAAAACTGCTGATAAATTTGATGAAGCTAAACCCTGAAATCCATATAATTCAAGAGGCAGGCTAGAACAAATACTCTGTAAAAAGCCTTGGAGTAGTATTTCCCTTAGATTTCAGAGGATAAAGAGTGGTGCACTTGTGATTCTACTACTACGACAAAAGAAAAGTAATGAAATGCAAATATTTAGACAAGCATACTGTTGTGTAGTTAGGTGACACAATACTCAAAATTAAGAAACTACTTCTGACCTTGATGTGCAATTGAACTAGCCAATTCTCTTTCCACTTAGGTGGTTTGGTTTTGTTTTTGTTTCTTTTTGTTTTTTTGGTTTTTTTTTTTATAAATGTAAGCTTTTATGTGTTATTTTCTATTACTGTTGCAAGGTGTAAGGTATTCTGGTATACAGTGGGATTTTTGGTAAGCAAGGAGAAAGAAATTCTAGTTTATAAATTTTTAAACAAATTAACTGAGAAACAGTCACAAGTACTTTGTACATGGCATGATTTTTAAAAAACTGCATAGAAGACTCCTCATCTCAAATAACTTGCCACCTTCTTGAAGACAATTTTTATGTACGTTTTTTACATTAAATCATGGTTACAACAATGTATTGCAGGGTTATTTTCCTTTTTTTTTTAATGTATATTGCTACAGATACAGATAATTTTCTAAGTGTCATTGATCCATTGTAAAAAGATTAGTAAACTGACCTGAACTTCACAATAAAAGATGTTGTCTTGATTTACTGAATATCATTAAAAAATGTTATTTTCCTTTTCATTTCAGCAAGGTCCAAGGGAGCTTGCCTGCCAATGCCCATTACTGTGCCTCTGATGTGAGTTATTTCTGACTGATTCTGCCCTGAATGGGAAGCTTTCTCATTAACTTCTATGATGTCCCTGTGCCAGAGCTCACCATTCACAAAAATGGGAAAATGGTAACACCCTGAGTATGACTCAGCCAAAAAAAGTCAGGTCTGTAATAATGAAGGGCCCTAAGCATCAAGAACTTGAAAAAGCACACCAAGAGCTGTACAGAAGAAAGTTATTGACATCTCTTGCTGGATATACAAGCTTTATTTCAGAAAAGCCTGAGAGATCATGGAATGCTTTCATATTCCCCCTGGGTGAGAGGCCTTTTTGCTGTCTGTGAGAAAGCCTGGACCATGATGACTATATTCACAGCCTGCCTACATTAAGAAAAATTTCAGTATTCATTCAGTAACAACATATGGGTAAAATATGCTCCAAGAAGCACATTTTTGTTAGCTCATATCTGTCAGTAATTCTTATAAACCTTTCTAAATTCTTTCTTGAACAACGTTTTTTGGGGATGTGCAATGCAGCCCCAGTCCTGAGAACACCAATTTCTTACTCTAGCCTAACTCATATTTGTTTTTTTTTTTATAGGACCTATGTAAAAACATGGCCAGGTGCTAAGGAAGTCTATTCATGAGGTAGACTGGGGTGGGATGTTTATGGGTAAATCTTTTTAAGATTATGCTGACTAAATAGAGGAGTAAACCAGATTATTTACCTAATCCATTCCTCAGTGTTCTTTTGATTGCCTTAAAAAATCCTTGTACATTACTGCTCCCCTATCACCTCTGCTGGCAACTGGGCAGACCACTTTGAATTTTGTTATTGGGGGTGTTTAATGGAACTAATTTATAGAATTGCTATGTATCACAGAAAGAAAAATCAAACCAAACCAAACAAAAAAACGTCACAGCAACAACAACAGCAGCAACCCACCCCCCCAATACAAACAAACAAAAAAACAAAACCAGAAAGAAAACCCCCATAAACTAATTACAAATAATTTAATGAATCCAGACCTTGATCTACTCCAGGACTCATTTATTTTGTTATAGGTAAAGCAATGATCTACAAATGAAAGAAAATCCTTCTCTGAGAAAGATGGTCATCAACCAAAACATGTCATCATGTTGTCTAGTACAAAGCTCTGGTAGTTTCTTTCCTGATAACTTAAACATTGGAAACAGGTCACAACTGAGTACTGAGAAGAAATATTCACATAATCCATATGTATGCCACAAGTGTACCACCTATTTAAGAATATTAGTTTACCGATCAAGTTCCCTCCATAATGACCATTTTCATAGGATTACATGATCCCTTGTGATCTGAGTTAGTAGGAAAAGTTTTAATAAAATTAAATATATTTTAACTTGCCTCTTGAGAAAGCAATGTAGGATTCAAAAAGCAAACTCTTTCCAAGTGCATAATGTGCTTCAGGAAATTGGCTTAGTGCTGAAATCTACTAAAGCTGATGTCCAAGAGAATTTGTGATCCCTGCCGATCTGTGTAGATGGGAAATGCTGTTTTGTAGTAGTTATTTTTATCTCTCCAACAGTTGAACCCTGCCTCCACAAGGGCAATGTATTTTTAATGCATATGATGTTATTATGGAAATTGGTTTAGCTGTGTAATCTACTAAAGGTGATTTCTCTGTCCCATGTGAACAACAAAACCAATGATCACATAATATTCATTAAAGATAAAATTGTCTTACTTTCCATAGCCAATTCCCAAGTGCATTGCTCTGACAACTTCAATTTCTGTTCAATAGTGAACTTGATGCTCATTTGCAAAACTCTAACAAATGTACCAAGGAAGAAGTAATGCATTTTTCCAGTTTGCAGTCCCAAGCAGACTATAAATTCTTTTTCAAGAAGCAAAAGACACAGTAATTAAAGAACAAGCAAGGTCCTGTCAGAAGTTCCATCTATTTCTGTTTTCTTCAGCAACCTATAAATCTATGCCACTAGTGTAGCAAAAATTCCTGCTTTGATACATTTCTGAAATTAGGTAGACATCAACCTTATTTCCATCTGTACTGAAAGTGCAAGCTCATGTCTGTGCAAGTGAACCAAGAAAAGTGACCCCCTTGTACAAAGGCACAGCTAAGCTCCAAAACAGACTTTGTGATCTGCATACATGGATCCACATGGAGTCCTGCAACTAATGCATTTAAGGCGGCAATACACATACCTGTATGTAAAATTAAATGACATGACTCTCTTTGTCAGTAACAATTCAGGTAACAGCGCTGGTACTTCAGTTCTATATCTAACTACTGTTGTCTATATAAAGAAATGAACAGGCGCAAAGTAAATGTCTGGATAAGGACTCTTTAAAATACAACATTGTGGGTTCAACTGTAATTGCATCTCCACCCCCCAGAGGGGGAAAAAAATTCCTAAAGATGATTAAATGTATTTACACAGTGCTTTTTATCTGGGAATCTATACACTTTTGAAAAGCATAGGCAAAACCTTATGAATAAACTCTTCACAAGACCACCAAAAGATCAGACAATAACAAAATAAGTAGTATCTAAAATAATACTAGAGTCATATTTTCAGTGAAGACTGAACAACTCAGAAGTTAAACTTTTCGATAAATATTTAAAGGCAAGAAAGAATGTTCTCTGAATAGTGAAAACATATTTTCTGAAACAGTTCTCCAAGAGTAGGTCCCCTCTCTGCATGAAACTTATGTTTTTTAAAAAGGAAAACATAATTTATTCTGAACAGGAGATTACTTAAAATTTTGAAATTCAAAACAAGTTCTTGGCACTTTTTCTGTTGTGAAAACTGCCATTTTGCAGTGACAGAACGTGAACATCAACATTTTTATGGAAAGTTATTTATATAATGTCTTTAACCACTGTCATAAAACTGCAGTATAGCCATTTTCAGAAATGGATACCCAGAAAGAATTTCATTCAGCTTTCATGGATTGATTCTGGACTACTTTTTTTTTTTTAATTCAGAGGATGAGGCTTTTCTATGATTTCAAGAAACTGGTTTTGTTTTTTGCTTTGGTTAAAGTATTTGTGAGGATGTGCTCCATGTGAGATGCACATGTGCACCAGAGTAGCTAATACTTAATTCTTCCGTTCCTGAATTTTTTGTTGTTTAGTTGCTAAATGTTGGTACAATATCTGGTGATGTGTAATATAGAATACAATAATACAATAACATATACTGATAGAAAATAATCACATATATCCTGTATATCTATTATATAGCACAAAAAGCAGACAGAAACTTGGGTTAATTGCAGCCTTCTGGGTCACTATCATAGCTAACATGAAAGATGAGAATTTTTGGAAGGAATCAAATACTTGGAGGACTCTGTTTATACAAAAAGGAGTGGAGCAATTATAACAGAGGAAAAAAAAAAGGATTTTTTTTGCCTCTTTTTCTTTGAGATTTGAATATTCTGTCCTATGAATGGAAAATATCACAGTACAGAATTGAGTAATGGGGACTTATCAATATTTGTTATAAGATGTCCACTTATTAAGCACTGAATTAGTTAATCATGTAACTGAGTGTTTGCACCAGATTGCCCTCATCAGACTGTTGAAAATTTTTAAAACTAAGATGCTCACTTCTTGTTGAAAGTGTTATTCTGTTGTTGACAGACTCCTAGATTTTAGAATTTTGTACAATTTGTGCTGTATTTTATAAACTTTTTCTGAGCTTTTCTTTATCTGAAGCCCTATCAGAATAATCTTCACTCATTAAATTGAAAGGAAAAAAATATTGTTGCACTGCATAACTTTTTAATATTTAAATCAGGTAATTAATACCCAGTGCGAATGAAACTCATCACAGCATCACAAAGTCTCTGTATCCGCCTGCATAGACTTTAAAATCAAATGGTGAAGTCCAGTTTTTGTCTTTAATTTCTCAGATGGAGGAATCGGAGTAGAAATGGTACTGAAGACAAAGGAAGGAAGGAAAGAAACAAGGAAGAATCCTCCTTCCATACGATATGAGAACAACATGGGGAGAAGCTGTTGTCCTGATTTGAGTTAAAACAGAACTAATTCTGTTTAATGATATTACTTTTCTTTTGTCTCTTATAACTGCACTTTCTGAAGTTAACAGCATAGCCTAGCATTTTGGGATTAGTTGCACACAATGTGAGTAATTTGTGTCCAATACTCATGCACATAACATAAGCCATCTGTGGACCCAAATCATCTAGATACATTTAATATATGAGAAATATACTGGGAAAAATCAGGGCTACATGAAGTTAGACTGGGACTGGTGAGCATCATGCTGGATGTAAGATCCAAGAAACATTAAAAAGTTTCATCATGAATAACATCCTTTGTTCTGTTGCTTTTAATGTCAGGTTGAAGCCAAAGCTGAAACAAGGCAGCATGGAGCTTTTTGTGTCAAGAACAGAACAGAAGTTTTGCACATTACATACAGATGTTTAGACATTCAAATAGTGCATACATTTAAATAACAGAGACAGTGTATCTCTAACTTCCAGCTATCAATTATATCATCTTGAAAAGTAGATTTTTTGTCCTCAGGCTGCAGTTTCATTTCTGATTCAAGTAGAAAACATAGAAAAGTACAGGCACTGGACTCTTAGGGGAAATACAAAACCTGCATGATTAATTTTTCTGTATTGAATTACAATTGTCCCTACATGATGGGAGCCTTTTTGTGCTCAGTATGTTTCCATTTCAACATGGTGACAGTGACTAGGCAGCTGGATCAGCTGAAGCCAAGAATCAGTCACCACGGGTAGCACGTTTCCTGGGAAACATACGGAGTATTTGTCCTGCAACCTCAAGAAAGCAAATAATGCTCAGAGCATCATTAACTTTCAGTCTGTGACTTCTGCCTCCCAAAGGGCTCAATTCAACAACTCTCTCTCTGAGTAGCACTTATTCATAGAGTAGGTCGATTACTTTCTTGCCTTCCATTAAGAATTTCTCCACCAGACAGCACAGCTGAGGATACAGGTACTTAAGACGTGTTTCCATACATACCAGGTATCAGTGATGCATAAATCATAAAAACTTGCAGGTCCTTAAACTCTTTACAAAGACAAAACTCTTCCCAGCTGCATGACAAGAATTATTCCTTCTCAGCTGCTCCCTCCCATAAACAGGGACAACAGAATTCTGGGGCAGGCACTTGACAGTATTTACTGGTTTCAGTATGTGGATTTCTTTTAAGCTGAGTTTAAATCCCTTTTCAAAATTTCTGCAGAAAGTATAGAGTATTCCCACACTACTCCATCTAAATCCAGTACTACATGGAACAAGAAATAACGTGACACCCTACACAACCCAATCCTGTTCATAAATTAACCAAATACAAATTTTTTTTAAGTAATTTGGGAGCTCTTCCACTGTTTTTACTCCTACTGGAACATGAAGCTAGAATTTTGGTAATAACTAGACTTTCCTTCAAGTGTTTGTCTTGGTTTCTTTTCCCAAACATCATGTTCATTTTAAGTAATATGGCATTTGAAAATGCTTATTACATTACTTCAAGAGGTGGACTATTAGGTGGAATCTCAAGCTCAATTAAAAATAAAGAGGAATTTTTAATACACAGTCTCAAGGGGAAAAAGAACTTGAACATATTAAAAGAAATAATTTTGAAGACTTGAAACCATAAAATAATAAAAAAGAACCCAAACCTACATTATTAAAAACTAATAGGATTATTTCTTAGGGCATGACTTATAATTTTAAATGGTTTTGAACCACCTACCTTATTACTGCTTTCAAAATTGCTGCAGGGGATAACTGTATGAAATATAAGTATTTTATGTTTTTCTCTTCAAACCACAGAGCTGCTCAGACTAAACCAGGATTCAAGGTGTGGTACATTCCCTAAGCCTGTGATGAGACCATCTGAACCAGTCCCTTTGTTGGAGTGAGTATGTTCTGACAGCTTATGCTTTGTACTGAGCGATGCATAACCCTTGCTGTTACAGATAGAGTGGTGCCATGGGGATTTTGGGGTCTCAGAAGGTGTTGGTATCCATGCCTCTCCATGATTGCAGGCTGCAGTCATGATGCTAATAGGGAAGAAGAGGTCACTATCCACTTCTAGAGCAGCTTCTCTTCCTTCTTTTCATCAGACAATGTATAAATGAGGGAGAAGATTCAGTTCCCTTAGGCCGTCTCCCTCCTTGTTCAGTTCATTTCTGCTCCTAACAATACATTTCTTGTTTGGAGGAAAACTGCTCCATCGAGACAGTTTCTTAGCAAACAATGGAGAGTAGCTCTAAAACACTAAAACCACTAGAAATACAGCTCGGAAAAGCACCTACAGGCCAGGCTAGTGATGGAAGTCCAAAAGACACACCTTCTTTTGTCCTCTTTTGGGAATTGAAATCACAAGGATTTTCGGTGTATTAAGCAAATGTCACCCACAATTAAGTTCAATAAACTCACCTTTTACATTGGAAGGTTAGACTCCCTTTGGACCAAAGTCTTTACTTGCAGTGGAACATTTAAAAACATGCACAGAGTTTCTTTCCAGAGCTGTATCTCAAATACTTTAATATTACGTAGGATTCTGAAAAACAGACTGGTATAAACATGTTACTAATTAAATAATGAAAGGGAGAAGGACAAGTCTTGTCATATTCAGACTTGGAGAAATGCCAAATGTATTCCTAATTAAAGAAGAAATAAAAAAGCTTACTGGTAACTCACACTGAAATTTTAATTCATGCCTGTAAACACTGGTGGCAGAACAAACATACTTGCCTGTTTATCTTGTGCTGTTTCTCAAGCCATGTCTGGTAACCACGGGGATGTTTTGAGATTCCTGTTCAAGAGTGGGAATCGTTGGCAATGAATTTTGCAAGCCTCCCACCATGAGGGTCACTGTTCCTGTACTGATGAAGACACATTCTTAGAAAAGGAATGACTGCAAAATATTGACTGTGGTCAATCTGTTCAATGAAGTTTCCACTCTAGCTTCTTCCTTTGCTCTCTTCTTGTATAGTTTGAACTGATCTCTCTTCTGTTTGCTACAATTATTTTCTACCAGCAATGAGTCTTGCTTAACGTAAGTCACAAAGAATTAAATGCTGTCTGTCATGACACTAGGACACTTGCCTGCTTAGACACCTGGGCCTCTCTTTATCCAGGAACAGCACAACCTTTTTTTCCAACATAAATTGTACCTTTGCATTTTACAATAGCTCCTAAGCAGCTGTGTTCAGCCTTCTTTAATTTGAAGAGACAGGCTTTTAGGAGGTGTAGTACTATATATACAGAGAGGAAACTAACTTTTAAAAGTCATTTACATGTGCCTTAATCTATTTCTGAAGAACTTAACAGTGATTTCTTCATTCATCATTTATCCCCAGAAATTAAGTTCAGAAGAACAGGAAAAATATTTTTCCTTCTGCTTCAGATGGCAATGAAAGAACTGTAAGAGACCTTTAACTGAAGAAGAGAGAAATAATCCTCTGCTGTTTAACTTTCTGTAGATTAAAAGATTGTGGAAGAAAAAGATGTGGGTAATCAGAATGTCTCAGATATAGAGAATTTGTCACAACAAATTTGTCAACAAAAAGACCCCCTAAGTTGTTAACGAATTCCCTCTTCACTGTATGGATTTGTTTCTGAAAAAAACCCACCAAAAAACAACAACCAAAAAAACCACAACCAACCAACCAAAAAACCCAAGGAATAAAAAAAAAAGAAAAAAAACCCAAAGCAACAAAACAAACACCAACAAAATAAAAGATAAACAAACAAACCAACCAAACAGACAAACAAAAAACGCCACCATGACTTTTCTTTTAGGATAACATAAAGAGAAAAACAGAGATCTACTGTGAAGTCATCAGGAGGTGCACACATTCGTTTACATTCAGATCATTAACTGAAGAGAGAGAAATCAGGAATAAAGGTTTGTGGTGAGTAAATATTGCCCGAGGCTATAAGCACTTAATTTCAATGGGAAGGTTATTTTAAGTGTTGATGACTCAAAAGCAAAAGCTAGTATAGTCAGGCTGAAACTGAATGCTAATGTTCCCTGGAAAAAATCTACGACTTAACTCCACTTCATGCTAAATTCCTTATGTATTAGCCAAAGCGACCAGTGAACTGCATGAAGAGTTCAGATATGTGAGAAACACATATCGTGTGGTGCTTGTCAGAAGACTCCTGACAAATGGAAAATGCCAGTTCATCAAAAGCTAAACTCTCTATGGCAACACGTTCCATATCCAGCAAGGACAGAGATGAAGGTTGAAGTGCAGAGAAGGGAGACACAATCCTTCTCTTGGCCTGGAGCCTCCAAGAGCTGTGGAGTTACAACTGCTTAACTTAGATGTGATAAATTGTATTTCAAATCTGTCTCAAACAAAATAAGGGAAATATATTTCAAGAAACAGATCCAAACATTCATGAGGCAGATGTGATAAATTGTATTTCAAATCTGTCTCAAACAAAATAAGGGAAATATATTTCAAGAAACAGATCCAAACATTCATGAGGCAGACACCTGTCCCAGAAGGAATCATTTAGGTTTAATGTGACAAATGATCACATTTCAGTCAACCCAACTTGCTGATTAAGTTTCCCATTATAAATAAAGACTATTAATAAAAACAGTAAAATGTAAGCTTTTAATTTTAGAGAACTCCAGTTTCAAGTAAACTACACTTTCCTGAAGAACTTTCAGCTTGTTCATGTGTATACTGTAGTGACTACATTTTAAGGAAATCATGGGGAAATGAACGAACAAGAAGAGCAAGCAAATCAGAATTTAATACACATTCAAAAATCTCCCTTGCACACTCGCAACACTCTAATCCTGCATATCCTTTGGTGTATATTTACTTCTACATATCTGGGTACTCAAGTTTCTTTAGTTTCCTATTGACTGCCTGTTGCATGAAAGATCAGGTTTTAAATGTGTCTCAAATAACGTGAACAGTCAGTAGAGCTATTAAACTGCCTGGGATGTTGGACTGTAGACTAAAATGACAGTTTGTGCTCTCAGCTTATGTCGGAGTAAACGTGAGCTAAGATGCAAGAGCCCTCAAAGTTGAGCCCACAGCCATCCATTTTAAGATAATTAAGTTTCCTTTGTCTGTACATGTAATTTTACATATATAAAAGAAAAAGTTCTAGAAAAAGACTGTAGTTAAGGAAGAAAATAAAAAGGTGACTTAAGAAGGAAACAAAGATATAATTTTGGAATAATGCAGCTGTTCTCAAAGGTGACTTGTTAGAGGACTTCATATTCATAGTCACTTAAGAAATTGCCATTAGTGCAAAAAAAAAATCATATAGATCAGAATTTTTAAGAGCATGCAGAAAGTTGGCAATGTGCTATATTGATTCCCAAGATGCTATGATAGAGAAGATACAAAAATTTAACAGCTGTAAAAACTGTGTGAAATCAAAGAGGGGGGAAAATATTACACAGAAAGTGGCAAACATTCACCTTGGCAACCATCAAGTCCACAGACTACAGAGTCTTGAAAGTAAGTTGGGGGAGGCATCTGCATATATTTATTTATCATTAAGATCATTTTAAGCTGCTATATATCATGCATTCTGTTTTGTTTTTCTTTTTGTTTTGAACTTTTATAAACAAGTAAATAAATTGGTTAAAGTTTTGAGACTTTTGCCAGAGCCTTCTACAAAGTTTTCTTCATGTCAAGGAAATAGTGGGGGAAAAAAAAAAGAAGAAACATAAGAAACAACAGATTTAATGATCTCCACATAACAGGCTGACTTTCCATTAGAACTGAAAAAGCAGACAGTTAAAAAGAAACTGAGTGGCAAAGCAGAGAGCACTTGTCAGAAGAAGAGGTAAACAAGGTTCTAGGAGGTCATTGGTGCCATTGGCAGTGGGAAGAGACTGGAAACCCAGTAGATTTCTTTAAAATTAAATTTAAAGATTCCCTTTTCCCCATAGCATCTTTATAATACTTTATACACATGACAAAACATAAGACAGATATACAAACTGCATCTATCAACAAAAGGGTGACTGACAAGCATGAGAGAGGAGAGATCTCAGATTTTAAGAGAAATTCCCCTTCTTACAAGATTTCTCATGAAAGAACAGATGTAAAAACATACAGAAAGAGTAGGAAGCAAGGTATTAGGTACTCATTCAGTCCCGTCAGTTGTGTGAATTGGGGTCTTGGCCAAGTTAGTGAGTGCAGAATGGAGCCTTTGATGCTGTATGATTAACTAGCTTAACTACAAACAAGTTTTTAGTGGAAATTGCTTAATTTCCTTTATTTTCTTTCATATAACAGGTTTCTGCATCTGTGTGCTGTTTGGTCTCTGGACATTCTTCCATTTAACCTTAAAATGCTTGAATTTCTCACATAACTTCTTTCCCAAACATCCATTTTCACTGAACACCTTGTAGAGCCAGATATAGGAGACCAGCTGTGCCCAACATAAATAATGCAGCACCTAAAAATAAGTTGGGGTTTCTGAACTGATCTCTTGTCAGCTAGATAAATAAGCTCCCTTTCAGCCAGTGTAGAGTATCAGACACCTCTGAACTGTTAGCCAGTAGGTAACACCAAGCACAGGGTTAAAAAGTTGCTGTACCTAGAGCTCAGGTCCCCAGCTGCTCACTGAATCCTTAAGGTACACATGAATATGGTGCAAAACATCAAGACACCTAATGATTTGGTATCTTTATTTTTACAACACAAAAGCTGTAGGTAGTACTAGTACTACTCATCTTTCTCATAAGAGCCGACTGGCTGGAGCACTCACTCCTTGAGTAGGTGAACTCCTTGCTGAAGGGATTCAAACCCATGTAGGACATGATCTGTTTCCTTTTGAAACTGGGCTGTCATCAATCAGGAAGGTAAACCCACTGTTGCTAGAAGAACAAGTGAGGAGAGTGACTGTAGCTCAGAGGTTAGGAATTTCACATGGAGAAATGGCAAAAGAGTGTCACCATCTTAAGCACGGGGATAAGGTTATAAAACTACAGTACTTAAAGCATTTTTCATGTAAGAGTAATTCTGAAGAAAACCCCAGCTTTTAACCATTCTTATTAACACCAACAAGAGGGGAAATTCTCACAAATAATTAGCCCTAAGGCAACCACCAGATTAAAAGATTGACTCCTCTTTAGTACTACCAAGGAGGAAAGATAGGTAAAATGAACAGTCCATCAAACAAAAAAAGGGACAGCAACAGGGATAGGAGAGAGATTCCATGAAAGTTTCCAAAATGCAAACATCATTACAAATATAATAAGACAAATAATAATAATAGAATTCTACATTCAAAATACCCTTCAGATAAAGTGAAAGAGATGATCTCCTGTGGCAATTACAAGTCACATCAATGTGGTATTTCAGCATGTACTAGGGGCTCCTTTGACAATAATCAAAGTAAAAGAATCTTCTTACAAACACCACTTTCTGGAAGGAAAACATTTACATATATGGGTAGGGAGGGCACAGAATTACTTCAAGATCAACTTCTAGTCATCAGACTCCAAACTTCTGTCCAAGTCTAGAAGCAGCAAAACTAAACCATTCAGTTGTCAATAAGTTAAATGCCAAAATCCAGATTTCTGCTGTTGTGCCCACTAACTGCAATTAGTTGGGAAGCTAAACCACTGTTTCCTCCTTTTCTGTTCTTCTCTTCTCCTTTTCCTGATATGAATATAGCCAATGTATTTCTGCACATTCCACTTATTCTTTAACCATATGAAAATCTCCAAAGCCACCCTCATTTCCTGCACACGTTTTGACAAGAGCGGGGTTGAGCTCAACACACAATCCCTGGTCTATACAACACTGCATAAGGTGTGCTAAGATGTGGAAAGCATTAATGATAATAAGATAGTCTCTTGCTGATTTACCAATATCTGGCAGGGAACAACCAACATTGCCTGAGACGGTGGTCATGACAACCAATACATTTGCCCTTGCCTAATTTCTAAGGCTTTTGAACTAAATGCTGTTGAGCTGATATAAAATACCAAGACTGATGTGGCCATTTGTTCTGGTTGTCAACAAATGTTTTCTTCAAATACATCGCTACTACTGACTCATGCTACTACTACAATTCATCCTATATTACACGTATTACGCGTCTTCGAAAGGCCTAACAGAGGTATAAAAAGCAGCACATATAAAAGCTCAGCAAAGGCTACAGGAAGAATTGCAAGTGCCATGCATATGGGATGTGTATTGCAGTACAGAATAAATTAAAGCTTCAGTTCTTCATGAGTTTGGAAATTAAGAGATGTATAAAAATGCCACATGTTATTGGTAAGTCGACCATCATTACCAAAACTTATTCACTAGATATTTACTGGGAACAGTGCCCACAATGGTGTTTTTTAGATATCTGTCTTTAAACTGTGATGAATTAAACAATGAGTTCCAATATTTAGTACATACAGATTTAGATCTAGATCATTTCTGATCTATCCAGGTTGGGAAGTAATGCGTCAGTGGTATTTCCTTCTATATATTTCAGAACTGTGATGTTTGGATACACTCTATTTGAGGCTTAACATGTTTTTTTTTCAAACTCATTTTAATCCTTTGCTCAGAGAAGAGTCATAAAGAGTGAATAATCACTGGGTCAGAAGAAATGCTTACCTGCCCTTGATAAGAAGTTAATTCAACATGAATTTCACAATATGATTTCAGTTGGTATTGCATTATCTGCTGCATAAAGGAAGCCTACTTTCCTGACAAAATATATTTGTAGTAACAAAGAGTAGATGTGACTAAAATAAACTACCAAGTAATTTTTAATGCCATGTAAAAGTGTTTTACTTGTCTAGTCACCTTTTATGTGTATCAAGAACTTTCAGGATATATGGGAGATGAAAATGTCAGCATGCACTGATGAAGATGAAATCAGAATACAGAGAATTAAGTGTTTTCTTTATACCCTGATACACATCCTAGAATGAAAAAGACAGCTAATTAGTAATTATTTCTTCCATAAATCTCACCAATTAGCATAAACATTGGACACTGATGGGCCAATAGTCGTCTCCAGGAAATATGACAGAGCACAAGCTTGGCCGTTACTCCCTTTGATTTCTCTTTCTATTAATCCTTCTTACAAAAGAACTGCATAACAAACATTAAAGAACATTTCCAAAAAATTAAAGCTTACTGACTTTTTAAGGGAAGGTTTCCAGAGGACAGTTCCACAAAGATGCCATTAATATAATGAATACTAATATAAGATAAACTGTTTTCCTCACATAAACACATTTGGATTGCATGCAGAACCTTGCAGATTTTTCTCACCTACCTCAGGTCCCATTTTTCAGTAATGCAGTAGCACATGATCACTTCTCTACTTATCATAGTTGTATTGACCCTAAAATTCCAGAAATGTGTCTTAATTTTAACATAATTTTCTTTGTCTGTCTTACAGCATGCAGAGACAAGTCTGTGCAATTGGAATGAATGTTCCTGAAATTATTCTGGACTACAGTTCTCATGATATTATCTGCAGTTGCTGGGAGCTCAATGACTCAGATGTTCTAATCCAATTCTCTATTTAATATATACAAAATATGCAAAACTAAAGACCAAATAATGGATGTAACACAAAACAGGGACATTGTTGCTTCATAGTTAAGTGGAATACTGATTTGTAAGGTAGTAACTATTTCTTAGCGAAACTCCCTTAATTCCTAAAACTGATCAGGAGGGGGCTGTAAATGTATTTGCCTTCACCATCCAGTTTTGAGGTTTTTATTGTGTCTTCTTCCATATATCCCCATCACTGTCTTGGTAGGAGTACAGATGAAATCCAAACCGACCTACTAAACAACATAGACAGCATCCCACTCTCTGTGCTGTTCACTCTCCAACTGTAACACTGCAGTCTGAATGTGGTCTTGCCACACATTATTGATGCTGATCTTGAATTAATTGCATTTACATAGACAAATACACAGTAACATTTTTGATGCACATACTTTCCACTAGAGTTCCAGTAGATTAATGGTAATATTTTTAGTAGAGCACCACTTGAATGTTTTTGCTTGTGGTAGTTTGAGGTATTGTTCCATGTGAATCATGTATGTTAGCATTAATGTACACACTAAGTCCATGGAAACAACATGTGGAGGCACCTCATGTATCTCTCAACTGCCTCACACTGGTTTTGTAATAAAACTGAACCCTCATCTGCTTGACCAGAGACCAAAATATTCCTCCAGTTGTGGTTACGAAGTTCCTCTTTATCCTTTCAACAGTGCTTATGATTTCATCCTGAGCAACACAAGGGAGTGCTGGTTTAAGGTATACATAATGTAGAGCTTTCTATCAAATGAAAGAGAATTGCATTTTTACCTGAGTGATGTTTACCTCCTCAACAGCAGAGGTCCTGGAATAGGCTGTAAAAATAGCTGTTAAGGAATAGTTATTGATTCTTGAACTATATTCAGCTGCTGCATGCTTTTTAAAATATCTACTGTCCACACATTAGCAATGACAGTTCTGTAAGTCTTATTTCAGCACATTGGAAAACCTAAAGTGTTATTAAAATATGAAGAGGACCTCCGATGGCTTTGACATGGTTATATAGCCTCTCTGCCATATCTGGATGGGATATCCTCGAGAACTAGGATGAGTGTCATCACAATCATGAGTAGAGTAACTCCCTTATGAGGAAAGGCTGAGGGAGCTGGGTTTCTTTTGCTTGGAGGAGACTGAGGGGTGACCTCATTAATGTTTATAAATATATAAAAGGTGAGTGTAAGGAGGATGGAGCCAGGCTCTTCCCTGTGACCTCCAATGGTAGGACAAGGGGCAACAGGTGCAAGTTGGAACATAGGAGATTCCATGTAAACATAAGGAGAAGCTTTATCACACTGAGGGTAACAGAACATTGGAACAGGCTGCCCAGAGAGGCAGATTACTAACAGACATTGCAACACAGGCAGTAAGAAACACTTAGGTGGATGACAGACTTCAATATCTAGTATCTCATGAATAATCTAGACTGAACACAGTTGTACCAAACCTTTGCAAATCTGAAAATACTTCTGCTCTCTGGGCTCAGTAGATGCTAAGGTAACAGACAAGACACGTTGGCACTTACACATACAAAGAAAAATTACATATTTTAGATTATCAAAATGTATTAGTACATAAAGTTTTTCCTTCTTGTGTCTAGTGTGACTGAATAAAATGATAAAGGAGCCTGACAGGTGTAGAATATACTGTATATATCAAGTATTCTGAAATACCTTTAAAAACTTTTCCGTGGCGGCTTTTTTTCTAATTATGGACAGTCCATTACAAAATGATGGTGCAGAAGAGTGCTTGTTGGCATCTTTCCATGAAAACCCATATCATTCCAAGGTCCCAGCAGCTCCCAACAATTTTCATAACTTTGCACTTTTGTATCATTTAAATTTCTTGCAGTAATCAGTGATTCCTCAGAACTGCCATGCTATAGTTACAACGTCGTTTACCACCCTACCACTTGAGCACTCTTTCAGTAGTAGCAGTTCTGGAAGCATGGGTTTCTAAATCTTTCAGGTTAGAAAGGCACAATTACTTTACCACTATCAGCAATCTGTTGCTCTGGGTTACTGTCTGTTGTGCCTTTTGAACTTTTATTCAATAATTACTGAAGTACATTCTGGTCCTCAGGGACTTCTCCACCTTTTTAACTTTATGAAGTTAGTCTCACTTTAGTGGTCTAAAAAACAAGCACAAGTGTAAATTTCTGCAGGACTGGGATCTTTAAATGTCACCTCCTCTCAGTAAGAAATGTCACTCTACATAATACAAAAGCCTCGTAGGCAGAATCAGGTCTCTGGAAACCACCACAGGGAAAATGCATTCATCCAGGAGGCAATGAAGCAGATAGCTTCACTGAAGTATAACTGGGTAATATGTTCTAAATTCCACTTATTTTACAGCAGTAAAAATACATCTACCAAACTCTTCATCAGAGAGTGAGACAGTACAGTGCATTCAGTACCAATTCAGACATATTTCCAGCTGCCATAGTGCTCAGGGGGTAGAGCTACTCCCACCATTAAGTACACCAAAGAAGATGTTCTGGGTTATAAAACACCTAAACTGCTGTAATGAGTTGACCTTGACTGGCCCTAGTTGCCTCCCAAGCCACTCTATCATTTCCCCTTCCCAGCAGGACAGGGTGAGGAAAACATGATAATAGCTTGTGGGTCAAGATAAGGATAGGGTTATCACTCCTCAATTACCACCACAGGGAAAACAGATTAAATTTTGGGAAATTAATTCGTTATCAATTAATCAGAGTAGGATAATCAGAAATAAGAACAAATCTAAAAATACCTCCCCCCCTTCCCTCCCTTCTTCCCAAGCTCAACCTCATTCCCAACTCTTCTACCTCCTTCCTGCCCTGAGCAGTGCTGAGGGACAGGCAATGGGGAGTTATAGTCAGCTCATAAAGCTTTTTCTCTGCTGCCTCTTACTCCTCACACTCTTCCTCTCCTCCAGTATATGTTGACTCCCACATACAGTCCTTCACTACTTTCTTCAGCATGGGTCTTTCCCGTGGCTACAATTCTTTGAGAACTGCTACAGCATGGGTCTTTTCCACAAGGTAGTCCTACAGGAAAGGGCTGTTCCAGCATGGGCTCCCCCATGGGGTCATAGGTCCTGCCAGCAAACCTGATCCAGTGTGGGCTCCCTTTCATGGGCCACAGTTCCTGACAAGAGCCTGCTCCAGTGCAAGCTCTCCCCCTCTGCAGTTCCCTTCAAGGCACACCCACCTGCTCTGGTGTGTGGTCTTCCAAAGGCAGCAGTGTGGATATCTGCTCCACTGTGAACATCCATGAATTGCAGGACAGTCTGCCTCACCAGGGTCTTCAGCATAGGCTGCAGGGGAATCTCAGTGCTGGTGTCTGGAGCATGGCCTCCCCCTCCTTCCTCACTGACCTTGCAGTCTGCAGAGTTGCAGTCCTCCCTCCCAGCTGCTGTTCAGCATTTTTCATCCTTTCTTAAATATGTTATCACAGAGGCACTACCAGTGTATGGGCTCAGCTTTGGCTAGTGGTGGGTTTGTCTTGGAGCTGTCTGGAGCTAGGTCTGTCTGACATGGGAGCAGCTTCCAGCATTTTCTTACAAAAGCCACACCTGCAGCCTCCCTGCTACCAAAACCTTGCCTCATAAACCCCAATACAACTGCACACATCCTGGGCTGTTGGTATCAAATCCATTCTTTTCTACCAAAATGTTCAAGCTCTAGCACCCTGTCTCTTAGAAATTTCTTTTAATAATATTCAGAAGGAACTGACTGTTACAGGAAATATTTTTCATGTAAAAGAAGACAACCTGACCATATAAACCTTGTATAAAGACAACTGGAAAGTTTTACCTGAGTATTTTCTGTTACACCATATAGTATGCATGATGCCACTGAGTGATTAACATTACATATGTGAATATGCACAGCCATCAAACTCTCAGTGGTAAAAGGATGTAAGTAAAATATTCATTACTTCTATACTGCAGTCCACAGAACTAATAAAAAAGGAATTGGATATGTAAGCATTTAAGTGACGTACTATTCTTTGAAGCAGGGCCCTAACATGTTAAATAATATCAAGTCCCTGATATTATGCTCAAGCATACATATTGCAATCCCAGTGTGAGGTGTGAAATACTACAAGAAAAATATCAGTGGAAGTGTGGGTCATCTTATTTCAAGTTTGAGCTGTTGAAGTCTCCATCAGTTTCAGAGCAATGTGATGCTTCCTTAAAAATTCAGGTGGCCAAAAGATGCATTTAATCCTCTTGGGTACTTTTACTCGTCAGATCTTGTTATGAAAGAAACATAAATGCAAAACTAAAAGGACTAAAAATAAATCATTCTTGTTTCCTACTCTCTTTCCTGCCTTTAAGCCTCAGTGGTATGATAAGATGTGGTAAGATTTTAAATTTTGCTTGCTAATATCTGAAGCAGCCTTCATGACCTTTTTTTCATTTTTTAATTTTTATTTTAATTTCTCCAATATTGAGAGAGGTTAGAAATTGCTGAACTGAGGTGATATTTCCTATCAGCTTTGTATACCAGTATCCCTCTGATTTTTTTATTTATTTACTTTTTCCATTTATCATTTTTCTTAGGTTTTCTTGTCAGTATTTCATTCCTACAATTGAGGTGAAAATTAAACTATATACAATTTTTTCATGGGTAGAAGATGGTCCATGACACCTTTTCAGGAAGTACAGCATAGCTGCTACCTATTAGACATACACTTTTTTAATGGAAGGAGAGAAACCTATGCAAGTTTAGCTAGTCCATTTTATCTCTGAAACAGAGAATTCCTCACACCAAGAAATACCAGTTCTTCTGGAGGTGGTCCAGGTTGACCACATTGTGCCCTGCATACAAAAATTCTCGCAGTCTAACATTAAGAAATATATTACAGGTGACATTAATTTTAGGACATGATGTGGAAAACATGAAGTTAATGGAATAGCTACAGATAGAGATTATAGTCCCCCAAATTGCTTTCCATTTGTTTTGCCTCTTTTCTGAAAGCTAACATATCTTCAGAGCCCACAACAGAAAAAGAGAAATAGAAGTGATGCAGAGTTTATAGCAGAGGACAAAAGATGACATAATAGTTAGACACAAGAGCCTTTAGAAAAGTCTGAACAATTTATATAGACTCGTGCAGAAATCAAAACAAGAGTCTTTGTATATCAGGATTTTTGTAGAGAGGCAGTTCTCAGAGTTTTTTGTGCTATATCTCTGTAGAAAACAAAAAGACTTTGTTAAGTGTTCACCTGCAGGTTTGTATTTGGAGCAGACCTCTCCAAAACATAATCATTCATGCAGATACACAACAATTGCACCAGACATATCAAACAGCCTAGTCTGTATTTGTATATTCAAACCAAAGAAAACTTCTGTAATTAATTCTCACTGACTTTTCAGAGCAACGCCTCATTACCACTGCCATTTGACCATCTGTCTATTAACTTCACTATCATGGTAAAATAAACAAAACTAAACAGTATAACCAACAATGAAGCAAGAAGGCAGCTTGCCTGGATGTCAAACCTCTGTGCAGTAAACTACAATGCTTGCATTAATCAGCTTGAATGACATCATACTGGAGAGCTGGAGATGATCATGGGTTGGAATTTTTTTAAATCCCTTCTCAGTTCTGGAAATATTACCTCCCTTTTTTCAAACATAGATCATTTTGTCAGCTACAGGAATAATACTGGAATCTGACACATCTACCTTTATCCAGCATATTCTTGCATCTTTTTCAGAGCCAGAATATAAATTAGCAACTATGTGAAACATTGGCCTTATTCTGTATCACAGCTACTTTGGTGCTCTGCACCTGGAACCCTGTTGAGGCAAAAGCTGCAGCAGAGAAACTGCATCAGTCTCAGCAAATCTAATCCAGTTGTATAACACTATTTCCTGAGATTAACATACACTATAAGCAGGAGAATTTATGGTACTTTTCACTGTCATCATCTGCCAGGTACTGCTTTCCTGTTAAATGTATGCGTGACAGTGTTAGGTAACTCCAGTTCCAGAGCAAAATGACTTCTTTGTGTCTCAGAATCAGGACATACAGGGACTGTGTAGACCCACCATGCCTCCAGCTCTTATGGAAATAATGAATTTGCTTCTCCCTGCCTCAGTTTCTCATGACACAACTTGCATTCTCTCCCCTGCCTGAAAGTGCTCTCATTCGTACTTCATACTGAATTGCTCTGAACCCTTGGAGATCCTGCACAGTCTTCTGCTTACAATTGTGCATATTATACTAATCAGACACCTTAGGCTGACACAATTAGGCCTAATTAGTTGAAACATTTATGCCTAAACCTCCATCTCCAAGGAGATTTTATTTTCAATTGTAAAATTATAGTAGTAGTAGCTGTATGTGCCAAATCCATCTGCAACACCACATGAGCCAAAACAGAGTCCTGACTGTTACATTTTAGTAAGGTTTTACCTCTTGGTAGATGCACCAGTGAAGGTGAGGAGAAATTGATTCATTCTCAAGTGACAGCCCAGTTCACATTTTCAGTGTTGGCCCCCAGTGCTAATTTCATTTTCTGCCAAAGGTTAGCTGCAGAAAATCTACTTACATCTTGCTATCCAAATTTTTGATGAGCCTGGCTGCAACAGCATTCTCAACTGCTTTTAGATGAAAAATCAAGCCAACAATTCACAATTGCTTTGTTTTTCCTTTGAAGTGAGGAAGTGTGCTTCTCCTGTAAGTCATCTTAAGACTGAAACAACTGGAGAAAACACAATGAAGATGAATGCTCTACTAGCTCACTAGAAAATCCCTTGTTGAAAAGGTGAATTTCAATTCAACAAAAGACATTTTACAGCCCAAATATTGAAGAAAAGAATTAATATGCTGACAAAAAGAAAACAATTAGTTGCCTCCTCATGACTCACCAGTCTCTGCTGTCCATACTTGGTGGTTAGAGTTTTTAATTCAGGTAATTACATTATCCCAATAGAGCTGTCATTACACCAGCAACATTAGGATGTTGCTTCCCCACAGTGCCCATGATGCAGCTTTCCATTATAGACTGCTCCTGGGCACCTGATTTTCTAGGTTTTTTACTCACTTCTGCAATAGTTGGCTGTACACCCACAGCTTTTGCAGTTCAATAACAGCATATGTGACAAGCACCTTCTTGTGCCTCCTGAGACAATTTTGAATCCTTTTCAATCCAAACCATTTGCTGGTTTCATTTCCTTATTGATCACCTGAGCTGAAATCCTTTTGAAAATTTCTTTGTCCATTCATCTGTGTAGTCTGCTTTTTTAATATCAGCCTCCCTTTAAGGGAGAATATGAATGGAAAAATTAAAATACCACGATATTTTGGTCTGCAAAACTTAGATGATCTGGCTATTTTTTTTCAGCACTATTCTTCCCATCATAGGTATTAGTCCCCTTTCAGTCTACCCAGGACAGACTCACTGTTTCTTTCTAACAAAGACCTCTCCTTTAGTTTTGATAAGCCTAATTTGCTCTTTGGCTACACTGAATGGGTTTCAAAGATTTGTGGCACTTTAAAACATGAATTGTAGCCTGTGCAGAACTTTGTCTTGCTGGGCTATAGAGGTTCCCTTGACAGTCACATTTCCTGGATGTTTTAAATACTTTTTTCTAAACCCGTCTTTTCAACCCAGCTGTTTTTCACAAGGCTCACCAGGGAAATTCTCTCCCCACAGGATCTTCTCAGGTTTTCACTTCAATTAAGCTAATTGTCAGCAGTTTAAATTCCCTCCTTAATTGAAAGGGCAAATATTTTCTAAGAAAAAAAAAAAAAGAAAAGAAAATATCAGAAATTTAAAATAAAGCTTCTAGTGACAAAAAAATAAAATAAATCTGAAGAAACTCTAAGCACCAGAAGCAGAGATTGAACTCTAGTGCTGACAAAATATTCATTTAAGTCAAATGTTATATATGTATTTATACCAACCCTACCTTTCCTTTTTTTTTTACAAGAATTATTTGCAAAGGTCACATCTCCCACTCTCTGGGGCCTATTAATAGTCCATACTTCACCCACCTGTGAGCTTATTTCTTCAAGCTCTTACCCCTTGCTGTGTTCACCTCTATCCCTTCTCATTGCCACAGTTCCTTGATTTTAATGAGCTCCTGGCAGCTTGGAAGCTGCTTGGCTTAAGAGAACTGCTAAATCTTTTTACATGTCACTCAGGAAATGGGGTGTGTGTGTTATTGTGAATTGTTTATATTTTTGTGAATTATTTGTTTATTTGCTTTTGCAGAGGGCTGTGTAACACCTCCTTCTGCATTGAGTTTATCCCCTTATCCTCTCTTAAATTCAGAAACACAGGGGCCTTGGAGATATGCTGTTACAAAATCTGAATGTCGTCTCTGGGGTTATACACTGCAAAACACATTGAATGTTCAGTAGCCTACAAGAGTTTAACTAGCGTGCTGCTTGGGAGGTAGCTTGAGAGATGCTGCAGATGCTAGGGGACACAAAAAGATCAATGGCAGGTCAGGAAAAAGTAGGTTAAAATGCAGAAGCTTATGGCTCTTGGAGGAATCACAATGGTGAATGTTTACTGCTGACCTAGAAGAGCAGATGAATAAAGAGGTGGAAGAGATACAGAGAATGCAAAATTATTTAGGCTAATTGAGTCTAACTAAGCACATCTAACAGGGAAAATGAAGAATATCAGAAGGATTTAACACAACTGAAAAAAATGGAAATCAATAGCAAAAGAATTTCAGTGCAGACAAATCCAACTCATGAAGAGATCAATCTTGACTTCAAACACTCAGGAAAGATGCTTTCAGTTAACTTATTGGTATACTTCAGTAAGTATGCATATACAAGGCTGTATTAAGAAAAGAATTCATGGTAATATTCTAAAAACTGCTAACAAATAGGAATCCCATCCTGAATATTTCATTTTTTTTGTCTAAAGGTTGCAAGCATTTCCTAGAAGGCACCAGAAAAGTAAAAGCAAGAAAAGAATCACATTGGATAACAAGTACAGGGTCTAACTAGTAGCTGTAGGAGGAGAACGGCTGGATGCTTATAGGCAGATATTCTTACCAACCTCACCACATAACACAAACATAAATTGGAAGACACAGACTAATGACTGGATAGTGGGATCCTGCACTTTAACAGTACTGAAATAAGGAGTCAATGACAGTAGCAGATTTCAGCATATCTGAAAAGAAGCCCCTGAGATTTATATCCACAACTTGGGTATCTATAGGCACAATATGCCCATCTGTTACAGACACATGGCTAAACAACATCCCACTGGAAACAAAGCTTTGGAATGAGGTAACTTGTGTTGCCATATCAGGAACATGGGTTTCTTAAAGATCAATTAAAGCATCACTGGATAGCAGGCTTGATTCTACCTTGAGTATTCTGTTTTCTGGTGATTTCATATCTTCACCGTCTCCCTTACCTTGCCTACATTTATAATTTAAGCCTAATGGCAAAATGAAAGGAACTTCAATTCCTAAATTTGTCCTGCTTGGATAACGCTGTATCTTCTTATTGTTGTATAAAGGATTTTTTTCCCCTATGAAAATGTAAACATTCTTTGCCAACACTTTTGAGAGTCGGGAGGGAGGAGTTAAAAAATAAAAATATTTCCAGGCCCTTTAGTTAGAAAGGCCTTTTTGTGTCCCTAGGTTCTTTTGCATCGCTCTGTAGAAAGTTCCTTCAAGGGCAATCACCTACTCTCTATGATACAATACCTAACAGTGCACCTACAGTGATGCAAATCAATCTCATCAAAGCCATATCAGCTTTTGAGTTACGGGCTGTCCCACCTATGCCTTAACACCTATTTCATTTTTACCATTTTTGTAATGTGTATTAAGGGACTTTTTTGTATAATATGTATTTGTTCTAGGCTCAGTTAATGCTTGCATTTGCTCTTTCCTTGTAAATATTCAGATTTCTAGCACTATTTAATCTATATTTATGCAGTAGAAACTTTACCATAAATTTCAGGTAGTCTGATAACCTATTTAGTATTTTATGCTGAACAGTCTTCTTCTCTAATTAAATTTTTCAAACCGTGAAGAATACATCTATTCTACACTTGCATTCTGAAACACATGCACTAGATATATTAAAAAAGGATTAAAAAGCCAAACACGTGAAAGATGGGAAATGGTCATGCTTGTATCAACTATTCAGTGTTTACATAATAAAAAAATCACTGTTCGGTATCTGTGAAACATTTTGATTCAGTGATGAAAAGCCCCTGAGCATACTAATTCTCTCTTCACAGTAGTATGCAGTAAATACCCAAGGGCTCATAAACTATGTGACTAAACATGAAACAAGTATCAAGTACTGTTTCGTTAAGTAGCTACTATCTATCCTGTGCACTGAATAAGGCTGAAAAAAATAGTGAAGGGTAATGTAATTTAAGACTGTCATAATTGGAGATGGTCTTTAAAAAAACAAAATAACTGCTCCTTTTCAAAAGATATGAATGTCCAAAATTCCAATTAATGAGAATATCTAAGAGTCAAGAAAAGCATTTAATTTAACTGAAGCTTTAAAGGCATTTGGAAATACATTGATCCCAAAATTACTTCTGGAAGCCTCAGCACTAGGACGTGGACTCTTGTTCACATACCACAGACACCCCAACACCCTCCCATTTAAACTACAGCTTTTGTGGATGGGGGCTCAGGATGCTCTGAAGAAGGGACATGGGACCCCTGAATCTGGCATGAAGAAATGAGGAAACAACAGACATGAGAAGATGTGAGGAGAGGTTGAGACAAGCTGTGTAACTGGTCAGTTACAGATTTCATAGATGTTTGATCCCAGGCTCCTATGCTCCTGTGAGTGAAGAGGGTAGCAAACATTTCTGGATGTGTTTTGACTTAATTCCACTCAGTCTGATATGGATCTACAAAACATTTCAGTTTTGAAGGATTTTAAGTTTTTGACACTATCTCATTAATTATATACTGAAAAATTGTCAACCCTCTGTAATCATACTGAATGTGCATCTAGGGATTGTAGTACAGAGACCCCCAAAGGCATTCCTAAATTCTGAGCACTTCATCTTGAGCTTTTACAGTGACTTTAAATATGTTAGTGTGTTTCCATGTAAGTGTGTGTTTCCATATATGTGTGTGCTTCTAGTTTCCGTTAAAAAAAAAAAAACACAAAACCAAGTAAAACAAACAAAAAACCCAACCAATCAACAACAAAAACTAACAAAGAGAAGAAAAACCCACAACAAAGACAGGCCTCAGGAGGATTTGTGGAGTTACAGGTCACTTTCCAGGATCTGGGAAACCACTCTCTTTAGTGACCATGGTATGCCATCCTTTCAACCTGCTCCTGCACAGCCATATTCCCTCTTTTCCCTTTCACCCATCATTCCAGTTCTGGTCTCATAAACAATCCAGTCCTAGTCTGCAACCCCTGAGCAGTTCAGCTCAGTTCAGCTCAGCTGCTCCTCCCTGCAACACCTCCCCATTTGTACATATCCACACTCCTGTCACTCCTTTCCCTGTGGTTTCTGCACCCCCTCCTCTCCCTTTCCCCTCAGTTCCCAGCTGCTTGCCCAGGCAGGTAACCAATTTCTATGCAATAGTAAAAACCAACTCAATTATTTAGTGAGTTAATGTCATGAGTGAAATGTGAGCAGAAATCCATCTCCTTCTTTGGAAGCTGTCTGTTCTTCCTCTGGTAGTAATTTTTATGTTCTTACATTAAAGTTTCTCCTAAATTATCACTTTAAAAATATAGCTGATCACTAAAACAGCAATAAGTTTTATCCTTAAACTAATAGGTCATACAAGCAGTTGATCCAACCTTTTGAGAAAAACAAGATATGTGTTGGATAGCCAGAATATGGAATGAACATTTTGCTACTAAGAAGACTGTTATGGGATTTTTAATTAGCACACACTCTGAGTCCCAGAGTAGTCACTAGACTTGGTATGGTATTATTTGTTCAACAGAGACCCAGAGTACATGGAATGCCAACCGCTGGCTCCTGAGGAACAACAGTTTTCTTTGGACTTCTTCCAGGTGCATCAGCAACCCAGCTATTCTTCACTTACACTACGTGCTGAGAATGCAGTTTAGGACTGAATCATTAGTGTACAATCAATTTTGTGAACCTGAAGTTTTGTGAGCCTGGATAAATATCCAGATGTATGTCTGGATAAAGCTAATGGTAGAATCCCCTATGTAACATGCAAATCCTGAAGAGATTGCTATTTGTATGCTTGTTATCTCTAACTACATGGCTAGATGGCTGAAACCACAAAAATAAATCCTGTAGCCAAGGAGTGATTATTTTACTTTTCCATTATTGAAAATGGTGCTTTTCTACCCACCACTTTGCAAATCCAAGACTGTAAAACAAGCTTTTCTGAGCAAGAAAATAATACTGCTTAGGGTCGAGGAGCTTACTTTTTTTTTTAATAGACTTGAACTATTTAAGGCAGAGCTTAATGATTATGTTTCAAACATGTTTTTAGCTAGAAATCTGTTGTGTTTTGTTGTTGGTTTGTTTTTGTTTTATCATAAAGGCAAGCTAATTTTTGTTGCTCAAATCATGGTTGAAAGATACTTTTTTACTGAGCTTCAACAGTTACTTAACTTATATTTGGTTGCTGTTGAATTGGTTTCTTGTCACGTCTATGCAGGTCAAAATGCCTTCTTGCACACCAGAGTTTCATTCACACTGACATATTAGACTTCAATACAAGCTGTTACAAGCAGGTAATGATTTCAACTGAAAGGAATTTAGGAATCTCTGAGGCACAGCAGCTCCTCTAACTTTTAGATTCAGTGTGACAACTTCCAATACCTTTCAGTGTGATGTCAGTTATATGGTCATTAATTATCTTCAGCATGTCACAGAATTTTAACTGGAGCACAGCAGTGGTGTCCAGCCATTGTCTGGCTAGGCTGGAGGTGGGGTAGAGCCAAAGATAGGACGTGACATCCTGAAGAACTGGAGTCTCCAAAGATTATTCTGGTGCAAGGTGAGCTTATGAGCCAAGCAAAGAAGTAAGAAGATGAGTCACACTGAAGAAACCACACTGAATACTGTAAAATTAAGGAATCCAGGGAAGTTTTGAGATCCAGGGAAAAAATATCCTGGAAGAACACCAGGATGAGGAATGAAAAATAAGGCTTGTGCAAACAGTAAAAATTCTCAGAAGAAATTGCCAAAATTCAGAAACTAGGTTGTGGAATGCTGTCCAGGCAGCCAGCCTTTTGCCCTTGTGTCATCAGAAGCCATTTACTATTTCAAGTATGTATGTGAAACCAAATGTATTGTTTTGTGCTCACACAACACAGATGGTTGCATGAACTGATATCTGGGGGTAACAGCTGACCTACTGACTTAGCAAAATCTAATTAAGATATAATTAGACATGAGCTGCAGCATTCTAGCACCCAAGCAACGTAAAAGAAAAACTCATTACTCGGTATGTTATTTAATACACTTACACCAAATTTTAGTATGTAGAATTTTTCATCATCAGAATCAGAGAGCAATAAAGATACGAGATAGCCATTATACCGGTGACACCAGGAGTTTGACATGATCTATAGTCCATGGAGAGTGACACAGAGCTCCATATCAGACCTCTGGTATCTAAGTAGCTTTAGGAGGTATCTGTCCTTGTGGTTGCAATACTAAATTAAATACTGAGGGTATAGATGTAGATTAAATTAATCTGTGCTTCAGACTGCTCACAAGAATAGTGACAAATGAGAATAAGTTTACAAAACCGTCATCTCCTATACTGGCTAACACTGTCTGGTGGCTGCTTGAGAATATTTCTACTGCCTGTGTCCAGAGTATAGCCCTGGTTCAATTTTCACACTCCATCTGGCAGTGGTTCTGTCAACAGGCTTTCCTCTAATATAAAGAGCAATTTTCCACATTAATTAAAATTTCACATTTCTTTTACCTTCTAATGAAGGTAATCATCTTTTTATTCAATTGCTTGGCAAGCACTGATATAAAATAAACGCAATTATTTGTAGACTTTAGAATCATGGGTTTTTTTACAAATCCAGCTATCTTGTGGTCTCTCATACTGTTTAAAAACTCATCATGTCAGAATATGTGAGAACAATTGGATTTCTCTGCCTGGATAATGCTTGTAGGAGATTATGTTACTTCTTCTTATGCCTGTTTTATTTTCATCCCAAGACATTTTGAGGTCTTTATCACAGAGATGCTTATTTCCATTTTTCTTATATTAGTCTCAGATGCTTTCATGATTAGTGTCTTACTCTAACACTGATTAATGAAAAATGTAGATCTTCTAAAATAATAAGGCACTAAAAATGATAAATCATGTTGTTTTCAGAATATCAAAGAGAAAGTATAAAGCAGCTGGTATTGAATTTGCAGAAGTAATCCTCTGATGTGCATAGTGCTTAAACTTTCATTAAATTCATTGCTAATTGTTAAAACTAAACACCTAGTAGAACCTACTGAGTAGCTGCACCCCTTGTACAAACAAACAAAAAAAAGAAAACAAAAACAAATAATCAAAAAGAAAATAAAAAACCAAACACCAAAACACTGACATTTTAAAGTGAGGAACAGTATAGCACATATGCAAAACCAATAGTTTGAGTCTCATTGAGTTTGTCCAATCTTGAGCCCCTAATAACACTCTTTAACTCATAGAATCATATAATGGTTTGTCTTGGAAAGAAACTCTGAAGATTATCTAGTGCAACTTCTTTGCCATGTACAGGGACATCTTCAACAAGATCAGGTTGCTCAGAGCCCCATCCAACCTGACCTTGAATGTTTCCAGGGATGGGGCATCTACTGTCTCTCTGAGCAACCTGTGTCAGTGTTTCACCAACCTCACTGGAAAAAAACACTTTCCTTATATCTAGTCTGAATCGACCCTCTTTTTGTTTAAAACCATCATCCCAGGCCCTCCTAAAAAGTCTGTCCCCATCTTTCTTATAAGCCTTCTCTAAGTCCTGAAAGGTTGCAATAAGGTCTCCCCAGAGCCTTTTCTTCAGGTTGAATAACCCCAATAATAACCCCAAAGATATGGCTGGCCTTCTGGGCTGCAAGTGCACATTGCTGGCCTTTGTCCAGCTTTTCATCCACCAGTACCCCCAAGTCCTTCTTCCCAGGGTTGCTCATGACCCTTTCATCCTCCAGCCTGTATTGATACAGAGGTTTGCCATGATGCAGGTGCAGGACCTTGCACTTGGTCTTGTTGAACCTCATAAGGTTCATACTTCTCAAGACCGTCGTATTTTGTTATTATTAAATGTTTATATTTTAACAATTTTCTATTTATTTCATAATGCAGGTAGATCCTGCTGCCCAATGAAATGTGCTGCCTAATAAAATCACTGGTACTTAATCTGGCATCAGTATGATGCTGGTACCAGAATTATTTTGGAAGCTACTCTGGAGCTGTTTCCATTTCAGTGCAGAACAGACACAACTCACCACTGGACCAAGTTCATTTTTCATTTTATCTTTCCTTTCAGCACAAATACTATGGTGAAAATAACATGGAATGGTAGTAAGAGTCTGATCAATAAAGCAGTACAATACCTCAATGTTC
This sequence comes from Chloroceryle aenea, assembly GCA_013399075.1. NCBI lineage: Eukaryota > Metazoa > Chordata > Aves > Coraciiformes > Cerylidae > Chloroceryle > Chloroceryle aenea. Next base: position 511,985 of record VWZY01002526.1, on the reverse strand, counting down.
TTACCCAGGTGAGAAAAAAATCTCAGAATGAAAGATCCTAATAAAAACCTCTTTAATCCCTCAAAAATAACAAGTATAAAGCCCTGGCAAAAGCACTTTTTGGTGGAAGCACTGAAACCAAAAGCAGATATTTTTGAACATCAGTTAATAACTTTTCTTCAGCTACACCATTACAGTTTGACATGGTTCCCCACAACATCCTACTCACCAAGTTGGCAAGATACGGGTTGGATGGGTGGACAGTAGAGTGGATAAGGAATTGGCTGGATGTCCACAGACAGAGCGCAGCGGTCAGTGGCTCAAAGTCCAGATGGAGATCAGTGACAAGTGATGTCCCTCAGAGGTCTGTGCTGGGACCTGTGTTANGAGGCCACAAGGCTGATCAGGGGTCTGGAGCACCTCTCTTATGAGGACAGGTTGAGGGAGATGGGATTGTTTAGTCTGGAGAAGAGAAGGCTCTGGGGAGACCTAATAGCAACCTTCCAGTACCTGAAGGGAGCTTACAAAAAGACTGGAGAGGGCCTGTTTAAAAAGGCCTGGAGAGAAAGTATGAGGGGCAATGGTTTTAAATTAGAAAAGAGCAGATGTAGACTGGATGTAGGAAGAAGTTCTTTACCATGAGGGTGGTAGAGCACTGGAACAGGTTACCCAGGGTTGAGGCCCCATCCCTGGAGATATTCAGGGTGAGGCTTGATGGAGCTCTGAGCAACCTGCTCTAGTAGAAGATGTCCCTGCTCTCAGCAGGGGGGGTTGGACTAGATGACCTCTAGAGGTCCCTTACAACCCAGACATTTCTATGATTTTCCCTAGAAATTGCTCAGTTCTTCTGGATCCTTTCCAGTCTGTTTTGACCTACAGGGTAAGCAGTATAAAGCAGGTTTAATAACACAGTAGTGAAGGAAATATCTGCTGATATTGACTGGTTACATGCCACAAAGAACCAGACAGAAAGATTCTTTGAAATTAAGTTTTCAGATTTGCCTTGCAATTTTTCATGCGTATACTGTCAGGTTCCAAGATTGTGTATAAGATGGGAAAAAGTCCAGCAGTTGCATGTAAATAATGATTTGCAAAGATTTTCCAGTTAGAAGTGCTCACCTAGTAACACTGAATGTATCTAATGACTTGAGATCAGAGTAGGGCAGATGAAGCTGGCAAAAGCAGGGATGTATGCAGCCACAAATGGAAGAGGAGTATTGAAAAGCCAAATAGCTACTTCTCTGGAGGGGAAGGAGGAACTATTATTCTCTGTGGTCCCACAAGAAATACAAGCTTTGAATTTGGAAAAGCAAACATAAATTTTTCTGAGGAGGGCAACTGCTGGTAAAGGATGAAATGTCCAATATCAGAATTTAATGGCAGTTAAAGCTGAGGGTTCCTTACAGTTAATGAGGCAAGGAAATAAATGAGTAATATTGAATATTGAATATTTCAGTTGGTTATTCAAGTGACCATGTAAGTGTCTACCATGATACAGAGTCCATTTACTATCTCTGTCCTCGACCTCCTGACCATTCTCAGTCAAGATGTATTTTTATTCCATCTATGCCATCATTGCACATGTAGTCCTTATTCAAATTAATGCATCCCTGACTGATATAGGAGAGAAATATTGCCATTTATTATGGATAGGTTTTGGACTTGATAACATATTGAAATATTTTGTTTTAAATGAGATGTAGCTGACCATTGTCTATACCAAAAGAAAGGGAAGGAACTATGGCCAAAGTGCTGCTAATTGAAATCACAAAGGAAAAATTGCTCACATAATCACTGCTGCTCACCACCCTTATATAAAGACAAAGTTCGAGATAACAGATTAGAACAACAAATATCATTGCTGAAGGCTATCAGAAAGCTAAATGAATTCACATTTCCTTGTTTGTCCTTATCACATCACCTGAATTTAAATTCAACTTTAAGGACAAGTTAGGGGTACCCATTGCAGAAATTACATAGCCTTAGCCATCTTTACAGCTTACATGGTTTAATTAGTGTTTGAAATCTCTTCCAGAACTATTTTCCAAGACTCTGATTTTTTTAATGGCCTACAAATGTTAAGGAAGACATATATCCAAACCCACTGAAGTCCTCAATAAAAAGAAAAATGCATTGGCAGCCATGGGGGTATGACAGTGTGATGTCTCCTACGCCAGAATAGCTACTTCACAACAAAGGAATCTCTCACAAATGGCACCATGGAGTAACACCCAGCCTGTGGAACTACATGCAGAATAAATGGGGGTCCTGATGGGATGAACAAGTTATAAAACAAGAGTAAGGGTCAAAGCTTGAAGGGATGCCACAATGTAAAGTAGTCTTGAAAGAAGATGGACTTGATGGCTCTAAAAATCTCCAGTCAAGGAGAGCAGTACATTACAAAATGACTACCATATCATGCCAGGAAGTTCAAGACTTCAGAACAGACCAAAAGCCTCCAGTCATTTTCCATTTGAAAAACATAATAAAAATGTGCACTTAGTTGTCAGAGATATTTATGTTGGGTAGTACGAGAAAATGTACATGACAAACACTTCTGCTGCTCAAGGCTTGTCTGTGCACAATAAATCAGAAAATACCTTCTTGTTGTTGTTGTTGCAAACATCATGTTACAGAATCCAAATGTTCCTACTCAGCTGCTTACTCCAGTTAATGAAATAGCCCCAAATTTAGATAATCCATTTGCATGAAAAGTTTACATTATACAGTGTAATACAATATACAAGTAATAAATATACAATATACAGGTAATAAAACATACAAGTAATACTTCTGTGTTCTTTTAAGAATAATTTCCTAGGGGAATTTTAACAAGGTAAATAGCAGCTCATTACTTGTAAATATGTTACCCAAATATGTGATGGTACAAACACTCAGAAGGCCATAGGTGACTTACTTTGAAAGTATAATTTAGAAGTGACATTTTACTGGCTTTGGTCATAACAAACAGAAGAACTGAATGAAAACAAAACCAAAAACAACAACAACAACAAACCACCCCAAAAACAAACAAAACCCCCCAAACAAACAAAACCAAAACAAAGGAAAAAAAACCCAATCAAATAACAACAACATCCAGCTGTGGAAGTGATGAAGATGAGATCTGTAAGTCTGGACTTCTTTATTCCAGGATGGAAGGAAAGAAACAAGATGTTAAGGAAGCAGGAAGTTTTCCTGTTTTGCAGGCTGACAGTCATCAGTATCAAATGTCTATTGCATGAATCTACTTTAATTGATCTAATAGACTTTTAATTACACCTGCAACAATTTCATAGTCCATTAGTTATATGTCTTCCAATTTGCCAAAACCTGAATGTGGGTCAAAACCTTGCACTGGGAATTTGAGAAAAATGTGACAGCAGGAATTACAGGAGGCTTATCTCAATAGCCTGAACTGCACTTTCTGTGATCTTGAGATGTTTCCACTTTTCCCGTCCATGCCAAAAGACAAGAGACAAACAGGAGGGGAAGGCAGAATCTCACAATTTAAAAGTTTGCTCTTTGTATTATGCAGACTCCCCCAAAGAAAATCTGAATTCTGCCCTCAAGACTGGCAGAGCTGGGATTCACAGTTCCAAAGTTGGTGTCTTTTCAATACATTTGAATTCCACTGGACATAAAGAAATGGTGTCTATTTCTGCTTTGGCCAAGTGCCCCCCTAGTACCCCTCAGTTACTACAGTTTCTGCAGAGCAGTCGTCCTTGGGTTGGGTGACCCACTGGAAGAAAGGAGCAAAAAACAGCAAATTCAGGCAACACCTGAATTTTGAACACCTGAACATTTGAACACCTGAACATTGTTGTTTTGTCAGTAGGGCTGCTGATGTGTCATGTTGCTTTGTAAAGGAAAGAATATGGGGGCACTTGTTTCACTTCTCAGATCCTCCAATTTGACAGCCTGTGGCTGAATAGGTTGCAGAGAGAAGAAAAAGAAAGGGTAAGATAACAAGAAACCCAACAGACCTTTTAGTGCTCTTGGATGGTGATAAAGGACAACACAAAGCTAGAGCTGGGAATGAGCCTTTAAGACCCAGGTAAATTAATAAACATGGGTAATGTAAGAGTCAGGGAAGCCTCTTTATTTCTCTCTCAGGAATGCTGCCAGCCAAACTGATAAATAACAACAGGTTCAAACCAGAATATTCCAGGGAGTATTACATTTCACCACCATCCTAACAGGGCCTCCTAAGCCTTTGAAGCAAACAAGAAGTCATTTCCCCTTGCATTTTCAAATTCTGAGCCACCAGAACTTCAGTGAGTATTTAAAGATGGTGCTCCACATCATTAGGCTCTTTTCCTTACTTCATTGGTTTCAAGAAGGAAGCTCACATAGACTTTACACCAGCTGTTCAGTAGGGTCCTTTCAAAATTCTCCACTATATACTCCATGTATACATATATATATCTCTACATATACACACACATATAGCATTTTCCTGCCACCTCCTCACCGGCACCCCAGAAATCTGTAGTGGCTTTAAAGGAGCTTTGCAGCAGGCTGCTTCTGCCACTTTGCCACAGCAGTTGCCTGAACTGACAGATCGTAGACAGAGCACAAACACGAGAGCATGTCAGTACTAGTATTTAGTGCAAAGCCTCACTACAAGGGTATGAGTCTGAGTTCCAAGAGCCTTTGCAGCTGTCAACCTTCAAACATGAAGATGCAGATTTCAGTTTTAAGACATAAGCACCCAGCTAGGAAATGTTATTCCCTTACATAATAAAATCTATATTTGATATATTTAGAAGAGTCAACCATTGCAATGTATGGAGTAAAATGATATCTATGTCACAGTCAACATCCACACTAACTCAGATTTTGATTTTAAGACATAAGCACCCACCTGGAAGATTATATTATTCATATATAATAAAATACCTTCTATGTTTAGGACAGCTGATGGCATTGAGACATGGAAAACAGTTCTCCCTTGGAGAGAAGGCAATTTTCTGTGCTTCTGAACACATGCTTTGATCATGTGTAAATTCATCAATAGTGTTTTTTCTTCTGCGTTCATTCTGCAGATTTTCTCATTTTCCTTTCTCTTTCTTGTCTAAGAGAGTGAATCCCATGTACATATAGTCCTGGCTCTTTCGGTTCCTTGAGCACATTCTTAGCAGGTGTATTATTAAATTAATAAGGTTTAACTTTGATCCTTTTTCTGAACAAATCAAGCTCTGTGCTCAATTTCCTCCCATTTTGGCTTTCTCAAAAGCTTCAGCATTATGAATAAATGTATTACCTTTCTGATATGCACTACTAGCATTTATACTATGAAATGTGGTAGCATTGACCAATGAATAAGCTTTTCTAGTTCCTTTCCATCTAGGCCTCTTTTCAGGAAAGAAAAATAGAAGCAATATGATATAGTCTCTCTCCCCCACATTGGGCATTTTCATGGATAATACTTATGAATTCTAATGTGAGTTATACATTGTGAGGAATGACATCACTATTCAAAAATTTATCTGACAGAAAGTCTGTTCACAAGACAGATCTCTGTTTAATAAACACAGAGAAAAATGCAGTGACAAAAGAAAGCTCTGTAGTCTTAGAAATATTTTATAACAAAATGAAATAATTTATTGTTTTCAGTTCAATACATACAATATCTAAATAATGTAGAACCTTTATGATAAGTATTAAGTAAATTTGCTTATGTTTTAAATAGTAATTCCATAGAAGCTGGAAAACTGTCCTTTTCTTGAATAATATTTCCTGCTTCAGGCTGTTCCTGTGGTTCTTTACTGTGGGATAATTTGGGGTTAAACTGGTGGTATACTTAATTTGGAAGATTTTCCCTTAAGCATAATTTCTAATATCAGCTGTCTCTATTTTGTTCGTGCAAGCACTTTCTTAGGAGGGATGAGGCAAAAAAGAATAAAAAAAAAAAAAAAAAAAGAGGTAGATACTGCCATTCAAAGGAAGTAAACATTCCAGAAGAGATTAAAAGAGACAAGAAGCAAAGAGAAAACAATAGAAAGCTAAGCTCTTAGTAAAATATGAAAGCTGCTCTGAATATACAGTTAACAAAGATACACAGCTTACAATAACAAAGTTATAAAATATGCCTAAAGATTTAGAAGAGGGCTCAAATCCTCCTATTTTGGGGATGGCCTTCTTTGTAACAAAGAGGAGAAGTTAGGTAGATGCTTTTCCAAGGTATGTCCTTCTGTCACTGACTGCTGATGAAATTCTTTCTAAATCCTCTGTGACACAGAGCATGGGGCCAGTACATAAGACTGACTGGTCCATCATCTGTCTTAGCACAACAAAAATACCTGCTTCGCTATGGGGTTGATCTGAAGTAACACAGAGGGAATTATAATGAAGAATAGAAGATACTATTTTTCAGGGAAAGGATGGAAATATTTCAATGATTATTGCTGAAGGGCATTTTTCCTTCCAAATTCAGAAAGAAAATATTTGTAGGAAATCTAAGGTTTCTGGTTTCCACTGGGACATGTGACATGGGAGCTGATGCTTCTCTCAAAATGTCAGGATTGCTGACATTTCCCAGAGTTCCCAATTCAACAGAAGCTATGACTTCACCCAAAGACAAGACAGTACTTTTATGCTTGCCAGTACATGAAAATAGCTGTACCTTATAGCCCACTACTGTACCTCATCTCCCTGCTGGCAGTACTGGATGCCAAGAGAGGAATAAAGGAACACAATAAAAGTAAATCAACACCTCTTCATAGTATATTCCCATTGTCCAGTGATTTATAACTTAGGAATTTCCTGAGCCAAAATTTTAAATTTGTAATTGTATCTGCTATGCCATTTCCCTCCATGAATTTTTCTAATTGTTTTATCCTCAGCATCATGTGGAAAGCTGTTCCACAGTTACCAAGCAGGAAGCTTTAGTTTGCCTTTAGTTTGGCATCTGTGAGTTTTGTACAGTAAATAAGAATAGAGAAAGAATTTTCTCATCCTCCCATGGGTGCAGGAAACCACAACACAATATTGATCATGGGCAGCTCTCTTGCTGCTCAAACAGTCCCCCTTCCAAAAATGTACAAATGTGTACAGGTTTGCAACAGCTTAGGAAATGAAGTAAATGAAACAGAAGGATGTATAAGCCCTTCAGAAGTACTGAAGCAAATATACATTCATTTTGAAGTACATATAAAGTGAATAATATTGGAACACTACAATATATCAAGTACTAGATAGAGCACAAAAGTGTCTATATGGACTGTTTTGAACAAAGTCAGAGGATACTAGAGGGGGACGGACCTAAGGCAGTGCATTTTACAGCTTGTTTGGAAGATTTCCTTTTCTCCACAGCACACTCTTTTTCAAGAGGATGAAGAGTCCCTCCCCTGTGTCAGGCATCTTTCTGCTTTTGGTCTCTTCCTCTAGGCCAGTGATTAACTCCTTCCTTCTTTTATAATCCTCTGCTATAGCTCCCTGTTGCTCAATGTCATCACATGTCATTGCATAATTGCTTTTACTCCCAGGTTACCCCAACCTCATTCCAGCTTTGGATGCCAAAAGACAATCACCGCTTTTTCCACTCTCAAGTTTAACCTGCTAATAATAAGAAAAATCAGCATAGTAGGCAGGTAGACCTCCCTTCAGAATGAAGCTTGTAGCTTAGCCATCATATAGGAAGACTCCCAAACGATATCTTAAAGAAATTGCTAGCTGAAGATTTTGCAAATCATTGTAAGTAGCAACCAATTAGATATTTTCCAAGCCCTCTATTGACCCCATTGTCTTCTGTATGTTAGAAGCTAGAAAAGCTATCAGAGAAGCGGTATAAATGCAGCTTTTGGAACTTGCATTTACTTAAGAAATAGAATTATTCTGAGTTCACTTTTAATTCTGTTTCTTTCATAACACAGAAAAGGAACAAGAGAGAAAATTCTGAAATACTATGAAGTCTAAAAGAGAATTTGAGATGTATTGAAAATAAAATAAAATGAAACAAGTTGCTATTAGGTTTTTGAATAGCCTTGTGATCTAAAGATGTTAATCATTAAGATGTCTGAGCTCAGAGGTGGGAGTACTGAGACGACTCATTCAACAGCCTGGCAGAGCACAAGCTCATCTAAAAGAAAGAAATAGAACAAGATTTGGTAGCATACAAGGGGAGAAAAACAAGGTAGCTTTATTTGGAATATCTTCTAAAACCGTTATTTGATTATCTTTACAACCTCTTTGAAACCATGTTATAAATGTCAGGACTGGCTATTTCACAAAAACATTTATCCCAAAAGCCAGTGATAAATACCCATGTCACTCTAGCTCGCTCTTTGTCCTGTGCTCATTAGCATATACCATCTAAGTGCCTTTCTGTAATGCATTTACTAAGGGATAGTCATTTGCCAAATGTAGTTCATTCCTTCTACCCTTGAGGGCTTTCATCTTTAGGCAGAGATTTCTTCTAACTTCATGTGCTCTTACATGTCACTATTTCAGCCAGCAGTCTCAGGAACAATCCAATACAAATAGAGCGAAATGTCTTTCTCTCCTCATGTACATCTTACCTTACAAATACTGAGCACAAGAAAAATCCAGCAGAAGTAGGACTAGCCGGGCAAAGGCAAACCTAATGAAGTTCAGCAAGGATAAGTGTAGACTCCTACACCTGGGGAGGAATAACACCACACACACATTAGGGGAACATATCCATCACCTGGATATGTTCCTGTGTGGCCTGACCTACGCCTGCTTTGTTGGGGGCTAGACTTAATGTTCTCCAGAAGTCCCTTCCAAACCCTAGCATTCTGTGATTCCATGATACTGAAGAAAGAGGCACTTTTGCAGTGAATTGGGGGACCTAAGTAGGACATCTACTTTTGAGGAGAATAGTTTTTTTGTCTTTATTAATGGAGAAAAGGTCAGTATAGGATTTTTCCACAACTTCCTTAGCTATGGACAGATACATTGTCTGTGTCTTGTTGAGATGAATCCTAACTTTTTGTGTTCAAGGAGCATAAAAATAAAAAATGTAGGAGCCATTATACTTCTGCTCCTCATCCATGTCTATTTTTCATGCTGAGCAACCTCAAGTTCTCTTCAACATAGGAATCACCAATATAAAAATAAATAATAGAAGGATTTCTTTCAAAAGTATCAGGTAATGCTTTATTGCCTGTCTCTAAGATTTACTAGAGTCAAAGGTTTTGACACCATCTACAATCATTTGATGTACACCAGAAGTTTCACGGAAAACAATTCCATTTTTTTCCTCAAATCTGTGTTGATTTATTACAAATTCACACAGCAAAACCAGAATGAAGAATGTAGCAAAGGATACCCAATGCACCAAACCTGTTCATAAGAGCAGGGAACAAGCACTCCCGAGATAGCATTCCATACTGAAGCCAGTTTACTATGACTTCTTATGCTCACTTTTTCTACATAGGAGTCATTTTTTGTATCACCTTGTGAGTACTTTAGGAGTGCTGGAGATTCTATACAACACTGCCTCATCATTAATATTAACAATAGTACAGACCCTGAATCTACATGATCTTTTTATAATGATTGTTTGGGTTTTTTTCCACTTATATTCCTAGTAGTAGGGCAACAACTATTTAAAGAAGAAAGGGATTTTTATTATTTAAGTTCAAAGATGATCAACATGAAACTAAATACGTAAAGTATAAATTATACATCTTTTACACTCAAATGTTCCTATTGACTTTAATTTTCAATGCTCACATTTAATTATTCTAGATAACGACTTTCAAAACCCAAATCCTCTGAAATAAGTCTTTTTCAAAAGCACAGCATCATTTATTTGTTTTTACTGCACTTCTACAATCATCTGACACATCCTTACATCTATATAAAATAAATGTTTCTTAAAGATTAGAACAGATTATTTATTGATTATTCTGATGTGCAACCTTTGTTTTCTTTAATTCATCCCATCACTGGGAGCAATTATTTTCACAGTTCATTTTTCTAGAAATTGAAATATGTATTTTTAAAGACACATTACCAGTTTGATTCCTTCTCCAAAATTATTCTGAAGGAATTGGGGGATGATAGTCATTCACTTGATGAAGTAATTAGTCATAAATAGTCTGTCATCTATAGATAGCATCATCATTTCTTTACCATTATTATTATTGTTGGTCTTATTATTACTAGTAGTAGTAGTATTAGAAAGGGGATCCTAGGTGTAGTGAAATGAGAAATTCTGCAGCGTATTACTCTGAACCCTTGCAAGTCTCTGAGGCTATAGAACTAAAGACACAAGATAAGATACTAATTAGAGAACATGTAGTCCTGAAGCAATGCAGGACAAATTACTTAGGTGTGCTGTAGGGAAATTGTCAATGCCTGTAGTAGCATAACAAAAGCCTTAAAGGAATTTGGGTAATACACATACATGCCAACTTATTAAAAGTTAGAGGCATACTGCCTTGTATTTAGTTAAGATACAGTGAGCTAAGCCCACAGGTGGTGAAGGCTAGTGAAGCTAAGCTGGTAGGAAGATGCTGCAAATGAAAACATGATCTTCTGAAACATTTCCACAGCATAGTCTTATTTCTGGCATTTACTTTTGATGTGCTGGAAAGCACAAACAACAGGCCCTCATTAACATGCACACATTGTAATTAATAAAATCAGAAAATACAGGGAATGTCTCATCTTCAGAGCAAGAATTTAATGGCAGAGCACTGCAGAGTGAGGTCCTACTCAATCTACTAGTACTTTCTAAGACAAGAATGGTATTGTATAGTTGCCAATATAAACAACTAGGCATGCAACATTCTTGACTTTTACTGTGAAGCCATATACCTGCTAACACAATGAATTCGATTTCTCATTTAGGGTTCACACAATTACAGCTGAGCAGTGAGGACTGTATACCAAGCACTGGTAACAGCTCCAGAAAGCTCATGCATTCTGTTAGCGTACCAAACAAAAGACAACCTAGAGGGGTAACATACAGTCACCCTCTTAATTAAATATGTATTTCTATTTCCTAGTGTCTATAGTCATTTTACAGTGCATCTGCAATGTGAGTTTGCATGCAGAGCTAACAGAAAGAATGCTCAGGAATTATAAATCTAGTAATAACTCCAGCAACTGCCTTCTCGTGCAAACTCTTTCTCATGCGAATCATCACACTGAATCCAAGGACACTGTTCTGATAAGGACTATGAGAATTAGGTGTTTTCACACTTTGTAACAGTGTTACAATTTACACACCAAATGCGTTATTCAGCATTTAATCGCCATGTGGTTTCTCTGTTTCTACTTTAGCATTTATTGAAGTGTTGAATTATTCAGAAGGACTGTAGTCATTGTGACTCAGGATGCCTTTTTAGAAACTGATAACTACTCTGAAATGGACACTTCATACATTTTATTGGCATGAGACACATAGCCATGGAGTATGCTAGTGTGTGAGTTGTCTTTGGAGACTTAAAAGGAATATGTGAAACTTTAAATGTGGAAAATGTGACCTCAGAAGATATATGTTTGGCAGCAGTCAATTCAGGAGTGCTCTCATATTTGCGCGCTGTTGTGGGGTTTTTTTAAATGCAGTTTTAAATGAGAAAAATCCTAGGAAAGAAATGAGCACAGAGACAGAGGCAGAGAGAGCACTCTTGTACAAAATGAAGCTTGTCAGGATTATAATCATCTATGCACTGCATTGGAGAAGATGGTGTTAGGACATTTTCACAGCTCAAAAGATAAAAAGAAAAGTCTTGAAGGTCAGTCTGAAATTCACAAAAAGACAAAGAAAATCTGCTCATTCCTCACTGCACTTCAAGAGGAAAAAGAATTAGCTGTATGAACTCTTTCTTTCTTTTTTTTTTTTTTTAAGGAAATTCCGTCTGGAAGTTCTGCACAGAAGAAGCCTCTGGGTTTCCCTTTCTGCCTGTGACATGGCAAAAGTCACATTTCAAAGTGCAGGAAAAAATGCCCTCAAGTTCTCTGATTTCAAAGAAACTTTAGATATTTCTGGATTTTGCCTTAATTCATGCTTTTCCCCTTTTCTTTCTGTAGCTCCACAGCAGCTCAATAAAGACCATTTCTTGCAAGTAAAACAGAGATTAATGCAGGGCACAGCTATGTAAAATGCCTTAAAAAGTCTACCCCATAGCAATCAAACATGTGAAGAGCAGACAGGACTGCTTGCATGGGGCTTGCTTTTAGTATGTGGTATTTCAGAGCTTTGTGTTATAAACAGGATATGTGCTTTGCAACCCTCCTTCTGAGAACTACTGATGGACAGTTAACCCTCAACTAAACAGGAGAAGGGATGACTTCTGCAAAGTAGTTTAAAAAGCCTTTCATCATAGGCAAGAGCTTTCAATTCCCTTCAAAAACCAACTTTCTCTGGGTTTGCTTATGCTAAATATCCCTAAAAGGCTAAGAAGATCAACGAAAGGCTTCTTTATATATTCAAATACCATCTCCTTGTCCTTCAGATCATTGCATCTATATCTGAATATAAAGCATGGCTAAAGGTTAATTGCTGCATTCTATCAGCAACTCATCTTTAAATTCTTCCCGAGAAAGGTCTTTTTGCACAGAGCAATTGCATATTCTGTGGTCTTCCCATCAGTGTGCCATGATATGTTTCAGCATATTCTTTGGTCTAGGACCCCACAGCAAGCAATCACTTTTCCACAGTTTACCTATGACATTTCAGCTGTTTAAAACACTGCTATCAGTACTTTTTTTTTTCCTGAAAGCAATACCACATGAGGTGCCCCATGTGCAGAAATCTTAAAGGCCCTGCTTCATTATTTTGCCTTATTTCCTGTCCTGATTGAGTGAGAAGGGCAAAGGGCAGGGAGCCTGACAGCATGCGATTACGGGCAGACCCCAGACGGCAGCGGTGAGGAAGCTGTTCAGAGGATGCTGCTGAAGAATGAATATTTATGATTTTTATCCTGTAACCTATTTCAAAGTGTAAACCCCACAGCACAATAATGCTCAGGGCTTGGAAAACCCACAAAGCAATAAAAATCATTTATTCTATGAAGGCGGAGGCTTGTGTGAAGGTAATTGAAAGGGAGATTTTGACCATGTCTTTGATACTAACTCTGACTTAACTCTAAATCAGAGGGCTAAACGATGTCTGCAGCTATCCCTGTAGTAAAGAACCAACAGATCTGGGTGGATGTAGATAAAAATAGAATCTCTCCCGCGATGGGAAGTTTGGAAAGTATATTCAGTTCCTGGGAAAAAAACAGATAGAAAATCACCTTTATGTTTTCATTGATGTCTTCTTGAATTTTAAATAAGAATCATTTAGTTTAGAATAAAAACTTCTTAAAAAAAATGAAAACACTTTTTATTTGAAATATATATTTTTTTAATTATTATTTTTAAGTCCAAAATACTTAGATTACAAGGATGTTTTTGTGGCAAAATGTTCCATTTCACTTTTAGAGTCACTTGTCCTCTAAAAGCAGCAGATCAGAATTGGTCATGCTTTTTTGCAGGCATCTCTAGTCTCAGTTCTCAAGAACACCATTCAGAATGATATTTGTGGAGTGATATTAGGAAGCAAATCAAATGAGAATTTTGTATCTCAGAGACAGGTGTCTAAATGAGGTGTGTAAAATAGTTTGGATGAGTCACTGTCTGGAAATGGCTCTTTCCTGCACCTCTGTAGGAAGCCTAGAGTGACTGAAACATACTCTGGTTCTTAACAGCATTCACCTCTGCAAGATTAGAAGTCTCTCAGTATGGGCACAGCTGGGCAGCCAAGCACCTGCTACAGGCTCTGAAAGCAAAATCCAAATGTCTTTCCACCTGACTCTCCTCCATGGCTTATTCCATGCCAATTTTCAAAGGACTCGCAGGCAGTCTTGGTCTCAGCACACAATGGACTGGTGGCTACCATCTTCGCAGTTAAGACAGAGGTGGAGACACATGATTTGCCATAATGACTTCACAGTACAAAAAGAAAAATTCCAGTGTCTTCCTTATTCCAGTGTCACCTCTGGAGCAAGTGGAGTGACCTGGGCATTAGGCAATAATTATTCTCAGCAGCCCTTGGCAAGGGGAGGTGTTGACAATTTTATGCCCTGGTTGGTAGCCAGCTTCTTCATGAACACACTCATTTACTTGTTCCTTACTCAGAGAGATGTTTGTGGATAATCCTCTGACATATCAAGCTCTTCCCTTCAACTCTCAAGTTCAGGACCACAATACCTGTGGCTTTTTTTTCACTCCCTGCTTAAGTGCTTTACAGCTTTCTTCTTTCCTAGGTATGGAAATTATGGAATTGCTCCTTGATAGCCCAGCGGTAGTGCTGTGCTAAGGGTTAATAAGCCAGTCAGGCTTTGTTCACACAACTTTAAATTGTTAATCCACTTCAGGTTCCCCAGAGACTTTAACATAAATTTTACCCCTGGGGTTGGCTGCTTTGTGCTTTTGGGTACAATAAAAGAGTATCCTCTGAGCACCTGGATGTATTCAGGATGACACCATGCAGTTTGAATCTTGGCAGCCTAGAGTTTTGCACCTTCTCTTGTGCCTGGAGGATATCTTTCACCTGACCTTCATCCAGGAAAGACAGGGGGGGGATGCAGTGACTAGACAATGAAAGACTGGTAGTAGTTTGTTTTCTCCCCTTTTTCAGATGAATCAGCTTTTATCTCTGCAGTCTTTGTGCATGTGTCTGTATGAGTGTGCGTGTCTGATCGAAGACTCTGCTTCCAAAACACAGGCAAAATACAGAGCTACATAGAGAAGAGAGAATATGGCAACATGGCTTATAAAATTATCTCAACCCATCCAAACTGAATTTGTGCATTCAGAACTGTCAGATGGGGCATAATAACATTACCTATCCTCTCCACCTGCCTGGACATTCACAAGATGTAAACCCTCTTTAAAAAATCCAAAAGCTAATACAAAAGCAAATGCCACAAAAATCAGCCTATACCCAGAAATAAAAACAGATTCCAGGTTAATATTCTTTCTTCCTTCTCTTGCCACACTGCATGACATTGCATGCTGTCCTGGCTCTGCTCCTCACCACCCACGAACGAAGAGATTAAATTCATTGGCTTCAGTCTCCCCATGAATCTGTATGAGTTATCAGGCAGCTCCAGCTACCCCTTCTGCATTATTTTTCACTGTAGCTTTGGCTTACTAGAGCAACAGTAAATCTTTAGTTCATTTCTTTCCACATCTCCTCAATGTTGCTTGCAGGGTCAGACAGAGGAAACCTCCAGCCCTACTAAACAGAAAGTACTCTAAAGATGACAAATGCTCAAGTCATAAGCATTCCTAAAGACTCTGAGATGTTATATTGTGGTGGTAACTGGATCAGCCAGGATACCAGTAAGACAGTACAGACTTCTGGCTTGCTCATCCAGGTGAAAAAAACCCCAGATGATTCTACCAAAACCCCTACATTATTGATCTGGGTACATTCGTTCACAGCAATTAACTGTGGAATGCCTCAGATACCTGTAATAAAGTCTGTTAATTCTTTTGCAGTAACAGGAAGGCACATCCCTCCCTTTTTTTCAAGCACCAGCAATTCCAGAACATCAAGGAGGTTTTTATGCATGTATAAAAGAAGATAACAACGTGTTATTGGGAATGGCATTTCAAACGGTAACTTGCTTATATCCAAAGTAAACTGAAAATCACTCAAAACTAGAATGTCTTTCTCAGAGTCCTTAAAGCACTGAGGCTATCCCACCCAAACCAGGGCATCTTAGCTCAGTTTCATTTGTGTGCTACACTGTCCTGAGGCATTCATAAAAACGAACTTTACTCACAGGCATACCTCTTTAAATCAAATTTCTATGATGCTTCCATTCAATATTCCAGTCAGAAAGAGAAAAACTGTGCCAGCTACACTCACCTAACAAAAAGCAGAGAGCAGTAAGAGAAAGGTTGTTTTCTAGCTGTGATGGCTATTTACAAAGCAGTTCCTGAGGACCCGCTGGCAAGTATTGTAGTAGCTGCATATCTTTAGGGCACAGATCGTGGGCATACATATTTGTAGCACAGCTCTCCATACAGCGTCAAGGCTAAACTACTGTGCTACTTGACAGGGAGTTTGTAAAGCCTCTTAGGAAATGAAAATGCTTAACCAGGTCACTAACTGGAGAGGATAGGCAGGAAGGCATTCAGGCACAAATGCTGGTCATGCAAGACCTTTGCCTATATATGCATTGCTAAATCTAATTCCTGGCAGCAGGAGGAAAGTCCTTGCATATAGGTGCTCTTATTTGTTCCCAGCACTGGGTATGGCCTCCTTTAGATGTTCCAAGAGCTTCCTCTTCATCATGTAGTTAAACAGAGATCAAAAAACCCCAGTAGAACATAGCTGTGTTTCATGGTAGCAAAACTATGGCAAGCAACAAACCATCCCAAGTGTGAAATATGTCAGTGTAAATAAATATAGATCATATAAGATGTAGATTTATCCTGTCCTTTATACTGCAGTGCCTGGCTCCTAAATCTCTTCCTCTCTTTGCTGCGGGAAAACTTTTCTAAACAGACCTAGTCAAGAAAGAAAACTGTCCCTGTCTCTTTCAGAAGAGACATTCTTCTTCCTGGCATCTAACAGACAGAGAAAGCAATTGATACAAAAAGACCTGAAGAGTTCAAGGAGAACAGCAACCTCTTGTTAGCAGCCAATAGCAGTTCCAGAAACACATCCTAAATTTGCAGTGCTGTTTATAAAGACCTGAAACCAAATTTCTGCCTTCAATCTCCCTCTTTGGCAACGAAGGTCAAAAGAAAGTCTTATCTAGTGCTGTCCATATTTTTTTTCCTTGATTTCTTTCCTGGTACAGAGAGTATGTCTTCCAAAACATATATTTTAGCATGACATGATAGTTATACATCTCAGATTCTTTTGGTTTATGAGCCTGGCTTAAGATAGTATAAAATGTCATGAAGATTAAAGCAATCAAGAGTGTCCTTTCTAAATTATTCATTTGTGGATTTTATGTGAGACTGAGGCCTAGCAGCATGTTATAGCATGTAAACTACCCACGTGTTAACAAATTTGTGTAGTAGATGATCTCCTTTTAAAGTAGCACAATCACAGGCAACAATAGTCTTCACCATGTGCTGTATTTGCACAAGTTTATAGCATATTAGACTGGACCTAATAGCTGAGCATAGGTCTATGGCAGAGGCAGAGCTATCCCACTTTCAGGTAATTGTTTTCTGAAAAGTCATTTGTGAGATCAACTGAAGCTAACCCACAACTTTTCCCAGGTGCCAGCTGGGAGCTGCTGGCTCTATTATGCAAGTAGGTAGAAGGTGAACCCAGTCAGGGACTTGAGAATTAAACATAAACTACTGAGTGAATACTATTTCAGCTGGCTAAAGTCCACTCAGAATGCATACATGGCATTAATGAAGCCATAAGGTAAGAGCTGATGACGTGTCATTGGGTTTTAGCAGGTATAGGCAAGGGTCAGCCCTTTGGTAGTAGTGTGAACTTAGATCAACTTAAACTTCTGGTATAACTTCACCATAAGGAAAACTGATGGTAAAACTCGACTCCAAAGGAGAGTAATTGGGTGTAAAATGAATGTTTTCAGATGACTAAGAAAATGTTTTCTTGTTTTGATTCATCTTTAATTAGATGAGAGACAAATATTGCATTCCATGCTGTTAGGTCTCAGTACCAGGCAATCAGCAGTACAAACTTCAGTGTTATTTACATTTGTTTTCTCTCCCCCTCACTCCCAAATGCATTCTGGTTTTCTCACTCATTAAATAGTCACATACAGCATTGTTCTTGGTTTATTAAGATGCAAAGGAAATTTCTGCATCTATTCTTTACAGGAACACCAGTAAAAATCTTAAGATTTGCCCAACTCAGAATTATGGGGTATCCCTTGATATTGTTATTCATCATCACTGCATTGAGCCTCAGAGTTGGCATATTACTCCAGTAACATGAGAGAAAACAGATACCTGCCCATCATTATCCCCAAGACACAGGATGCATCCTCTGCTACTACTGTAGCTGCCTATTTCAGACATTAAATACCTAAGATGGAATCATTTTGCCCTGGAAGGCAGAGCTCGGTATATTATCCCTAAACCAAATCATGAATTCCACTTAGGCATAAACTCCTTAAGTGGGAATAAAATTATTTCACAGTTTATCTCTTCAGGTATATTTTTTTACAAGGACATAAAACAAAGATGGTAAAACAGCTTCCCCTGGACCAAAGCCAGCAGTCTAGCAGAGAACCTCTCGGTGTGTTTTGGGTATGGATAAGAAATCTGTAACATTATTAGAGAGAGAATTATTACCCAGAATTGTTCCACAGAGGACGTTAGTAGAAACAGCTTGGAAAACATTTTCCAGGGTATGATAGCTGTCAGGTTTCTTCATTACATAGTCACTGAAACAAGAAAAAGGATGCTGTTTAGACTTGATTTTATCAAGAAATAAGGCAATTCAGAAGCTTGTCATAGAAAATAATCTTGGATTGAGAATTGATGGGTTATTTCTATTCAGGTAAAATCAAACAACAAAAACGGAGGTCTGCAGCTAGGACTGAAAAAACAAGTATAGAAAAGTTAAGGAAACTTCACAGTAAAATCAGACGGATGAAGGTACACAGAAAACCTTGAAAGTGAACTTTTTTCATATCAAAGTAGCATGATCAGGAGTCTGTATTCCCCAATGTAAGCCTCAGACAAAGAGCTATCTGATCCACTGGAATATTTAGGGGGAAAGAAGTCTGAGGATACTAAAAATAAGAAGAGAATAGAAAAAAGCACAGACATCTATTTGTTGGATGTCAAGTCAGGCAACTATTGCTGTTCTAACAACCAAAAAAATCAAGCTGCATTCAGCTTTCTGAAAGTGAGCAGAGAGAAGATTTGTCCAGCCATATAAATAATTATACAACAGGGACACAGAAACATTGAAGAGGTAAAGAGTAAGATAATGTTGGTGTAGTCCAAAGCTAAATATACTCTGGCTAGATTCCAAAACTGACAATGTAGAAAACTAATGCAAAATGAAACACATAATGGGAATACATATTTAAAACTAGAAATTGTCACAACTGCAGTATAGAAAGAGCTTACAGAGCATAGCACAGGTAGTGGGATAATTTCCTCAGAACTGGTACTGAATTTGTAAAACCCACTACAAGTATTTTAGCAAGTCTTCCTGCATAAGTGAAGATAGCAAATGAGATATCTCTATTTAGGAAAGTGGTTTGAGCAATTTCAGGCCTTTCAGTCTAATCTTCAACATAGCAAGCTGGAGAACAGACATGGAAGGAAGGGGTAGGAGAAAATTTAGAGGTAGCTGAGATGAAGTGTAACATGGCTTGCTAAGGAGACTTCTTGAAAGATTGACCCAGAAGTGTCCTTTCATGGTCTTTGGCCAAACTAAATGAAGTATATCTCATTTATCTGGATTTCAGAAAATATTTTTATGTTCTTCTGTAAATATGTAAAAATCAGCTAAACTGAAAAATTCAGAGATTAATCAAGGAACCATAGAGAATACATTACAAAAAAATACATGATTTCTTTTATTGTAATTATTTATTCTTCATTTATGTTATAGTTTGGTAGAAGCGTGAGTATATGAGGTACAACTGGAAAAAGCAGAGGCTTGTCCTTTCTTCTGGAGGCAAACAGACATGCTTGAAAGTCAGCAGCTTTTGAGAGACTGCTGTGAGTGACAGGGCAAGGAAGGAGACAGACAACACAGAGACCTGGGAGCTGGAGCTCAAGCAAAGAAACTCAAATGGTCCTGTAAGGACAGGAGAGAACAGACAAGACACTGAGGGGACAGAAGTTTCCAGTCAGAGTCTACTGGTCAATTTGCTGCAGCTCAGGAATCACTGAACTAACTTAGGTTAAACACAGAAAGAAAAAGAATTCTACAAGGGGCAAGTGGGCAGGAGGAAAATGTCAGTTAGCTCTTTTTTCCTACTCTATCTTGCCTAGCTGCATTGCATTTTCTCTGTTTTGGAATTTAATTATTCATATTCTTATTAAAGCTGATTTTTTTGAGTTCAAAATTTTGAGACTTTCTTGGGGCAGTTTGCAACAAGAAGGTCTTACCTACTTCGTTTCAAAGCTGTAGCTGATTCAAGGTCCTGTCACTCTGGGGAAGAGAATGGCATAAACAGTAAATGAAAATGGGTAGGGCTGAAGGGAGAGAGATTTGTGGGGAAAGAGGTAAACAGTGCAGCTCATCAAGAGCCATTGTTTACATTAGTGGCCACAATACACTGCAGACCATGCTCATGAAGTTCATCCCTGGCACAACATTGAAAGTATCATTGTCAGGGAATGATGAAGTATCATACAAAGAGAAAGACATAATGAAAACAGTAGAAAATGTAAAGTAACAAAGTAGTTTAAAATTAACTAGAAATATCAGTTCTGAACTCATAGAAAAAGCAACAGTAAGCTGGGAGCTCTTTCTGTAGAAGTAGCAGAGAAGGATGATGTGGTTTTGAACTCAGGAATAGCTCATCAACACATGTGGTGTAGAACAGTAGTAGAACAGTAAAATTGCTGATATTTGTCCCATTGAACAAGGCATTGATAAAACATAGCCTACAATAGCTAGAACTTGTCTGATCCCCTACTTTAATGAAAAACGAGGTCAAACCAGAAAACAAAAGGACTATTCTTTGTGAGAAGAACCTAAGTAAACATGACAAATTGAAATCTGAGANCACCGCTGGTGACCGGTCGCCAACTGGACGCAGCCCCATTCAGCACCACTCTCTGGGCCCGGCCCTCCAGCCAATTCTTAACCCAGTGCAGAGTACGCTTGTCCAAGCTGTGGGCAGCCAGCTTTCTCAGGAGGATGCTGTGGGAGACGGTGAACATGACAAATTGAAGCCTGAGATGGTAATCTATTGCATTTTATAAATAAATGAGGCAAGTAAATGATAAGCATAAAAAAAAAAAAGAAAAAAAAAAGCTAAGTGCAAGCGTGCAAGTCAGAAGTAAGAGTCATGTCTAGAATGTTCCCAGTAACACATTTATGGAAATTATAAGGTTTCTAACAGTCAGAGAAAAAATGGTACTTGTCTTCTATTAAATTGTTTGAACATCTTCCCCATCTGACTGTAGGAGATAACATGGAATTATGCAGCAGGTGCTAAATTATATCTAGCTGAAAGTCTGAGGAAAGCAAAAGGATTTTGATGTTCTGGGTTTTTTTTCCAAAATATCAGTACCATTGAAGGAAAATAATAAATTAAAAGACTCCATAGTACCAATAAAATTGATGATTAGAAAAAGAATGTAATTAAATTTTCATACCTCTCTTTTTCAGGTGTTTTCTACATTTTTGCTTTCCTGAGAAGCCCAACATATTTATCCATGTCTGACCAAGCCTGTCAGGTATTGGGTCTAATAGCAAGTGCAGTTAAAGAAATTTGCAGTTTGCTCCTTATTTCATTCTTACGTTCTTGACCAGCAGAACTAACATTCTGATGTTCATGTCCACCAAAGGCAAGGCACATTCTTCATCGGGGTTTGACTGGCATAGTTGGATGTATACTTAAAAATTAAACTGTCAAAACCCAGTGCTTATACTGCATGTGTGATAGGTTGAGGAAGGGAATTAACCACATGAAGCAGATGGTTGTCATGTTCCTTAATCAATTACTAGAAAGTCCTGAGATATTATGAAGATGGAACTATAAAAGAAACTATCCCAAATGGCCAAGACTGCTATTTAATGCCTAAATAAGAGATTAGTGACTATCTAGGGCACATCTGCATTTCATCACACTTTAAAATATGCCTTGTAAATTCTACTTACAGCAGCATGGCCTGACAATATTTGATAAAAATTGGTGTGTTATCATCTTCGGACTGTCAAACCTGAATCTGCAGCATCAAACAGTACCACCAGCTTCACCTAAATTATGAATTGCACAACAAGCCATGATTGATTCTTCATTTCCATTTTAATAGCACTACAAATGGCAATATTTACACTCTTTTTGGCATTGCACCTCATTTTGGCACCACAGAGACTGATAAATAGCATTTTATGTCCATTACCAAGCACATAGATTGTTTACAATTTGCTTAATCTTGACAGTTTAGATTTACATGAGCTGGATAGAGAATAAATTTATCTTAAACCTTTTTTTTTTTTTTCTTCAGTAGTTTTATCTTCAGAGTTGTACTTGGATGACAAAACTAAATAACAAGAGAAGAAAAAGTAGCTTAAAAATTTTGGTACCAAACCTGCTGTTTGCTGCAACCGAAATGGTACCGAATCCTTTTGAGGAGATTATATGTAAAGTAGAAGACAACAACAATTTTTTATTATTGATGTATACGTCTGAATGTTTTTTTTTTTTACTGTGTTGTGGAGACTGAGGATCCAAGTGTTAGAATAAAAGGCCAACACTTCTGATTTTTTTTTGTTAATGAAAAGACTTTGACCTAAGTTTCCAAGAGAGTTCCTTTACAAATTCAGTGAATAAATGACATAATATATTTGCCAAGTGGCTAAAGAACTGATGAAAAGATGTTCCTTTTTAGTTAACTGATAAATAAATAAGATTATACCCATTCTATTAATCCATTTTTCTTCTGCAGTATTTTCTTTTCAACACTTTATAGAAGAATCCTCATTTTTGAGATGCCAAACATACATCATCATGCCTTTTCATTAATCTGGCCCTGCTGCGGTCTATCCAGAATGTTTTATGAATGTTTAATGCTGAACCATCATCACCAAACAAGCACATTCAAAGAATCCCTTACTTTACATCATACTTCAGGTAGATAACCAGTGAATAGACATTTACTTAGAAATGTCAGATTAAATTTATCAGGACTAAATTAGGATGAGGTTAGTGCAATGCAGTCAGGGGTTGCAGACATGGACATGTGGATTCAGCTGACACCTGCTAAAGACAATTCTAAGACTGTCGTCTTAGAAATGCCCTTAGCACAGGTCCCTGGTCCTTGGAAACTCTCCTGAAAAACATTTCTATATGCCTCTCCTGATCTGCTATTCCTCCCTGGTCATCTGTTAGCTATTTCCAGAGACAGGACACTGGGTGAGACGGAACTTTGCTTGGATTTATCACAGCAACTCTTCTGATATATTCTAATATTAAAAGTCAAATGATGCATCAGAGGTTGTTACTGGTAAAAAAGGTAGGATTCAATGGGAAGGACTCTTCCATAGGTGTTCCTTGACAAACAGAGAACTGAGAATAGCATAACCACCTATGCAATTCCAAGAGCTGCTTCAATGTCCCTTCTGCTTGGTAGGCACTATTTTCTTTTTTTCTAATTGCTTCCACTAGAAAATTCAATAGCTTAAAGGCTAATCAAATGTAAGCGAAATCCTTCCAGGATAATGTTCTTGCCTTTTTGTCCATTAAGCTTTTCTAAATTAGCCTCCTTAAAATCTGTCCTTGGACTGGTCATATCTCATGGAAAGACAGTCTCTCTGTGACATGATCTTCACGGCTAATATCTTTTTATTTGTCTTTGGCTTAATCTTAGAGGAGAACACCACAAGTAACCAATGCTCCTCAAGAGCAGTCACTTCCCAGTATTTTTTCAGAATTTAGAAATTATGAGTTTCATTTTATAGTTTAAGATATCCTTAACTGAAAATTAAAACTGAGAAAAGATATTAAAGTATTTGCTTCTTCATGCAAATTTTTATTAAGAGCCCTTTTTTTTTTTCCACTTGGAAATTTGGATTTTCAAATAAAGGCAGTTCTAGATACAGTAATGGAAAGCGCTTGCACATCTTTGACCACAAGCCAAAGAAGTACCTTCAGGTTTATTGAACAGTCAGTAACATGTATAGTTTTCTATATTGCTTCATGATCCAAATTTCAGAAGATTCAGAAGGGAGATAATAACATTAAAAAAAAACAAACAAACCCAAAACACACACCACACACACACACAAAACCCAAAACAAAACAACAAAAAACCCCCACAAACAAACCAAAAAAGTGCCTGTGCAATGAGCAACAGATAAAGTGGGTACAGACTAAGGACCAGAAGTTCTACATGCCCTATTGTGCCACACCAATCCCATAAAATAAGAAATAAGCAATCAGGCTGTAATAGCACTGATGGTGAGGGGTTCTGCCTACGTTCTAACCAGACTTTTTCATAATAACTTCCGTAGCATCCCCTGTGGGTACTTGCAAAACAGACCTTGCCTAGCAAAGCATTGGGGAACACCTGTAACTTGATCTGAAACCCTTGAGAGGACACAGTGCCTGAAGCCTGCCTTCGGCTAATCCATCACGCCTGTTATTGTGTCATGCAAAATGAACATGCGCTTTACCAGCAGGGTGGATCAATCCTAAACAAGTGTGCCATACATTTTTTACCTGTCCAGTCAAATCATGATGTGTTACCAAAGATGAGATGACTGGATTAGTGGGATGCCAAAGAGAACAGTCTGCCAGCACTTGGGCAGCTGATCTCAGCTGCATGTTTTCAGCTATTTGGCTCAATGAATATTGTTTTCACTCTCCTGGTTACTACTAAGTTGAAACTTGTACAGCTTTGTGTGAAAGACAACAAACACTGTGCTCTTTTATCACTACCAAGGCGTGGCTGTAGAGACTTTCCCCAGCTGAATCATATGGAGGGTAGATTTTTTTTAAAAAAACAACCCAAGACAGTTTCACCTTTGTAAATGTAATCAGAGGGAAAAAATCCCACCATTTGTGAAACTAGGGAAAATTACCAGCTCTGTCAAGCTCATTGATGTAGGAAAGAAGCAAATGCACAGCTTTACATGCTGCTTTCACAACGTAGATCAATTCCTTGTGAAGAACATTTTGCCTTCCTGGCCTGGCTGCCTTGCTGATAATAAGGGAGAGAGGGATAGCAAGGGAGAATAAAACAACAATGAAAAACATTGGAATCGTCTATTCATTTATGAATCCTATAAAAGTTGTCATCTTTTTTTTTTTTTTTTTTTTTCCCTAGGGACAGATAGAATTTGGTTTCAGTTCTCATTTTTATCATTGTTTATAAAGCATCACTTGCATCCAGTATAGGTTTCCCAAACACTTGTTTTGTCTAACTTCATCATTACGGATGAGGTGCTCTGTGTTCTCTGACATAAATGTATAGAAAGTATGAAGTATCATTACAGAGCGTTTGGTTTTATTGCTTCAGCTTTGCTCAATGTTTTCTCGCTACTCTGATGTGCTGGACCTTGGCAGGTTTGCCACAATTGTTTATCACTTACGTACACAACTGTACTTTAAACTTTCTGCTTTTAGGATATCCACATTTATAGCATTTGCAAAATACTATAATTCTACTGAAAACAGGACTTTATTGCTCAGAACAGACAGAATTTACCTCTTATGAAACACAGTATTTTTTACAATTCTGCAAGTGTCTGATTTTTCTGTGATTTTCTTTTCTTTGTTTTGATGAAACAGTAACATTGCTACTGTTAAGGAATAAAGTTAGGAACTTGTGTGCTAACCATCATATTTTTTAGATGATACATTAGAAAACGTCACATTTATGCTTCAAAACATTATGTTAATCTATCTTTTCCTACCTTAAAACGAGCAGCAAGTATTAATGCCATGGACTGGATGGGTTTTTGTAATATATGACAGTATGTTACATGCAGAGAGTCCCATATGAAAACTTAACTGGTCATATTGCAGTCAATAGTTCTTACCCATGACAAATTCTGTTGTCCAGTTTTGTTCTACTGAAAAATCCTCAGAGATAAAACATAGAATCATAGAATGGTTTGGGTGGGAAGGAACTTTAAAGATCATCTAGTTTCAACCCCTTCGCCATGGGCAGGGATAATTTCCCCTAGACTGGGTATACTGTACAAAGTGTATAAATCTATATAGCAGTCCAAGCCTTAAGTATTTATTGATTTAAAACTCATCAAAGAAATGAGATTTGTTCTGCACTAAGGTGTGGATGGTGTGATGGGGTAAATCCCAGTGCATGGAAGGTGTCAATGCGAGCAGCCAGTTTCTTCTCAGTGGCACAACTCAGAGAGCCAAGAGGGCAGCAGAAGGGAGCCAGACTGGGCTGGTTAGGGCTGTGTGCTCATCAGTTACTTGGCCAGGCAGGAGCACAGCTGAGGCAGGACTGAGTGTTGATGGACCTGTGGCCAAGCCATGGCTGGACACTTCTTTGACCATGGCTGGACACTTCTTTGACCACCCAGCAGGGTAAATGCACACAAAGGTTAAATATCAAATCTATGATGGGGCTGATTTTCAGAAAGATCATTCTGGCTAAAGTCAGTGGCACTGGCCTTGTGTTCCCTGACCTTTGTGGAGACCTGAGATTCAGAGACAATCTATTCCTTGTTTCTGCAGCCCCAGAGGTGGGACCAGCATGGCACTTCCCACAGCAACCCACAAGTGGGCTCCTTGCTCCTTTGAATAATAACATCAAAGGTTGTTTCAAAGGGTTATCTTTCCTCAGCTCCAAAACAGCTGTTTTCCTTGGGTTATTTACATGCAGACTTTGAGCTTCTACTGTACTGGTCTGCACTGGTGTGCAATTCACATACAGTCCCTTATCTTCACTAGTTTTCATTTGAGACAGTAATCTGAACCATTCAGTATATCTTTGCACAGAACAGTTTGGTTTTTTGGGTCCAATTCTGGGGACTGGAGTCCTCCATATGTTTTTCTTTTCTTGCAGCTTCCTGCTGAGGGCAGCAGTCCCACCCACCTCAGGGCACTTCGGGCTGCAGCCTCCCCATTTGCTGTGCCAGTGGGACAAACAGATGGCTGACATCTGCAAGCAGTCAGCATGGGGGACAGCAAGAAGAGGGCAGTAGCATTCCTTTTGGCTGTCCTGTGGACCAAGTAGCTGCACAGATTTAACAAAAAAATGCAATCCAAAAGGAGATATTAGTGTCCAGGATCTCTTACCTGCCAGTTCTGAGGCTGAAAAGTGTGAAGGAGGGATATATATCCTGGTGGATCTAATAACCAAAGGTGTACATGTCAAAAGATGGCTAAAATCAGCATAAATGTATTTTCTTTTTTCATTCCTTATATTGATGTTTGGTTCTTAAATAATTAAGATGGTCATCTTCTACAATTTGAGAAAGTGCATTACAAAAATTAACCCATATGTGGGATAAATTCTCTGCCATTGTCGTTTTTTCTTTGACTGTTAGCAACTATGGCTCATTAAAAACATCAAAAAAAAATCTCTTGATAACCTCAGCAAAGGCATACAGAACATGTACCACTTCACTTTGGACAGAAACCAAACACACACCTTGCTCATTCCATCCCTGTCACACAGTGAATGTGCTATGGGAAGCCAACGGAAATGAGCTTTTCCCTCTTCTGGAGTAATTTCTGGTTTTGTAGCTGGGTTCTCTGCTTCTTCATCAAATAGTAAAGCTCCTAAATTAACCAGGTAACTCACTTCTTATGGCACGTCAGAACATGGTGAGACTTCCCATTGGGCTGACCAAACTCTGATTTAAAATACAGAAGCTCTCACTTGTTACCCATAATTTATATTGTAATGTGTGTGACAAAGCCAGAAAGTCCCAGAGGGCAATGCTGTCTCTCCTGTCAGTTTGGATACATTCTCATAGATCTCTTGAGTCTCTGAGATTTTACAGTTACATTGCACACCTCAAGGCAAATTTTAAAGAATAAATAATTAAATAAAATTATAAAGAAAAAAGGGGGGTGGGGGGTATCAGAGAAATCTCACTGTGTCTATGATTTAAGAACAAACTTGTGTCTTGTATAAGACTTTTTTGATTTTCACCAACAGCATGCAGACTTATCAGATTCTGGATGAGCCTTCCTCTGCTCAGCACTAGAAAAGTCCCTTTATAGGAAAATAAATAATGCTAGGAAGGTTTGCACATGTACCAGAACAAAGAATTTAAATGGACTCTACTGTGTCTCTTCTGCACTTTAGCAGATTAGCAACAATAGAACAAACTCATTAGAGTAACAAGTATGTGGAGTTTTAGGTCTTCATTTCTCCTGTTCTCCACATAATTTTATGATGAGTGAGACCAAAGTGACAGTAATGGAGACAGAAGGGAAAAACTGTCATGGCATGGTTAACAGCAGCACAGCTTCTCTCCCACTGCTTCATCCATATGGTTCAGAAATAAAATGCAGGAAACACTTTTCTAAGAGAGTATATTCTGGTCTTTTTTCCTCTGTGTTTAGGTGTCTAGCAAGCCTTGCTGATCTGGTCCTGTTGAGAAAGGTTTGCCTTATGGGAATTCATCCACTTGGAAGAAACTTCTCAGGTCACCAATGTGATTTTAAATAGCATTTGGGCACAGGAATCTAAAGGCTGCTGACGTGAGAGCTCATAGGGCTTTTTATTGGAGAAGTATATCTCTCAGGAGTTCTGCATAAGACAGTAATTGGTCCTACACCATTCAGTATTTTCATTGTTAGTCTGAAATCATACCAAAAATAATTGCTGATGCAGCACACTGGTGCTGCACAGCACTGGAGGAGTGATCTTTAACAGGGAAAAAAAGGAAGGCTGATATGGAACGTGAATCATTTAGCAAGATGTACCCTGGAAACCAAACAATTTTTTAACACAATAAAAATCCCATATGCAACTCATTGTTTTAAGTTTGCTTTTAATTTTTATATGAAAAACCTTTGCATTGAGAAAAATTGCTTCTTTCAACTAGAAATTCTTCAATAACTTGGTCTTATTTCTCCAAATATTTGCAGCCAAACAAATGTGTTCAAGGAATGGTGTTATTACTATTTCTTTTCATCCAGTAGCTTAGGCACTTATTCACTGCATGAGAGACCAGGGATCAAACCTTTCTGCCTGAAGGGATCTGAACTCACATATGCCACACACCAATAAAGTACTATCAGTCTGTTAGAGCTGCTGTGCTCAGTGTAAACTATTTAAAATTCACTGAACCATCATGTGAAGGAGTGAAGTATTTCACTACCTAGCTTGATCTGCTGGGCACTCTCATAGGATGTAGGACATTTTCACTCCAGTTCCTGGTCCAGTGAGTCTTTTAATATTAATATGAAACAGCATATGACCAACATGACAGAGGAAGGACACACGACTGTAGCATGATGGCATTTATACCAGCATGGTATGTGCTTAGGAAAGCTTCCTGGGATGTACCGGTTCAAATCTGTAAAACACAGAAATAAACACAAGCCTTTGGCCTTCCTGAGGATTTTGATAACCCCTAGATATCGGATAAAAGAAGATCAATGACTAAACATTCATTAATTCTAGGTTTTCATTTCATTGCTTGCCCTAAAATGTCTGAAAATTAAATATTCTATTCATGTTCAATCATAGAAGCATGGAATTGTTTGGGTTGGAAAAGACCTTTAAGATTGTTGAGTTGCACTGCCAAAATGGGGTTAATCTGTGGACCCATGCAAACATAAATAACCAAAAGATATAAATGAGCAAAGCAGGTTTTTTGTTTGTTTGTTTGTTTTTTCTTTGTTGTCTTTCTAGCTTTGTCAGCCCTCAGATCCAGGAATTCTGTTGTACAAGGTCAGGCTTCAGCAGTACTGCAGAATCTCTGGTCTTCTCATGAGCATTTACTAAGGATGATGCATATGGTTCTGTTTACCCAATGGCCTGACCAAAGGGAGTTTTCTGGAAGATCACCAAGGTGATACTGATTTACCTGCATGTTATTCTAAATAAATTGTCTGACAGATGATGGGATCAATACTCCAGATTTATGATCTGTTGAACTGGACAAGAGCTACGCCAGGGCATCTGTATGTATTTGCTACTGTTTACAGGTACTTACTTCTCAAGAAGCCATCAGGTGTCACACTGTGACTAAATAAGCACAAGGGAGGTCAGAAATTATCATTAGCACTTAATTTATATGAAAGTATGCTTGAAATTAAAATAAAATTTTAGGGGAAAATGCTGTCTGGATCTGGCTGAACGTAAGACAACAGGAAGCCATTTAGTGTAGTTCAAGTGTTACCTTCTGATCAAGCAACTAATTCAGCTTACAGGTATCTCCTGAGCACCCTCTCTCTTGAATATGTCTTGAGCAGAGTCAGCCAAGACACCTGTGTGGCAGCATTCTGTTTCTGACTGCCATTGCAGGGTTATCTGTGGGTTTTGGTTTGTTGTCAAGTGGCTAAGTAACTAATGGAGTGGGGCAGATCACAAATACATGTACCCTCTTATGCAGGTGCAGTATGTCTCATATTTTTAGCATGTACTCTTAATACTGTGCCTGCTCAGTGAGGTCCATTTGGCATCCACCCACACAGGTATCCCTGACCCTCAGGCTCCCATGGACCAGTGCAACACTACAGCCTTGGGAACAAGTGGCTGGAAGGATGAAATTCTTCAGTAAACACAGGACTATTTTTCACTTTTATTCTAGTTTGGCAAAGACCAAAAAAAACCCAACCAAAAAACAACAACAACAACAACAACAACAACAACACAAAAAAAAAAACACAAAAAAAAAAAAAAAAAAAAAAAAAAAAAAAAAAAAAAACAAAACCAACCAAAACAAAACCACCAAACCAGCCAATCTATTTGAACCAAATGAACTTTTATTTATTATTTTATTCAGCTGGTGAAGACAAAATAACTACTCAGGGATCTTTAATTGCATCAATTTTAGGGGAAAAGGATCCTTAGCACTGTATTCAATTGGCACCTAAAAACTTTATCAAGACTTTAATGTGCACTTGCTGAAGTCTGAATAATTGCATTGGTGGTGACTGAAAGCTTATTATGTGATTTTAATTACTGAGAGGGCAATCAATCTCTGTTCCCTGTAGCTATTACTCTGCAAAGTTCTACTTAGTGCCCATTTCCCTCATTTTCTCTTTTGGGTAAAGAAAAATTGACTGGATTAAGTTTTTCCTTGTGGCTTGTTGCATAGCTGATTTTTGGAACTAAACAGTCTATTATCAAAAATAAGTTGCCCAGTGTGGCCTATCCAGTTTTAGATCCTAGAGAGTTTCTTGCCTTTACCATTTAGTCACCTGCAGCTGAGGATGTCAACAGGAAGGCTGGAAGGCCTCCACCTCTCTGGCAAAGTGATATGTGCTGTCCAATTCCAAACCAATTGCATCTTGCAAAACTAAAAAAGTCTTTGATTATTCTTTCAGTCCTGCTCCAAGTTACTCTGCTATAAAGCTATGAGAGCCCAGGACAACCCATCTCATTCCCTACATTATCCCCTTGCTGCCACATATTCTGTCACACCCTTATTCTGCAGCCACTTTCACAATTACCTGTATTCAGTGTGATCATTCTTGCTTAAATTCCAAAGTTTTGTACTCCTTGGCTAAACTAACATAGAAGGATCCTACAACTCCCTTTGCAGTATTATCTCACTTTCTTGGAATAACAAATCCAAATCTTTTGTCTAAGAGGATTTCTGGTAGATATTTGCTCATTTTTCTTAAAATCATGTAGCATTGGAACCTACCAACCAATTCATTAAATCAGAGTGAGTTTCACTGTTCCCACTGTAGTTAATGAGGGAGAGTGGCAGTTAAAGTCTTTTCGCTTGGATACTTTCTGTTGGCTATGATTATAAAGAGAATCTACGTGATTTGCTTAGACCTTTAAATAACTAATACTAGTTGAGCTGAATTCCATATGACATTTAAATGAATTAAGTCTACCTCTAATCAGTATTAGGGTTTGGAGGTCATTGATTTTTTTCAGGCTTCATGATCTGGCCATTTTCATACTTCTATATGTTCTTGAAAATATTTCACTAGTACCTTGCATGGCTGCATTTAAATTAATGATATGCTGGACAAAACATTTGATTATATGGAGAATAACAATTTAAACAATTCCAAATGCCATAACTTATTTGTTATACTCAGTAGATTACTTCTACAGTAATGACTGAATAAATGAGTTCAAGGATGTTTTATTTTCTATGCCAATTTTATGTTATGCACCTAAGTCAGTTCTTTATAAAATAAACAAAATCTGTTGAAAGGTAAAAATAGATCAAAGGTCACTTTGGCTTAGGAATCTCAGTGACATATAATCATCTTAGCTTCATCTCACTACAGAGAGTATTTTGACTGCAAAGACCTATTAGAAGTTTTGTGGAGCTTTGAAGTACTCGGGAAGTCAGTCCTGGCATGAACCACAATCACTAAGATTCATTCCTT
Organism: Chloroceryle aenea; assembly: GCA_013399075.1. Taxonomy (NCBI): domain Eukaryota; kingdom Metazoa; phylum Chordata; class Aves; order Coraciiformes; family Cerylidae; genus Chloroceryle; species Chloroceryle aenea. The sequence continues at coordinate 479,886 of VWZY01002526.1, read as the reverse complement.
GTTGGTAATATTCTCCCTTTTCAGGGAATGGCTACCTAAAAACCCTTCCACAGTAAAAGTTGCAGTTACTGAGGTTTATTTCTCGTGTGCAGCAGAACAGAATAAAAATGATAAAGAATTGAGATAAATGTGCAGAAAACTATTCTGAAGATGCTGATCTTTCTATATTAATGGGTAATTTCTTTGAGGATATTATATATACTGTGCTGGCATATAGTTTTTCATTTCTACTTTTACTGGCTGTAACTTCACAGTTCTTCCAGTTTCATCTCACTGACTCTTCATTCTCAACTCTTCCAGCTGAGCTTATTTGAGAGCAAGAGAGGAGGAAAGAGAAAAGACAGCTCAGAAAGAAATCAGCCTGTGAGAAAGTGCAGGAGTATAATTTGGAAATATGATTCAAACTGTCACCATGATTAATACTTCTGGCCTTCCTCTCATCTTCTACTCATCAAGACTCCTTTTGCGTGTGGTCCTGGAACCAGAAATACCACTTCTTTTGGATTCTGCTTTACCTCCCAGTCTTTTCCCATATTGCTCCATCCTTCTGAAGTTTTGACTTGCTCTTTTTCACTCCTATACTCTCTACTTTTCCCTTTCATCACAGGCCATCTTGGTGAGTTTGTTCTTCAGCACCATTCACCTGAGACAGAAAGGTGGCTTGGGTTAGCCACTCACTACCATCAAAGACTCTCTGCTCAAGCTACTCATCATTTCCCTGCTTGAGTACAAAAAACACACCACTCTTCTCAGACCCTATTTCTGCAGAAAGCTGATCCTGAAGGTTTCAGCCTAGCCTCCATAAACGTACTTTCATCAACCTCAAGATGAAACACAAAGGTGAACAGAGGGTCTGGGGGGGTTAAATCTATTTTCTTCATTTTTTATGTTTTCTCTAATGCTACTTTGGTAAATGAGGAAGATGACAGAGAAGAAAAGATTTTGATCAAGTGTAAGCAATTTGCAGATCTGGTTTAACGATACAACCGCAACGAGGTTTCAGAAAAGCAAAAGCAAAGTTCTGGCATGTTCTGAGAACAGTACAAGAAGATACAATAACTTGACTAAAGGATATTTTCCTAACTCAAATTTTTAATTTTGATTAGTTGTAACATTTATATTAGAATCATACATCAGAGCTTGGACTTCAAGAAATCATAACTGGTTACTGGATTCCAAATAAGAAAGTGGAGAAATTCCATCTTAAGGTTTTACTTTTTCAATTTATTGCTTTTCATTATTTTATTTCAACATTTAAAGCGTGAAATTTACCAATTTGCCAGCCTGTCCTCCCTTTTTAAATCCATCAACTGTTGTACCTTAATGTAATTTCTGATCAAGCATGCTACAGCACAGCTAGAAATGTGGATGATCAAACAATTTCATCTACTTGCATCCATAATTAGCAGGTTAGGAATTAATTGCCAAAAATAATTCAACCTATAGCTAGATAGAAACATTCATTAGAATTCAGCGTTACTACCAATCTCTACAGCTTTTATAAGGGACTAGGGGAAAAAAAAAAAGGAAAAACAAACATAAGGGACAGAAATGATGACAAAAATAAACTTCTTTTGGTGCTATGCACTTCATACAATCAATTTTTTCTTTGTCTCTAAGGGATTTTCTTTCTGACAAATCTGAAGTCTAGCAAGTGCTATGGTTATGTTCTACAGCTGAATCAGCTACAGCACCAATTCATCAAAACTGCACACATCTGGCAGACTGTTTTACAGTTCATATAGTTTATATGCTTGCTAAGGTAGCTAAAAAACCCAAGATTTTATTTGAAGAGATTATCTACAGATGTTCCTTCTGATACAAATGTATATGTGTTTCCCAGGAGCTATCTCATTCTTAAACAGGGCTGTATAGAAAGCCGTGCAATGAAATCTGAGTGCTCAGCACTAGACAGTCAGGTTTTGCTGGTTGGAAAAAAAATGTTACAAGCTGTGCTGAATAGTAGGTAGTAGAAGAAAGCAAGATTTTTTCTCTTTTTGTTATTTTGGAGTTTTCCTGGCTTGCTAGAAGTCCAGCCAATATAAGTTTCTTAGACCCTACATTAAAGAGCTTTCCTTGACACTAGAACAACGAGTAACTGGATCAGTTCCATAATGTACTATTTTCCTTGTGTTCCAGGAAGATATTTGGTTCTGTGAAATGAGGACACAGTTCATACAACACATCCATCTCTCTCCATACTTCTATGGCTGAGTTGGTACACCAAACTTGGCACCAGCTGACATACTCTGACAGGGTGGACAGCAGCAGAAGATAACTCTATTGCTTGTAGTGACTTCTATCTTAGTTCTTAAAGTCAGGAAGATAAAATTACAGGTAGGATAAAATTTGAAAATTTCATGTCTCAGCTTTCAGTGTGGGCCTGGATGAGGAGAAGCAGAGGAGTTGTTTCTAACCTTCCTCAAATAACTGTCCAAATTCTTTCCCAGTTAATGGAGAAAAACTTTGGCTGCAGAAGTCGTCTGCCTTGCAGATGTGGTGCTTAAGGGCATGGTTTAGGGGTGGACTTGGCAGTATTATCTTTGCAGTTGGACTCGATGATCTTAGAGGCCTTTTCCAACCTAAATGATTCTATGGAAAGGGTCTCTCTTCTTCAGCAAGGTACTGTCTGAAGTGGAAAAGTAATTTTGCTTAGATTTGCAAACAACTACTCTGGCTACGAGTACAAGTGACTCAAATGGAAATGTTAGATATCTTCATCCATCCCATTCAAAGGGCTCTCTTACAAAGGTAACTGGAAAAGAGAAAAGGGGATGATAGTAGGTCTTAAAAGACATTTTGATTGAAATCTCCCCAGTGTAAGAGTCTCTTTAATCACTCTGAGGAACACTGTGTCAACATGAGCGCCTTCACCTTCAAGCCATGGGATATGCAGGATGAGAGCAGCCTTTCCCTGCATCCCTGAAGAAGGATCACCAGGCAGGGAGGATCACAGACCATGATGGCAGAGTCAGAAGAGAGAAGGCAGCTGGACTCCTTCCTGGGAGAAGTCTGCATGGTTAGAGGAAACTTCATAATTTGTCTTCCCTACCTCTTCCCAACTGTGTATTAAACTAGTATTGATTTACCTCTCAGCTGACCTCCCTCTTGCTCTGGCAATGCACGCTTTTAGCTATACATCAAGAGATGAGAAAAGATGCTACATGTAGGAGAAAGAAACTTCAGCCTGTAAAACCTGCCTAGCAGAAACAGCTCTGAAAGAAACTGCAGGAAAGTTCAATAGCACCTGTGATACATCAAGGGTAGGGCAGAGGAAAATGTTGATAATGGTTTGCTCCACAGTATTGGTCATGCCAAAATAGATGTGAAGGGGGCCTCTTTCAGCTGGTTCCCCACCTTTTCACTTTGAGTATGCAGCTGTATGTATTATAGTTCTAAATGGATGTCCATGTTCTGATTCCTTTGCATATTTAAGGCCAATATGTTGACAGTATTTGTAAATCCTGGCAGAAAAAAATTGCTCTAACACCTAAAGTCTTTTAGAACTTAGAGAGGGGGAAATGATAGCACTTCACACTTTCTGGCTAAACTACAATACATGAACAGTTAAAGTAATAAACATTTAGATATGTGCAAGTATTTAGTGCCTACAATACAGAAGTGAAGCCTGTTTCCATTACAATGGTATTCAGTTTTCTGTCTCATTCAGGTAGCTGAAATTATCACCCACCCAGCTTTCCTATTCAGATGAAAAATAATTCTGGTATCTACCATATCTATTCCCCACTACAATGTTAAGGGACATGTGCAGGCAGATGGAAACTAGAGCAAAACTGTCTTCAAGAGAACTAACAAGTATTTATTATTATACAAGAAGCTTTTGAGCTGCTTTTATTCAGCATGAAAGGACAGTATGTCCTTGTAACTTGTAAATTCCAGCTGCCCTTGAATTACAGACCTTAGCTCTCCTGTCATGGATGAAGATGAGGCTGAAACAGGTAGGCCTATAACAGTAGTGTTAAAAAAGTCAGTCCAGTCACTTGTGCCTGAGTGATTTTTGATGCATTATCAATAGGCCTAAAATGTTCCATACTGCATATTTCTCCCTCTACCTCTTTGTTTCTCCTTGGAGGATAGTTACTTTTGGAGGAAAACAAAACAAAACAAAACAAAACACACCAGATATGCTAGCAGCTGAAAAGTAAACTTGAGAGTTAGGTAAGCAAATGACAGTGGTGGTGTGGTAACATGTCCATTTGTTTCCTAACACAACCCCACATTATACATAAGCAGCAAAGTCAAGCCAATGAATTAAAATTGCATATGTTAATATTCTGGTCTGAATTCAGCAAAGGCATATGTGAATTCACACCAGCTGCAGGTTAAATGACACAGAAAATGAAGGGACAAGGACATCTGAAGATCTTCAAAGTTTGCATGCTCATCCAAACTTTCCCAAACTCTTCAGTCCCATGCCCTTGTGATGGAGGAAAACAAAAGATGAAGTGTTTTGTCTAGGAAGTCTTTGAGGTCTGTTCTTCCTTTCATCTTCTTATGGTGGAAATACTGGTCATTCCTACCCTGACAAATCAAATCCAGCAGAATGCCACCACCCTCTCTTACCTCTTTAATATGATGTTGAAAGGTCCTCATAAAGGTTTCTTCTGCCACTTATAGATTTACTACTGTACCCCAAATCCAGTGTTTTATGTTGTTGTTGACTCATTAACATCTTGCTTTGTTCTGTTGCCTTTCAATCAGCGAATGTCTTAATACAGCCACATATTTTTTAACCGTATCATTTAATTAATATCATGCAGTAAGTATTGTTAATAGAATGGTGACTTTTCTTTCCTGAATAATATTGAGCAGAAATTATATTTGAGATATCAAGCAGCTTGTAGCTATTGGGTTCTAGAAGATGTATTTTCAAGTTCCTTCAGGTATAAAAGCAGTTGAATTTCATCTTACTCATTGGAAACAAGTGCTTCAAACAGTGGCTGAGTTTAGCGGTAGCTGAGTAACTTAGTAATGTGCTCTCAGTAATGATTAATCCAGCTTTGTCTCTGTTGCCTGTGAGAGAAGTGCTTGGAAACAAAACAGTGGAGGGGCAGGGGAGATGACTGAATAGAATATTTCATCCAACATGAATTAGTGGATTACTGTATTTTTTACTATATTGGCAAGGAAATAAAGAATCATTTCTTATTTCCGTTCAATTAGAATTAGAGTCTTCACCTCCTCATCTCAATTTGAAAGGAAAAAAATCACATCAATAAGTATTATTCAGTGGGACTAATTTTAATATATTAGGATTTTTAAACATTACAGAAGTATAAGAAACACTGGCCAGGCATAAATCCAGCGGAGTCCAGTACAAGCACTTTTGGGGGAACAACTCAGTGAGGATTTGAAGAAGCTGTGTGTGGCATAAGACTGAGGTGAGGTGTTACAGGGTTGTGTAATTGTGTAATTATGTGTCAATTCCTTACATAGTCTGAGCAAGGCCAGAAACAGCATGGGATCTGAACAGGGAGCAATTACCAAAACCATTACAAGTGTAAGATAAAAGTGTTTTCAATGGACTGATGACTTTATTACAGGTGATAATTTGTGCTATGTTAGGATAACCCCGTCACCCATTTTAATATTTTCAATGTGTGTATAGTCTTATAATACAGTCTTATAATACTTTAGCTGTGACAAATAACTACTTTCCTCATGTTACATATTTTTATTTGCTTATATAACACAAAAGGCAGGTTCTTTAATTTTTATAAACTTATACCATTCAATTAATGTATTTTATTCACCCATTACAAACTTTAAGAACCTCTTCTGAAGTACCACTGTTTAATCAGGTACTTCATATGCATTACCTGCCTATTGACTGTGAAATTTTTAGAAAGAACAGTTCTTCTGCTGAGATACTGATATGAGACAGATGATAACACAGATGACCAGAGATGGAAAATGATTCTCAGATTATCTGTACCCTCTGAATGTAACTTCTCTTCCTAAGCCTCTGCTAATTTCCTTTCATTCTTTAGATTTATCTGACACTGGAGCAGTATGATTAAATCTATCCGTGTACATATTTAAAGCTCAGTGAAGACACGGGACCCTCCTCTCTAGCTGAGGTGGCCATTGGATCAAGATTCACATGAGTCAGCATAAAATCACCAAAAGATCCTCTATTTATATGCAGATTCCTACTTCATGATCTGACTATAGAAGTGAAGAATAGCACTTACAGGGTAAAACTCTCCCCACAAAGGAGATTAAATACTTTTATTTATTGTTAATGGGGAGGGTACAACTAATCCATCATAAATATCATGAACCAAACAGCCTTACTCTTAGTTGGCAATCTTTCCCCTCTATTTTAAAGGTTTCTTGAGTGTCCATGTACCCAAAAGAAGCAGGAAAATCACTGAAGTTCTTAATGTTGCTGGAAAGGGCCTGGAGCTGAATGATGCGTTGCCCACAGTATCTGTCCATAAAACAGGACATTTTGCCATAGAGTGACAGCTACAGGAACTGCATCTGATAAGTCATAAGTGTTTTTATTCTTTCTGTTTTTCAGATTGTTCCTTAGTCTCAAGGCAGTTGTAGATTTTTGCTTCTAGGAGTGTATGTTGCTCTCTGTCAACTATAAAATTGGTTGTAACTGCTGCCCTGAAAGAACATACAGCCTAAACAAATAAAAGGGAGGTAAAGTGCCTAGCCAGAATTCATGCAGAAGCCTGGTCACAGGATTTAGATTGCCTCAGTCCTACATCACTTCACCATACATTATACTACTTTTCTTTCCATCACTAGTGCTCCCAAATCTTCATCTGTTTAAAAGGAAATGCCATTCATCTAACAAATAACCAAGGCACAGGCTGCACAGTCCTTAGTGTCTTTACATACACTTCCCTCTAGTGTTAAAAGGGAGCAACTCAACATGCTGCCTGGAGCAATTAGCTTGCCTTTGATGGTTACACTTAATGTGAACCCCAAATTTCTCTCTTCGGTGAGATAAAATAACAAGTAAATATTGCCTTAAGTGTAACAGAAAAAAAACCCAAACCTGTAAGATTTTATCATTTACTATCTTTTGAGAGATACTTCATGTCAAGAGGAGAAACACAAAGTGAAGGTAAAAGTTTCAGAGCCATAGCATATTCATGAAACTGTCAGGCATTTGTGCACTACAGCTATGTATTCATATTGGACCTGACTTTCAATCACCACCTAAGAAAGCCCAGTCGATATTAGGAGTATTCCAGTATTCCCAAAGTAGAATATGTGTCTGAAGATAGAGACAAGATGTACTGACAAGTAAGGCTCTTCAGCATAATAACCTTGGTAAGCCAAATTTAGAGGACACATTTTACAAGTCTTTCTGTCCTGGTCAAAGTTCTAGTTAAGTCCTTTAAAAAGTGTCCATGGATGCATTTTAAGCAATATTTGAAGGCTGCTGAAATTCACCAAGGTAAGGTCAATATGAAGTTTTCAGTCTTCTCCTGATTCCTTCTTACTAATCTTTTCAGTTTCTATTCCCTATTGTCTTGCATGCCTGCATACAAGATGCTGATGAAAATGAATGCAAACTATTACTATTCTGACTAGCTAGTGTTCATTCTGCCTACCTCATAGAGCTGTAAACATCCAAAGACCAAATGCACAAGAGATTTCGCTTCCCTATTCATAGGGCTGTGTTATGATATAGTCATAAGAAGTCTTCTAGGATTCATTTAATTAATAAGGCTATGGCCCAGCAATTCTCCCTGCATGGATGCACTTGTTGCAGCTTTAAGACTTTGGGAAGTCATATACATAACATTAATTTGTTTTGAAGTTCAAATACAGCAATGAAACATACAGGATCAGGTCCTAAACTGAAATTATTTACCTCATGTGAAAAGCTGAAATGGCCAACAACTAAATCCAGATCTTCTCAGGAAAGGCTTGGCAGTATTTCTTGGACTGATAATTTGATGGAAAAAAACAAACAAACAAACAAACAAAAAATCAGAGAAACTAAAGCTACTATGATTGTATTAACAAAGACTTTTGTTTGTAAAAATGGGGAGAGTTGAAATATTTTTTTTAAGAATTCCTGAGTTAAACTTGTTGACATCACCATATGTCATAGTTTGATTTCCTTAAAAAGAAACCACAAAACCAACTAAAGATGAAACCTTTTTGTCTTCCTGTTACTTTTCTGGGTTTTTCTTTTGATCACAAAGCCAAAATGAAATGCAGGGCTGTAACCATACAACTCCTCCTCTTTCTAACTTCCTTCCTCTTCTGCAGTCCTCTAGACTTCCTCAGTAACTGGTACTTCCAAGCAGATAATTCTGTAGTTTTTCTTTGTGCAAAGGATAAAATAAAAAAAATTCTTGAATTCTGCAATTACAGAAAGCTGTTTAGAGAAAGAAGGCAGAGCTAGAAAGACTCACAAGATGTATTTATACTTTTATAGGCATATTTAGACATGAAAATGGGAAGGCTAAAGGATACAGTGGTATCAGCTGGTGGAAAATGGAGATGTTAACTTCTGAAGAAAACTTCCTGGGTTTTACAGGTGGGTTTTTGGGGAAAGGGCTAAATTTTTTGGGTTTTTAACAATCTAAAATCCAGTTTGAATAGAAACAATGATAGCAAAGATCTTTCCACAATGCTCTGTTTATTAATTGAGGTAGAAAGTTTATAATAGAGATTTTATTTTCTGTTCATCCAAATCGACGTGCAGAGATCATTGCCCTGATAAAACAATTATTATTCAGATTAATTGTAAATCTTTTCCAGTTAACCATAAAAGTTCTGGCCTTCACTGCAACTGCCTGTGTTTTATGTGATGTATTCTGTATTTGTGAACTGCTGCACATAACTGGGATCATCAAAACTCCAAAATATGTTTGATGCGTCTGAGAAAAGATGGTTTTATCTTTTTTTTTTTTTTTAATTGCATTCAGGAAAGGTTCAGAGAAGCTAGATGTCAGTCTGTTTTTAACAAACTTGTTCAGATCATGTCTGCAGCTTCATTTTGCTTAAGACATTAGTATGCTAAAAGTAAAGAATGCTTCTGGGTAACAGGGTATATAAGTAGGTCAATATACAAAGACATCCTCTCAAGTGACAGCTTTATGACTTAAAGCAATAGTGCATCCCAGGCTACTTGTGGTTTGAATTCTAATATTGAATTTTCACATAAAGATATGAAATTAATATATGATCCTTCAGCACTGGAAAGTAGTACATTCTCTTCATTTAGACCTGTCAAAGGAAATTTCAATTCCAAGTAATATCTTTCCTAAAAGTTCAAATTTAGTGGAATCACTGAGTTGTCTTATTCCTTCTTTCCTCTTAAGGGACATTCTTGCACCTTTGCATTGTACTGTATAGTGTTATCTCTACAACATCAGAGGTTTGAAAATGGAAAGTTTAACCATCTTTAAAAACAGTCAGAAGTAACATTGTTGGGCAATCAATGAGTAAGTTAATATTCATTAATGCAGACACATATGGGTGTTAGAAAAGGAAATATTGTGACACCAGCTGATGTATTTGTTTCTGAAGCTTGTAATAGTTTCAATAATACAAACACCTAAAAGCTGGGGCCAATGGAGAACCAAATAGTTAAATTACTTACTCATTAAATAATGTTCAGTTATACTTCAGCTTTTATTTTCTATTTGCTACAAATCTGCAATGCCATCTCTTCTCAGCACCTATGGCTTATTTGAAAGCATTGCTAAGGGACTAGATTTTTAATTTGTTGACTGAAATTATTCATTTTAATTATACATTATGCTACCCAAGCCTGTTGGCATTGTTCTTGTTTTCTGCCTGTGACCAAACTTTTTTTCATGTTGAATGATGAATAATGAATGACAGGCACAAGTCCAAGATTTTAATCACTAGCAAAAAAAACCCACTGAAATATTTGAGGGATTCACAGACATTTGTATACAATAGACTTTAGTCATAGTGACAATTATGACAATGGACCACAAATAGCCTCAAATTTAGGGCTGCACCAGGTATTATGAGAAAACTGCAGTCTCAGCTAATTCTAAGGGAAAACATGTTTCTTGACATTTCTAGGGAGTGTTACTCTGCTTGGTGACTTCACCTACCTTGTGGATCTTTTCAGCTTATACAAGACTATAAATTAAAATAGCAGTAGTAGAATAACATTCTTCTACCATTGATACTCTCATTCATAAGAGGTTTTCTTTCACAGTAAAACTAAGACCTCACTGAAGAGCTGTTGTCAATTCCATGGTTATTTGTTACAGTGCATCTGGGTCATGCAACTGGCATGATCTGTTTTCAGTCATTATCTGTAGTACAGTAAGTTCTCAAGGCTTGAAATAGACTGTAATCCCAATGTGCTAAGCATAGCACAGATAGAGAAGACAATTGTTTCACTGTAGAGCTTACAATGTAAAGAGGAATGTAAATGTTTAAAAAATCCTCACCAAAGTATGATACAATCAGGGTTGGCAAAATGAAGTAATAAAGTATTTTAGGAGCTCAGGCAGCATAAAGTCACAGAAACATAAACTTTTGAGTTCTGTGATCTATCAAACATCAATAGTTTTGATTTTTATTTCCGATTTAAAAAAAAATAAAAGTAATAGAAATTCTGCCTGTAAAACTTCAATGGTTGCAAACTACTTTTTTCTCTTTAAGTTATAAGAGAATATTTCTGCCTTGTTATAGTTTGACAAACTGAACAATACAAAATGTATGGATTCATAAAATGGGGGGACATAAATAAGGCAGATACAAAAAAAAAAAAACTAATTGAAAGTCATTCAGTATTAGTAATGAACATTCAGTCCAGGAGTGTTCAGAAAGCATTACTTTCCTTAAGTCCCAAAGTTGAGTGCTGCTAAGTACCCCTGTCCTCTCCAATATAATGACCCACTCAGAGTGGACAAACTTTGAACTTCAACACTTTTACTGAGATGGCCAGGCAATTGATTTTTTTTTTGAGCATGTATTATTCTCCTGGGAGGCTTTTGTTGCCCCTGGGAGAACATGGCTGAACAGAATTGGTCAGGATTCAGGCTAATCAGATTACAAGTCCTACTCAGCTGTTGCTTCTTCTCCTTCATATGTCTTCTTCACTAAAACATCTGACAAACAGATATCCTTTTTATCCATCTGATACTACTCCCCTAAGATAACACAGTACTGTTGCTCCCTCTAACAGAGGGAAACTGAGATAGCTATCTGGAAATGGGCTTAGGAGCTGCCTAAAATAGACATTAAGAAATGACAAAGATAAAGGTTTATCTAAACTCTAACTCTGTCCAAGTTTTTTTCTCCTGCCTCAGGGAGAATTAAAGAACCTTATATTAGTGTCAGTGGCACTGATGTAACTTGGTGTTTCTAGGCGTATATGAGTAGCCCAGTGCCACACAGCACAACCTAGAAACGATTAAAGTGTTACGAAGAGCAGCAACAGTCCACCATCCTGACTGGCATTAGTTAATGCTAAAATAGCATTTTCTAGAAACACGGTAGGAGCTGTCACACACACACAGAGCACCTCCCCAGTCAGCAGTGCCTGTGGCTAGACAGGGTCCTCGTCAGTAAGGCACCAAGCTCTTCTCCAGAGATGGAGAGAAATGGAGGAATTTTACAGGCCTTGTTTCAAACAATTGTTTTCCCTTAATGGGGTTGGTTTGCTTCCAGATGCTTTCCAGCATAAGACTTATTGAGTTAATAACAAAATGTACATACATGAAACATAATGGTCAATAATATCAGTACAGCTCCTGCAGCACCAATTAATGTGAACTCAGACTCCACAACACATGGTTTAATGATGCCTACAGACAGACACACCTCTAGAAGCTCATGTTGGCAATTTATCTGCAGGTAATTCCCCTCTTTAATTACCAATAGAAAGTACAGTAAGACATACATGAAAGTGCTTCTCATGTCCAAATAGATTCCTGGTGGCTAGATGAAGGTTAAAGCTCCTGTCAGCTAATTGCCTCAATTTAATACTCTTAGCAGATGCATTTATAGTTTTAAAACTCTTTTTATGATGTCTATGTAATTGCATCAATTTGGCAACCATCTACTTAATTTTAAACAGCTTTAACAGTATGCCTACAGTTGAAAACAATTCTTGTCAATGCTACATAAATTGGCTCATTTTAACTGCTTTTTTTTTCCTGAAAGGGGGTAATTTGAACAGTTACTCCACATTGAAAACAGCTTTTGTCACTGATAAATTGAGTCACTTGAACTCTTATTTACATGTGCTATAAAATTTTATTTACTGTCAAAGGACTTTTCTTGCAATGGAATTTTCATTGTAACTCTTAGATTTTGTTTAGAGTAAGATGGCTAATTTATTGCCTTTTATTATGCTCTCCTAGTTGGCAGCAAAGTGATTATAATAGACTTTTAAAAAGTAAAATTAATCTGCATCCAGCACTGCTCAGGTAAAAGTAATTACCCATATGGACTTCCAGTAGTAAAAGGACATTTTTTGTAAGGTGGAGAGTCATTGACTGGGTTTTTATCATGTTCCATCCCAAAGCCCAGCTTCCCCCAGCACTTTGTAGCCGTTTCCATTAGACAGCCCTCAAATGCCAGGGTAGCTGTAGAGGCAGCAATTACTCCGAGACAAGATGCAAAACATCCACTGCTCGTTTGTAACTCTCTAGTCCATGAGAAAAGACACTCCCAGCAGTATTAACATCAGTTGTGTCACTGATATCTTACATTTTCACAGATGAATTCAAGTGGTTGTCAAAAATGCCAACTTGCCAGCTTTGGTGAGTAAAGTCTTACTTGACCTGTTCTGCCCTTTCAGACGGCTTTGTGGATTGGTAAAGATCTCACCCGAGATGAAGGGTTTGTCCTCTGACTCACTGCAAGGGCTTATGACAGAAGGAATTGGCTCATGCCAGTCACAGTGGGGCTGTGAATGTGGGTCTGCTCATGTTAGGAATGGACATCTCTCTGATGAGTAGTTATCTTGTCTGACCTTAGGGCTGGAGGCAAACTGATAATTCACAACGTGAAAGGTCTTTATAAAGCAAAGGACTGAAGTAGTTGCCTGACATTCTAAAATACCAACAAGCCTCCACAGTAATGTAAAATGATCATATTTGGTTCAGTGGAAGAGTTGGGATTTCACGTGGATTTCAGCATCCTTGCACCCACTACAATGAGGACTTCATTGCTTGTTCTGGAAGATGATGGGAGGAAAGCTTGGTTGTTCCTTGGGCTGGAGGGTAGATTTAGCAACCTCTCTAGATCCTCTTCAGTCTGAGTTTCTCTGATCATTCTCCAGGTTATTCTACCTCCATCCTCTGTATCATACCCTGTCTTACAACTTTTTTTCAGTCCTAGGAGTGCTTTATCTCTCTTACACTGAATATGCTGTGAGACCACCTTGTGCACACATGCTCTACCGCCTCTTTTTCTGGTGGACAGTTTCTTGGTTTGCTTTTGCAGATCCACACACTCTTTCATTGATTTTCTGATCACACACGCATTCTTTTCAGTCATATTATAGGTGCAGCTTGTGGAGGGTATTGTCAAGGTCCTTTGTCCTCATCTTCTCGAGACTGCTGTCTCAGGGTTTCGCTGCAAATTAAGCACAGATCTCTGTTTGTTTTCTTCTATGCTCTGGTATGAATGATTCTCTTGTGCTAATGGCAGAACTGTCACAGGCAGAAGAATCTGTTGTGTTTACTCAACAGTAGCGCTAGTAAATTGCTATTATTCCAGGCAGTTTTACATTTCTTTAATGCCATTATCTGGTTTGCTACCAGAATCTCAAATGTGCTTCGTCTTGTTTCCAAGGATTTCCTTGACCTTCTTTGACTTTTTTTTCTCTGCAGCTTGCAACAGTAGCAGCAGAAGAGCCAGATGCCACCTTTTCCTTTCAATTTAAAGAACTACAGCTTTTTCCTCTGTGCCTGCTTATGGACACTCACTGTGTAGGCATTCAGAGTTAGGTATGCTTAATTTTAACAAAACAATGACTTACTTTTCATATTTGGTCATTTTTCAGGGAGTGATACTGATATAAACTGAGGGTTGTTGTTGTTTGGGGATTTTTAATTTTTTTTTTTAATATCTGTTTACTCCCAGATAAGAACTCAGTCTTAAGCTGTATTATACATTAAAATAAAGTTCTCTTCATGGAACCCACTGAAGCCACCCTACACCAAACAGTAAAGCTAGTTTGGCATGACAAACCAGTCCATTATTTCCGAGCCCTCAAAATGTTTTGCAGTTCTATATATTTTCCTAATCTGCTGAAAATCTGGTGCACATTTGGGAAGCCTCCCTATATATATCACAAATCTGCTGTCCATTACAGAGCAAAAAGTAGCCTGTCTGCATGTCTGGAGTAGACAGACTCACAGTACATGCTCTTCAACACATACTGGTCTCAGCCAGAGGCTGACTCACCTCACGTGGTGTTAGACCAAGGGCCCCTCAGCAGAGGACTCTGGGGGATTATACTGCAGGTTTTACCTTCCAGAATGTGAAAGGTGGTTTTATATAATATATGAATAAAATAAAATCTTTCAAATATTTTGCTAAAAAAGAAATTGTATTAAACTATTCTTTTAGTTAGAATATGTCAGGCAGAGTCACATAGCCATAATATTGATTCAAAACATTTTTTCTTTAACTGACCTGATCACTTTTACCAGGGAGAATATGAAATTACAATTCCCTCTCCTCTTCCCCTAATGCCCAAATCACCAAGTGCAGAAATGAACTTCCATGAACACTTTGAGGAAACATTTTTGTCTTAAATGAAACATAGTTTGGAGACATTTTCACTAGCAAAAATGTTCTGAACTGGTCTGCTCATGTGGTACCCATGTGATTGGAGCTCATTCACATGGGGAAGCTTACCATCCTCTTCTGAGTGTGCAACATTATCTCTGAAACTCAAGAGATTCTCTTAGCCATCTTGGGGCTAGTCATCAGCCTCTCTGTGTCATGCCCTGTGCTCCTGAGCAAGCACTTACAAAAGCTGCCAACACTCCTCTACTCAAATCTAAAAACTTGTGTTTATGTTTGGCCCTATCTGAATGCAGACAGGGCAAGCACTCCAACAGCTTAGCATGGAAGAATAATCTGCAGCTCTCTGTGGGTATTGTGCAGATGTCCCTTTCCATCCTCCCAAGCCTTCTGCCACCATTAATACTATCAGCATGCCTCTGACTGGCATGAGAAAGATTAACAGGTCCAGGCATTACAGGCCATTCCCAGAGCAGTGTACATAAAGTTGCTCTAAAAACAGTGCATATTTCCATTAGCAAAGACTAAACCTTAACATCCCTGAACAACTGACAGTGTGTAGGTATCCTTGACACTAGCCACTTTGGAATGCTTAGTTTTGTAGCTTAATACTATTAAGAGTATTGCTTTGTCTTGTACAACTAGATCTAATTTGGATGAGAACCTGGGGAGGGCAATTTAAATTCTGTGGTTATTTAAGTACCTTTAAATCTTTAGTGAAGTGGTGGTTTAGTTTTTGCAGCAGGTGCATCAATTTCAATCTTGGCAATTAAGCATGGAGCCCTTGTCAGACTCATGAGGCTGCATTTCAAAATCAGCAGATAACTGAGAGATGGGAAATGAAAGACTTTGATTATTGAATGGTTGCTCTGTGAGCATTTCCATTTGTAGAGTCTATATTTGAAAACCACTTTAGTCAAACAGGTAATCTAAGAATACTCTGGAAAATTCAGATAGGGATTGAAAAGCCAAAAGGAAAGGGCAAAGAAGTTACAGAAATAGAAGTCCTCTCTATGTCCTTGTCATAGCCTCCTTAAATGGTAAATGCTTTTACATCTGCATGAATGGATTTTAATTGAATGTATTCATAAATAGAATACTGACATGACACATCTTGTTGCAAATACAATCTGTCAGCAAACAGCATCTGGAAGAGATGGTGCTCTGTCAGCTAAAGCAGATAGAGGAAGCCTGAACCCATTCCCCTGTGAAGATGGGAGGAGTACTACCTCTGCTAACTGAAGAAGATCCACGTGGTCCCTTATTTCTCCAAGTTACACTGAAGGACAGAATCTCTGATCTTAGAGCCAGGCTGGCTGGATTTTAGTAACAAATTTCAGATACCCCATGTTGGAAAACTATTCTGAGAGACTGCTCCTGCATTAGCTGAGGTAGGAAGTTTATTCTTCCTTCACTGTCTTCATGGCAAACAGAAAAAGATGCAGATACATGACAAGAAAAAAAATAATGTGTACATTTGTTGTAGCCCTACTTGTATTTCAACATAACAGATACCTGATAAAGAATAGGATCATTCAGAAAAAAATAAATATGAACAAATTAAGGATGACACACAAGAAGAAAGGGCTATGTGCCAGTAGCATCACTGGCTGCCACACTGAACACACAGCCACCTGCTATGTATGATGAGGGTGTTTTAAATCATGCCAAAAGCACATCTATTTTAGATATTTTTTCTTTTTCTTTTTTTTTTTAATTCTTTCATGCAGTGGTGCATCTTTGACTGATTAAATCGTCTCTAGAACACCAACCACTGCAGGTCATTCACTTTTAAGCACCAATCTCCAATGAGATTTTCCCTCAGTTTAAATACCTGAGACAAATTCAGTTTACATGTTAGCAGGCTGTAGGTGTTCACCTTGGTATCTGGTGTGATCTACAGTGCACATTATCACAGCAGGGCCTGCAGACTGAGGCCTCTGAGTTCTACTCTCTTGTAATAATAGCATCCACCATGTCTACAGGAGTATGGGAGAAGGGAAGGAAAGCATAAACCTGGGACCAGCATGGATTTTGCAGGTTTTTGTGTAAGAAACTAAGCAAAGAAAAGTAATGCAATTTTGATGATAACTTCAGTAATAAAACAATTGCAGTTTTACTAGGTCTGTTTAATTAGCACAAAGTGATACAGGCAATAGGTACATTTTCCAGAAGAGAGCTCTTTACTAGGCGTGCCGACAGTTTCATCTGAGGTGAAGTTGTCTAGATTCATCATTGCATTCCTCCATTCAGTAAGACAAAGCAAGGCTCTTCCTGAAGTCTGACTACCTTTCAGCAGTCCCTTTCTACCTTAAACAGTGAGTTTACTTATCATCAGTGCTTTCATCTCTTCTTAAACACAGTCACTTTCTCTTAAACCCCTTCGGACTTACTCAACTGCCTAGCTTATCTGAATGTCTTTTGTAACAAAACAATTAAAAAAAAAATAAAATTGTCAACTCCAATACACCATAAATCCAGGCCTCCAGACCAGTCCTCCATCCACACATCCAGACCAAACTGCCATATGTTTTGGAAGTGTATAGATACTAATAAAAGCCAGAGCCAAATACATAGCAAATGGATGGGAGATCCTGTTCTGTCACTGATGTCAAGAGAGAGATAAAATATAATCCCAGAGGCTGTGATGTATTTTAATGAAGAGCATTTCTTAATGGCTAAAATGTTTGACCCTTACTCCTTTATTAGCCTTTTATTATTCATCTGGAGTGCTAATTACCTGTAACATTACCTTGAGTCTTAAATACTTCCATCTGATTTGTTTCTGTCTCAGACCGTATTCTTAAACAAAAAAGAACCAGAAAAATGCTAAGCATTGTTACATGAGTGCCATTATATGTGGTTATGTTGTGTCCATCCTTGCAGTGTAGCACAGTGCAACTTAGTGCTAGAGTAAAATGCAAGAGTATGTGCTGTAACTTTAATATATGTTACTGCTTGGGCCCTGCATTGCAGAGCTACTGACCAAATTAAACTGCTGAATTCAGCTACAAATTCAGTATTTACAAAAATTGAGCTGCAGAATGTGTGTTCTTATTTCTAGATATCTAGGCATACCCTTGAGGAACTCATAAACTTTTATGTTATTTGTTCATCTGGTGAACTGCCAGTTAGGCTTCTGGTTCCTATTAACAATTGCTAAGTGGCATATGTGATGCTTCTCATGCAAAAGATTGCATGAGAATACAGCCTGATCTGAGTGGTTCCTTTCCACAAACTGTACATTTCACCCATAGCCATAGATTTGCAATCATATTCCTATATTTATATTTCATTAAAGACACAGAAAATATGTAGCTGGAAAAAACTGCTTTGGGCATTAGGATTAACAGAAAGATACATCCCAGATGAGCTGGAGTGTGAAAAAGTTCAATCTCTTAACTGTAGACATCAGCATGATCAGAGGCACATCATTTTCTTAATGCTACTAAACTAAGTAATGCTAACACTACACAACTTCCATGCAGAGTGTTGTAATTTCCATTTCATAGGTGGACAACATAGATACAGTGAACCTTAATCAGATTGCATCTCACCCCAAGCTCACATCCAAACTAACTTCATCTTAAAACTGTCCTTTTAAATGTAATGCAAGCTGCACAGAAAACATGCCCAAAGGTTTTAAATGCACAGCAGGCAAAATAAGATAGCTCCGAACACCTCCAGAGAGCAATTTAGAGAGACTAAGTTAGGAGGCTGCATCTCTCTACTTTTCAATGTACCTAAATACTCAAAGTGCCACTGGTCCCTGCATGGTTGAGCAGGCAGCCAGCTAGAGCAAATTAATAGCAAGCACTGACCACAGGCCCTCAGCCCTTCTCTTACCACACGAAATTCAGTGGTGCTGTCGCCTGCCTTCCTGCACAGCACCGGCCAGGGATCCTTGCCAAGAAAAGACAAGCTGTGAATCTGGGCTGCCTGCATCCTGGAAGAGTTCCTGCCTGAGCTCCCTGGTCCGATAAGGTTACCCACACATTGGAAGATGAGTCACTGATGGTAGGAACAGTTCACTGTCTCCCTGTTCAGACCAGACCACTATAAAGCTGGAGAAAATAAGACTTGGGCTGTGAGAAAGGCAGATAGAGACTGTCTGATTTCTACCTAGAGGATTATGCTTTTATTGGAAGATGACAAAGTTACACAATGTCTTGAACTCTTTGGATTATTTCTGCTTTTGTCCTAGAGATATCAGATGCATAAACATGTTTAACAGATAGATGTGACTGACCTGCAGGTCATGAAGTTACTTCATGAAGTAACCTTATGTATTCAATTGCTTCTTCCTCTCATTGGATAGCATGACTTTCCTCAACATACAACATTGGTTGTATATTTGCAGTGTCTGTGTCTAAATAAGATCTTTGTCTCTGCTGTGGTAAAGTAAAACCGGTAAAGGCATAAAGATTTGATGGCACTACAGAAAACTTGGCTTTGCAGGGAGCAGTAAATGAGGTAAAGGGCCTCTCTCACATGACTTCAATTTTTACTGTATTAGCAGCTATTATAAAACTAGTAGGTGCAGATGCTGTTTTTCCTCTTCCAAACGTTGTGGCTCTACCACTAAAGGGATTACACCAATAAATGGGCACATAAAGGAAACCAGCACAATTTTCCTTTTTTGCAGACTACTGTAGCATCATTTTCCTCCCTTCTCCACACATCAGAGAGCAATTCATCTGCTTCAGAGATTATACTGGTTTTGTTTTCTTTTTTACACACTGTATTGCCATAGGACTCCAATTTTATCAGAGGATGCTCTTGGTTTAACCAGTAGCTATAATGTCTGACTGGAAAAATTTCCTTCACGTAACAGAGTGTTTGACTTAGCTCTTTAGAAGCTCCACTGAAGAGCAAAATGAAAAGAAAGCCACTTTGATAAAGCAAACCGTTACTTTCTTATGATCACTGCCATTAAAGAAAGAAAAAAAAAGAGATGTGAGTATTGCAGAGGAACATGGATGGATAACTAGGCATTGCTTAAAAAGTAAAGATGCAAAGTGAAACTTCCTAAGCAGATCTTGCACTTGAGTTGAAAAGGAATCTGGATGCTTTCCACAGCAAAGTCAGTATATTTTAACTTTGGAGTTAATAAAGATATATATTTAGAAGTCTACAGAATGGCAAAAACCTACAGAGAGCCTGCTTGATTCCTTTATTGATAGAAAAACATATTGATAACTTCATAACTGCTTGATTAATATGATAAAACTGGAGAACTTTATTTATCCTTGGGGTTTTTTGTTGTTGGATTTTTTGTTTGGTTGGTTTGTTGGTTTGGGGATTTTGTTTGTTTTGTTGGTTTGTTTTGTTTGTTCATTTTTTTATTTACACAATTAATGGAAAAATTGTGAACTTTAGTGCATGACTTTTTGAAATGAGATTTGCCCCCTCTTGCAACATTAGCTTAGTATCACTGACTTTTTAGAGAATGCAGAAGAGTTAATACCTCACTCAGAGGACTTCTGTCTGTTGCTACTTCAGTGCCAGGTCATCTGGGCCTAAAAAGTAACGTGGTATATCCTGTATTTTCTCAACTGGAGCTCCAGTTATTGGAAACCTAGGAAACCCTAGTCCTATCTGCTAACTAATTATTCTGTGAAATATCTTGTCATAATATTAGATTATATGAACTAATTCTGAATAGCAGTTTAGGTTTTGCTTCAATGCAAACAGCCTGATGTACAGACTAATGAAAAAGGGATCATGATGATACTTCACTACAAGTCAAAATTTCAGCAGTATTTTTGTCATTTACAGACTAGCTGATTTTATCTCATAAACAGGATATACCCACCAGGAGATTTATTTTTTTTCCAGTTAATTAGCTGTAGAAAACAGGAAACATATTTTAAATATATATGAAAGACTAACCAAAGATGTTTCCCAGATGGAAGCCTCTCAAATTCTCTGATGTCTTTTAGTTATTGGCAACTTGTCCATTTTCCATTTCAAAACTATTTCATGTCTTCCCACCCACAGCAAAGAATTGATCTCATTTTGACACAGTTTATTAAAGATGTGGATGAAATCCTGGCCTTATTGAAGTCAGCAGGCATTTTGCCAGTGATTTAAGCAGTGTCAGGATATTACCTGGCTGTCTATAATGCCTGGAGCTCTACAGTAGAACTAAAGTTTTTCATTTCTCCCATCAGAGATAAATCTGCTCCCTACTCAACAGTACAGGTCTTCAAACCATGCAGTAGCTTCTGAGATAAAGCTCTCCATGACAGCAGAGAGATGTATGGATTTTAAAGGGCCCTCCCACAGAACACCATTATTTTGTGGTATTTAACCTTACAAGGCTTTGCTGAACTTAAGGAAATTAATGAATAGTTACAAAGTTAAATAAGAAAAGTTTGGAAGAATCTAAGCTTTCAGGCTGTGGATCACAAAGAATATTGGCAAGGGTTATTCGATCACAGTATAGTGCTGGGTTTCATTGCATGTTATTGAGAATCTGCACAATTAGGATTGAAATCAGCAACACTTATTCACATTATTGTCCTTACCTACCCTTTGAGGTTTAATATCCTTCACTGCTTTCTTGAAACAACATGTTGGAAGCACATAGATTTGAAATATGTACTGGTCTCCTGAAACATAATAACAACATGGTTGCCATTATTATTCCTATTAATACATATTTTTACTTCTGTTCTGATAAAAACATAAGGAGATGCAAGAGCTCTTGGCCTGTAGGGGAGATTGTCAAGCAGAAGTAGTTGGAAAATGGTTGAATAAACCAGCAAAAGAAATAATACAGCTTAATTTCCTCCCTTCTTCAGTCTCTTAGCAAAACAGTGCTCCCCGGGAGAAGACTTACAGAAAGAGACACTGATGCCAGGCTCCCATGACCAAGTAGTTTTCAAGACTGTCTGAATATATTGAGTATTTTCTTCTATCATGTTAACACCTGAGAACCTGACTCAGAGTCACTACTATGCTAGACATCATATATGGAGATAACAGATATATAATGTTCCCTTTCAGTATAAGGCTGAATGACTGCTTGGAATGGTCACCAGGACACATTAATCAGTACAGGAACAGCTGTTCATCCCAGCTAGTATCTCGCATGTAATTCCATGGTCATACTGACATGGCCACATCTCAAAAGCGGCTACTGCACAGGAACAGATCAATCACCCCATTCGCTCCATCTGTGCAGGCAGACAGTTGTTGCTATGCCATATGTTCAAAGACTCTGACTGGATTTTACTGTGCATGTCATATAACCACCCTGCCCACATACAGGGTATCTGTCTGGGATTATGGAGACCCCTCCAGAAGTATGCCCATGGTCTCCAAAGTCCTGAATGCAGTCCTGACAAATATTCAGAGGACTTACACTTCTCTGTGGGTAGTCAAAAAGACATCAACAAAACAAAATAGATGAGATGCTGGGGTAGGAAATAGAAATTTTTAATAAGCAATGGAAATTAACAGAAAAATGTATCTTTGTCCAACTTGTTCCTGACTAAAGGATGTCGATTTAATCATGAAAATACAAGTGGAGGGAGGGAAGGTTATTGACTTGAATACATCAGTGATTATAGTCTGCAAAACAGGAATACAGAAGATACCTAACATTTTCAAAATGTGCTAGAGATATTCTAAATAAATGATACACAACTTTTTCTTAAACAGCATGAGCAGAGACACTATTGATCCACTCCAAACCTGTGGGGTCTTTCATCCCATTATTCCTGAAGCACCAGCAGTACCTGCCTGGTACCCGCTCTATAAAGTCTGTCTCACAGTTACACCCTACACCAAACTTTGTGTCACTATCACATGGCAAACAAAGTCAGCTCTACTGAAAGCTATTCTCTTTCTCTTTCTTTTAGTATTGCATGATCCTACTTAGTGTTACAAGGAGGGACAACCTGCATTATATAAAGGTGTCTTCTAAGAGCCACCATTCTAAGATGATGTTTAAAAAACCAATCTAATATTTTCAAGGAATTGTGGACAACTAACAAAGTCTCTGTTCTCACTGCTTTTATCTAATTCACTTTAGAGAGGAATAGGCTTTCCACACAGTACCAAAATTTCAACTTCTTCTTGGTTTCTCCGAAATTTTAAACACAGAACTATGGAATACTGGTTCCTGTTCTTTTCGCTGAACAGGCAGCATTTCAGCAAACTTACTGGTCTGTCCAATAACAGACATAGCATACACTTTAACAAAAAAAGTCAGAGTCCAGGAAAGCCAAGAGAAAGAGAAGAGAAGAGAAGAGAAGAGAAGAGAAGAGAAGAGAAGAGAAGAGAAGAGAAAAGAAAAAAAAGAAAAGAAAAGAAAAGAAAAGAAAAGAAAAGAAAAGAAAAGAAAAGAAAAGAAAAGAAAAGAAAAGAAAAGAAAAGAAAAGAAGCGAAGCCCTAAGCGTTACCAGAGATTTATGTTGCTTTAAATAGATTTATCTTGTTGCAATACCTGAACTTCGGCCCCAGGTCTTTCACAAACAGTCACTGGCAAATCTCACTATCAGTCTCAGGGGAGAATGATGAAGGTACATCAGCTGGTGGCAAACAGCATAAATGAATGATTCTTGATAACCAATTTATCTTTCTGCCACTCAATCCTCTTAGTGTGCAAATACATGTGATTCTGTGATATAGCTGTAGTACCCATCCTCTATGCTGAATTCTTTATGAAGAGCAGGATGAAGTTTGTTTTGGCAATTATATACATACATATACATACAAAAACACTTTAGTTTATTTTCCTCCTCCTGAAATGAGAACAGGGAACACATTGCATTGCTTACTGGCTTTGGTATAGTACATTTATCAGGAGAATTTCTTCAGATTAAATTTTGTGTTACATTTTTCAAATATTCAGCTTGTAACAGAAAGTAGAAAAGAAAAAAAAAATAAAATTAGCAGTCCATTGACTTACAAAGCAAATTTCATTTCTCTGTGACTGCAAAACAATATCTACTCAGTTTGCTTTGATCTGCTGTCTCTACATGTTACCCCAACTAAAGCAAATGAGTGGTAAAACATATCTTTGGTACATATCCCCTTGTTACCCCAAAGCTATCTATTTCAGCAATATCTAGTCCAGCAGTTTAATAAACACAGCAGGACACAAATATGTCTAGGTGTCAGTGAACAGAAGTTTCTCCAACAGAGAAAAAAAGAGTTCTTTGTGGCTATATCAACTCGATGTTATGTGTATGTTAAAAGCATCATCACTTATTGGAAGTGAAACTGAATCAAGTGGATAATACTCACAGGACTGTCAGGTAACAACCCCAATGGAATAAATAGCAGTTTATGCTGAGCTGCTGAAGCTTCCAAAACTAAATGATTCTTCAATTGTAAAAAGCATATATAATTTATGAACCTGTTTTGATTTTGTAATATGTAGATTCTAGGAGTCTTCTTCCTTGAGGCAGGCCTGCCAAGGGCTCCAGAAATATTGTTACACACACATAAATTGTTAATGTTCCTGCATGGGGAAAAAAAAAAGGTTTGGTGAGATTAGACTCTTTTTTTTTTTTTTTTTTTTTCAAAGAGGGGACACAAGTCTGTGGGAGAGTTTGGAGGTCTTTACGGTAGACTGTGGTGACATGTGCTTAAAACATTCTTCACACTCCCAAATCTTTTGTCATTATGGACAAACTCTTGAAGTTTATCCAATAACATATTTCACAGCCCTTCTCAAACACCAAATACTGTGATTACAGTAACACCATGAAAACTCCTGGACTTTACA
Organism: Chloroceryle aenea; assembly: GCA_013399075.1. Lineage (NCBI taxonomy): Eukaryota > Metazoa > Chordata > Aves > Coraciiformes > Cerylidae > Chloroceryle > Chloroceryle aenea. The sequence goes on along the minus strand of VWZY01002526.1, from coordinate 455,390 downwards.
TGCGTGTCTCACACCCTGCTATGGCTCAGCCAATTTCCCTGCACTCTGCTGGTCACAGGAAGACACATTTAGCTCTCAGACTCCCCCACCAGTAATTTTCAAACAAACCTGTGCATCTAATAGGAAAACATGTCCATCACTTTTAAACACTTCCCAACCTGGAGCAAACTCTGAGAAGTCAAGGACTTGTTAGGTTTCCCAGTCTCATACTTCAAAAGGTAGTAACATATGCAGAGAAGGGGTGGCTTGACATTTGAAAGTGACCTTAAAAATAGTTTTATCTCATGGCTGGCAAAGGTGAAAGCAATAGAAGTGTGTATTTGCTAAACACAAAGCAGAAAACACCATTTGCAAAATACATAGCCACAAATGTGCAGAAATAAAGAAAAACTAGCACTTGTTTGTAAGTTATCCCATACTTGAGTAAACAATTTAGCAAGTTATCTAATGCTGATGTTTTTTACTACAATAGGTCTTTCAACTTCAGGCTGAAGCTCATTAATACATTATATCTTGCATTTAAATAAAAAGTGCACCAACTACCATTCTATGTATTTGTGTACATGTGTGTGCAACTGCACATTTATTTTTTACATATGTTCTGCTGCTTTAGATTGAAAGCAGACAGAACAATAACCAATCCCTTTGCAATAACATTTGGAGTGAGCTTTCCCTGAACCTTGTCTTTGAGGGACAAGAAGACCATGGCCTGGCTTTCCTCAGTTCTCCTCCCTTACTCTGCCTTCTGCTTTGTTCTTTTCACAAACCAACCCAGATCAATATCATCTTCAGAGAAATCCACCATCCATCTCACTTCATCAAGTAGGCCGCCTGTTGCCAATTGTCTCTCATCCTCAGGAAGTAGCTGACAGTACCATTCCCAGAAGGAAAGAAAAAGCTCCACGATCAATTACTCTCCAGTTAAGTGTGAAAACGCATCTTCTATTCACATACTTCTCATCTCACAACATTCAAGAAGACTAACATCTTGCACTCTAAATGGAAGGCCAGAGACTGTATTCCAAGATGGCTGAATCTCATTTCAAACACAGTGGAGGGAAGATGATAGGGGAGGACTGTAAGAAGGAAGATAAAAGCAGAGAAAGATGGTTACATTGTTTCTCAGCAGAGATTTGTGTAGAATGTGGTGGGATAGAAATTAGGGTTTGGTCCATGTTCTGCTCAAGTAGATCTCTTTATTCTTTTTATTTATGACAACAGAATTAAGTTTTAGTGATGATCTAAAGCCAGTGTCCTGTTCCCATTAAAAACAGTAGAAATCTTCCTGCTGATCTCTACAGACTTGGGGTGAAGCCTTATCAGCCTGGGTCTGCCTCATCATTTCTGCCAGATTCAATCCTAGCAGGCAGAGGCTCATGAGGGGGCAGTGAAACAGCTCTCCTGTGGCTTGGTCACCCCGCAGCCTGGTATATTAACTGAAATTGCCCCCCATTTCTGTGGGATGCAATACCAAGGCTATGATCTGCAGCAGCCACAGTGCAGGGCTGTCACCCATTCTACCACTTGTGCTGTGAGATGGGCAAAAGAGCTCCCTTAGCTGCAACAGTGTGACCACCATCAAAAATAAAAGTCAGTGGGGATTGAGAATGAGTGGCCAGGAAGGTGCAGCCCTGTGTAAGCCCAGGGTACAGGAGTGGCATTGAAGGAAGGGCAAGCAGCACTAAGTGAAGCAGACAAATGAGCATCATTAGGAAACAGAACAAAAAAGGGAAGCCAGATGAAAGAGATGAGGGAAACAGTCACATAAATCTTCACCCCCTCTGTGTACCATATTAATTTGCATGGTTGTTATTTTTGTGAGGAGATTTTTTTTTTCCAAGGAGTAATCTGTCAGTTTTCATTAACCCCTGGACCAGCAAACCTCCACCAGCAGTGATGACCTCCAATTCTCCTCCTCAAAAGGTGCCATTCCCACACTTCAGGTTTTACGCAGCATGCTTACACTGTCTAATAGACCAGACTGGAGGCACTTAATGCAAAATAAGGGAATTGAGCCTCAAATAGTGTATCTATAACTCCACTGACTTCATTGGTGCTTCACTGATTTATAACAGCTTGGCATCAGGCATCGAATTGCATTAAAAAATAATGGCAAAGATTTTACTGTGCCCATTAAAAATCCTCTGTTAAAGGCTTAAAGTACAACAGTTAAATGTAATTAAAACTATCCACTACATCAATGGTTTTGTTCTGTACGGTGAGAAAATATCTCTTGCTGTTCCCTCATCTTTCATCTCTTGTTTTAAAGACATTGATTTATTAGTTTACAGCTTCAGTAAATTGAGAAAGCCTGATGCTCAGACTTCTGACATGTGACTTCTGAGTCTCATTTCTCAAATCTGCTGCACAGTTATTTTGACAGCTATGCTAGATTTAATTAGGAATCAGTTTTCCAACAGTTCAGACACTACAATGTTATTTGTTAGTGTTTCCCTCTTTTCTTCTTAGTTCAACATTGACTGAACTACAGCTTTGAACTTTTGTTTTGTTACATGTAAGGCAGTGTGACAGCTTTGACTTTACTCTCTGTACAAAACAATTAATACACACTAGTAAGAAAAACAGAGTCCTTTTGAATGAAATCCCTCCCCTTGGTAAAGTCTTCCTGTTCCCTAATTCCATTAATTTTCCTTTTCCACAGAGACCTATAAATCCCCTTACAAAATATTTCATGATGATCATATAAACAGAAAGGTAGAAAGAGCTTTAATAACCTAATTGTAATTTGACTTCAAACAACTCAAAAAGGAAGTTTTTAATCAATGAAATTACAAATGTGCATAGGACCAACTGCTAATCTCTTTAGCAATATCTTTACAATGTAAGTCATAAGTGTATTCTGTGCTCTTTGTCCATTCCAATACGTCCAAACCAAAATGTTTTCAGAAAGAATAGTTGGTTCTAGATCTTTCTGAGCAGCCTTTGTTAAACATTGCTTTCCTAAAGCATTAAGGGTACAGCTCTACCTACACTTACAGTCTATTCAGCTCTGATTTTTGTGTAATTGACGCAAATGAAGCATGTAATAGTGTTTTGTCAAATGCATGAAAAATGGCTTTAGGACTTCCTAGTTATGGGAGAAATAAGAATGAAGAGAATCAGAGAAGTTAAAGAAGGTTAAGAACGTGTTAGATGAGCTCATTAGTCCAATGCACAAAAAAACTCATGTCTTGTCTACTGCCTGAATGGATATGCTAACCTCACCTTCTTGCAGTTAAGACACCCAGTATATTAAGTATATTAAGATACTAGGTATCTTAACTGCATATTAACTGCATATAGGTTGCATATAGGTATCTTAACTGTATATTAAGATACTAGGTATCTTAATATACTTAGGTATCTTAATATACTTAATACCTAGTGGATGATATCTAGAATAGGTCATGTGCATTTGCTGATGGTTTTGGGCAAAACACAAAGCACTTTTATCTGTTCAGCACATAAGTAAGCATCACTATATCAAATAAAAAGTATCCCCAAACACAGAGATTTTATGTTACATTCTTTTTTATTTAGCACATTTCAAAAGCTGCAGCTGCTAAACTCTAAGGTTGAATCTCATAATTCATGAGGTTTTATAAGTTCAGTATAGATTGGGTCATAAACACTGAAAAAATCTCAGAGTGCAAGGAAGACTGTGTAGAGTCAAAGAGGTAGGACCTGAGGTAATAAAAAGGTTAAAAAGCTCACTGCCTGGAATATCTGGCTTCCTTACAAGTAAAACTAACAAAATCAAGCTCTCAGGTCCTGGAAATAGAAGACAGACTTTCTGAGTCGTTCATAATAAAAACATATTTTCTGCCATCTCATTTCACGGCAGACTTGCTTTTCAGTGCCCATAATTCACCTTTCTCAAAGACGATGCAGTTTTGTATGGCCTGTAAAACTCACTTTTTCACCAAGCCATTTCTCCACTCTTCAGGAGGTCCTCCAGCAAAGTTGGAGTTTTCTGTATAGCACAAGGGAATAAACTGGCTGATAAACAGCTGTACGATAAAACCATTTTCCTTCACTCAGTATGGGAGCTGAGGCTGTAGAAATATGAAAAGTGGCAGTCTTCAGATTAACACTCAGCCACAGGATACTGCAAGCATCTTCCATCTGTTGCATACCAAGCATCAAGGGAATGGGCAGAGTGATGGTTTGTGAGCTGAACTTTGGAGTGCCAAGGAATGGGACTTTGATGCAAGACAGCACATACCATGCCAACTTGAAGGCTGTCAGATGTGGCAGAGCATCACAGGCTCTTAATTAATTTGATCTGGAAGATGAAATTTGTGGCACAGTGCATAATAAATATTGAAATGTACCTGGACCATTTTGATAGGTTCTTTGTGGAGCTCTTACAGACCTCCACACAGCATGACTACAGCAAAAATACTTAATCTGTATTAATCTCTACAGAAGACAGGACATATTGAAGTATGATTTTTTTTTACCTTATTCAAATACACACATAGTCAACAACATATAAAGAACATGGATGTGCAATTGTACATCCAGTCAAGGTAGCTGCATGTACATTTGGGTTTGCACATAGATCAAGACCTAGTGTGCGGATTTTGGTTAAAGGTTTAAAAATAAAGTTTTAAAAATAAAGGTAAAATATAAGTCTTCAAAACCCAGTTTGCTTCTCCCTTGAGATTGAAAGTGAATGACTGTTTTCCTAAAGGTCTCATTTTAGCTGTATTTTGAAGAATACATTTACACATTGACCAATGGATGTCAAGAAATCCTTTTTGCCTATAACTGATCTACATTCTGTCACATCATGCACTAATACAGAGCTTTCTGTGCTGTCAACTGAACTGAGGAGACATCAGATCACCTCTTCATTAACCAGAAAATTGTGTTTCTGGGTACAGAAGCAGCACTTTACCTTATGTGAAATCTACTCACCCCTAAGGTTTCTGTGTCCATGAGTGAAAAAGTGGCAGAACAGCAAACACATAGTATCTCTCCACCAGCATTCACCACAGCTGTCAAGATCAAAATACAGCTCTTTGACTGTTTGGAAAGATTCCATTCAAGTCCTAATGCTATAAACTTGGGGGAGAAGAAGACAGATGAAGAAAAGGTACAAGATGCTGCATCAGTGGTCTTGTCTTGGTATCTATTCCAATCTCTTTTTCATACTGAAGGGCAACCTCTCCATAACACACAAGAGGAGAAGCTTGCTTAGGGATTAGTTGTAATGCTATCACCATTAGTGGGGACAGTCTGGTTCAAAACACGGAACCTCTTTTATGCTCGAATCTCTGTAGCAAGGCTCTTGGTCCAATGTGGCTGTACTGTGCAGTCTCCAAATCAAGTGACATGCTGCAAACTTGCATTCTTTGTCCTTTAATTGATAAATAACTTTAAATAGCAGCAGTGCATGTTCCTGATTTTACATTGAAGGATGGATTATGGAAATGTATTGACTTGTTTTCCACTTCAGTGAAAACGCTTTCCACACAATCTGTAGATAACAATGAGCAAAGAGTCAGGCAATGCTGCTTAACAAACCCACTTACTTTAAGTGCACTTATCTGTAAATACCTTATTCCTGAAAAAGTGTACTGCCTACATCGGTGTATCACAGTGCTTCAATTTTTGAAACTGGAAGGCAGATGAGCTACCTTCCTTGGGGACCATTTTGTAAAATTATGTGCACTAGGTGCAATCTGGTCCACTCAGTCAAAAAACAAAAGCATTTTCTAAATGCCTATCTGTGAGCCCCAGGGATGAATTGTCTCTGGCAGCAAGGATTAGGTATTCAGAGATGACAGAGAAATCACCTCCCTCTTTCTTCATCCTGCAAGTGTGGAGCTTTGACTCTACCACCACAGGATGTGCTGGACACTGCAGCATAGCCCATGAAAAGCAAAATCATCCAGAGCAGCAGTTCTCAAACGAGGGCTTAAGTGACAAAATAATTTCTCCACACCACCCTAGCCCTGGAGAGCCATTGGGAGAATCTATGTAGAGGAGGCTAACACTTCTGAATGGGTTTTTTTCAATCCAAATTCAAATGCTTATGCCAACACAGACTCCTCCAGAGGGACCAAGGCCACAGCCCACACCAAACAGCAGCAGGGCAGAGCCTGTACTGCCAGGTGTCCTAAAAGCTGTGCTTTTGTAAAATCTCTGAGACACAAGTAGTGAAACCCACCTCTTCTTTCACCAGCCTGAGCATGCTCCCACGTCAGCAACAAGCACCTGCAAGGAGAATTACCAAACCATGCCATGAAGACCATGCCACCCAGCTCACCTCGAGTAAGACTATACAGCAGGGCAATAGCCTTTCCCATCCTGTTCCCTCTCCCTGCCAAGTGAAGAGCAGAGACTCACAGATGGCTACCACAAGCTGCTCATCTCCTGTCCTTTTGCCTTTTCAAGACAGAAAGCTCGGCAAGCTTTGGGCCTTGGCGGGCTGGCTGGCCCAAATCCTCTTAGCTGCTGTGTAGCTGTGGTGGCATCAGCCTTCTTCCTTTTCCCACTGACCAACAGAGACCTGCTCAGCAGGAACACCTCAAAAGGCAAGAGAGGCAGCATTTACCAGAGCCAACTGTCATAGAAGACATAATCACACAGGTAGAGAAAAGGCTAAAAATTGTCAGGGGTTTAGACACTATCTGCAGCTGCCTTTGCCTGCTCCTTGGCTTTGTCCCAGCTCTCAGTCTCGTCTTCTCACACTACTCCAACTGTTCTCCTTCAGGCCAAAGTTGCTGACATGCTGGGCACTGACTACAGAGACCACGATCATGACCAATCCCCACAGAAGTGCTCCATTTCCAGTCCAAGTGCTGACTACTTCAGACCACACCAGTGAGAGGGCAGTAGGGTATGGCTTTATGCCCCTTTTAGAGGAACCCTGGGGATGGAAGCCAGCATAAGGCACCTCTTAACCTCAAACATTCTGCCTGCTGCATCACACTTACCTCCTCCCTGGCTTATCCACATCCTGATCTATGAGAGTCTTTCTCCACAGAAAGACCACTTTCCAAGAAACATTTGGCTACTCAGCTTGCAAATGCTTGAAAATGCTCCTATTGAAGGGATTGAAAATGCTCCTATTGCAGGGATAGCTATGGAAATATATCTTCTCCCTCTGCTGACCATACTGACCAAGGCTAAGGAAACAAAGAAGGCTAAGAAAGTCCATAATTGTCAGTTCATGCCATAGCTCAGCTGTATTCTCTTGTTTATCCACTTTGAGATTACTGTGACAGAACAACACTACTAAAACAGGATCTGTTGCCTGATCAATCTTCGCATTTTTCCATGTTGGGTGTAGCCACAAAATGCTCCTGTAATGATCTTTCCAGCATAATGCTCATGTTCTGAGAAAAAGTAAAAATGCTGCAGGCCATGCCATGAGGGACATCAATAGTCATGACAGAACTGGGGATGGTGAAGGGACAGTCTCTGATGGTACACCACAAGGTCATTTTTTTTTCACATACGCATACCACTTGGACTGCATTTCATCTTCAGCCCAGTTCCAAATGCCCTTTTCTTCTTGGGATCCTGTATGTGACACCATAATGAAGACAAAGTGCCCTCAAGAAGTGGAATATGATGTTTTCTTTCAAGGTGATTTTAGCACTGAGAAGACTCTGTGGACACACCCATTTCACCACAAAATAGTTCAGTCCAGAGAATGGAAACAACAGAACAGACTGCACATTTTGTGCAAAAAGCACACAAAAAAAGAGCCCAAGAACTTCTCAGAGCTACCTTGGAATTGTCCAAGTCTGAATCCGGCTCTCACGGAAGTCAAGACATGTGCAATGTGCTAGATCTTGCTAGCACTGCAAGCAGCTCCTCCTGAACAAGGGTTAAATCCAGGATGGATAAGTATGAGGTCACTTGCTGAGTTGCAAGAGAAGATGGCTGTCTTGGCAGGAGGCCCGTCAAGAAAGGCAGATCTCAGTATTTTTGAGAATAACACCAATGCCAATAGGTCACAAATAATCTGGAAAGGTTTCTGTTGAAAGATTAAAACAGGACAGCATCCAGTCTGTCCAGACTTGACAGACTGCAGTTTGTCATGGAGTCCATGAGAGATGGAGTCTCTCATGAAGTCCTTGTGTCTGTGCTGAGGGAGCAGTGTGGGACTCCTCACAGAAGTCCCATTTCAGTGGCTTCTGCAGTGGAGGAAGGAAGTTGTTCTACTCTGCCTGTGCCCTGGTGACTTTTAAATAACTATAGCTTTTGAGAACCTGGAATACTGTTTTCCTTTTGTTTACTAGTGATGGTTGGTTTATGCCTCTAGCCTGACTGCATGATAACGTGAATCATTTGATTTGGACCAAGGCAGCATTCGTCTCTTGCCAGGGTTAAAATCTGATGATATCACATTTGATTACACACCATGCCTCATTCATTGCCCAACAGATCTTAAAAACATCCTTCCCCATAAGAAAAGGAGTGGTAAGGACACGTCTCCTCACACTGTCCCACGTCTCTCTATGCTGATGACCTCTGGCTCTAGACCAGGTTTGCAGGCACTTCCCATAAGACAGGGTGTCAGTATCTTAGGTCCCAAGCACAAAAATATAAAGAAGAGATACCACGTCTCCTGTCAGTGTACCCCAGGATCTTTGGAGGGAAAAATATAAACGTGTCCTGCTCTTTGAAGGCATTTGGGCAAGACAAAGCCACAGGAAGAAGTGCTGCACAGACATACTGTACAGACTGCCACATATTGGCTCCAAGTGATGGACTGAAAACCACGGTCTGTTCTGTCACATAGCTTTAAAATCTGGGGGTAGCTACACACAATTCTTGTGTATCTTCCACTGGCCTGCTCAAAGACTCGTGACAGTCTATGTGTACACCCTGTCCTAAGCCACAGAACAGAGGCATTCAACTTAGTATGCTGTTGAGGTGACAGAATAGCAGCGGTTTATAAAATAGCTTATTTGGGAACAAATTATTTATGTGTCACTGCTCTCTGCAATAAATGTTTAAAGTTTTATATTGCATTTGATAAAAAAATTGTCTTTTTTATATCATTTAACTAAAATTTTATGTTCGTGATTGCTTTCTACAATACAAATAGAAAAGAAATATGGGGAAAAAATACATTGCTAGCAGGAAAAAAATAAATGCTGGAAGCAAAACAGATGGTTGGCACCTGGTGGTTCTGTATATCCCTAGGTGACAGTGAAGCTGTCCCTACCCTGAGAGAAGGAACAAAGGGAAGTGAAACATGTCGGTATCACTCTTGCACTCGTTCTGTTTTAGGGCTCGTGATGTTGGGAGGTCTGGGATTACAAACTATGTCTAAACTGAAGGTTAGTCCTAGTTCCTCAGCTGTTCACATCCCTCAACACTGCTGTCTCTCCCTAACCTGGAGAACGTGCATGCAGGCCAGATTACCACCATCACACATGCCTAGACATCAGGATTGCGGAGCACACGATGGCACTTGCCACCTCCCAGCAAAGCCTGATCCCAACAGCAGACTTTGCTGCTCTGTCTTGCAGTCAGCTTCTCAGGAGTGCTGAGCAGCAGAATACAATCACAGTTTGATCACTCCACCTACCTCCATGCCCTTCTTGCTTCTGAAACACATCTGATCCACGCAAGGCACCGCATTACTGCTGTCTGAGCAAGGGAACACTCCCTGTGCAGAGGCTCCTCTGAAGGTCTAGACCTCTTTAACACTATGTCCATATGCAGTCTCTGAAATAGGAGGTCAGAGTTGTCAGCTACAATTCATCTTTCCCACAAGGCTATTAAGTGTGACAGTAAACACTCATCTCGAGCTAAGCCCATTTTGAAAAATTACTTGAAGGCAAGTTGTTGAAAAATAGACAGGCTGTTTCAAATGGGAACAGTGAGGCCAGTGCCTGTGCTGATTTGCCTTAGGTTTGGATACAAGGTCACACAGTAGGGAAAAAGAAGATGAAGAGAAATAAAGCTTATGCTGTATAATGGGGTGATCCTAATAACAAAATTGCTCATTCTCATCTCTTATTCACAGAGCTTCATTCAGCCAAACTGGAATCTAAGTTCCTCCCTCCTCCACAGGTTGTCTTTAGCTTGCATTGGCACCTGGCAATGTGTGTATCACTAGAGGAAATTAACTTCTTTGTGAACCTCCCAAATAAATACTTCATGGAGCAAGCAAAGGAAGATCAGGAGCCAGCACTGCTTTTCTCACCAGTGCTGTCTTGGAAAACTGCCTGGTTCGAATCAGACTGCAAAGAGGTTGTGTCCTGCTCCAAAGCCTGTCTACAGCAAAGGGGCAGGAGAGGTCCAAATTAGGAAGTAATGCAGTGATTTCATATGGAGCTCCTATGCCAGACACATGACCTTGCAGGCCAGTACAGTAGGTTGGAAGGATGAGGCACTACATTCAAAAAGCACAACTACAGGAAGGACAATGAGACCACTGGTACAGAAATGTCTCCTCTCTTGTATACATAATGACTGCAGTCCCAATGCCTTTCACAATGGCTCTATTACTTCAGAAGAGCATGAGCAACAACGGTGTTCAAAGTTCATCACCTTAGCCATCTAATGCTGTTTTTTCAGCATTCAGAATGTCACTGGCTACACGTCAGATTTCAGAAAGTGATTTCCAACATCCCATTTTAGGAACATCCATTATTTACTTATTTAGTGACCGCTCAGCACTTAAGTCAAATTATTTTCATGTAACCACAGAAAATTTACTCTGCTAGCCTGACTCTGCAGGTAATACTCCAAACATTTGCGAGCAAGTGCTGTAACCTGACCATCATAGTTGTAGTAGCATTCCTATGACACCTGAGAAAGATTTTATCATGTTTTAAGCAGCTTATCTGAGTCCCTAGCTGAAATGCAACCTCTCAAATAGCCTTGAAAGAAAGTGTTGCTATTTTTATAGTTCCCATACTTAAAGAACTACTTATAACCTTTGTAATATTAGAGCAATCAGTTCATTTACCACAACTTTAGACCAGCATCACAGAACTTCTCCCTTCCTAGATCTGCAAGTGTCCTTGAAACACCTGCCCACAAAGCAACCATCTTGCATAAGTTTCAAGTCTATCTACTATTCCTTGGCATGAGCTTTCCATATTTAATAGACTTTCCAAACTTGCAGAAGAATATCCATCAGAGTGCTTGTAAGTGAAGCACTTGGAAACAGGTTAGCAAAACATCAAAATGTAAAAAATTAATTGCTCCTTTAATCTGTTTCAAAAGAACTAATCCTATTTCAGAGCCCAACTATATTAGGCTGGATATTCCAAAATTCTGCAGAGTTCAGGAATGGAAAGAATAATCCATTAATTTTGGTGTAATAGTGTCAGAAAAGATGCACATGGTCTCACCTGCTCTCTCTTTGTATTTTTCTCTCTTAAACAGACGAACATCTGATGCAGTTTCAGACTCTGGTCTCAGTGTCCAGAATTTGTTTCATTTTTCAATTCCTGAGGAATATTCACATGAATCATTTGAACTAGTGACTGGAAAAACTAAATAAATACAGACAGATGACTTTGGATAAAACTTCTCACCAATCAGAGTATTTTAAATTGTTCTGATTAACAACATTTTATTCAAATAAGATGCTTCTGATTGTGGTTTTAACTAATTATTGATACTTAACTACAGGCGTTTGCAGAGCTACACTGTGTATGACACGTTCAAAAACACCAGTCACATCTGATTTCACTGTGCAGTTTATTCAGTTTCAAATTAGAAAAAAAAAAAAGACACAGTATTTGACAATTCACATGCATAAACTCAAACATTTCAGCCCAAAGAAACCACTGTTTTCTTTCAGTCTTGTATTAAGGCGTTCAGGAATTTCACCTAGGCAGACAAGTATCTGGAGTTTTAAAAAAGAACCAAGATAGAGAGACAAGCTATAACTCAGTTTTACTTCTGTTAACAAATACAATCAAAGTGAGTCCTGGTAGTATGTTGTTGCATTCTTTTATCTTTTCACTTGTGTGTAGCTGATAGGAGTCAAAGTGATTGGGAAAGAGTTATCTTCAGTAAAAGTTTTCTTCAACTGTGTCTTGACTTGGAGTGCTGAATAAGCCATTGTAATGTTATATCTGCCAGGACAGATAAAACAAAGTGAATGCAGAGTGTTAAGGGGCAACAGAACACCAGCAGGTTGATACAGATGAAAAACAATCAATCAAAATGCAGAAACCACAGGTCCTCATTTTCACCTACTTAAAAATTCAGTACTTAAGACTCCAAGTGGGCCTTTTGCCTATTGGTTTGAGGGTTTTTTTTCTATTTATGTGCATTATATATTCTTGAAATATGATGACTGACATCAAGTCCTCTAAGTCACAGACGAAGAACTGTTGGAAAAGTAAAGATTTAGGATGACCATGAAATGAACTGTAAAATCCAGACTGTAATGAAATGCAGTGTGAGAACAAAGGCAGAAATACACGACCAGAAGGAAGAACAAGGGCAAACATCTGACAAAGCATTAAGAAGCCATTTCGGTAGGTTGTAGGAGTCCAAGGTTTCTGAAAGACATGCAACACTAGACTAAAATGTGATAGCTGAAATTAGCACCCCTCCTGATACAATCTAATGCATTGGGCTGGAATCTGCAGCAGTTCTCAAACTGATTCATGAACAGACGAGATGGTTTTTGCCTCAAGGCTGTAACATCTGTCAGGGAGGTAGGAAGGATGTCAGGGGGCAGCAACAGCTCTAGCCCTCACATTTAAATTTGTTGCCACATCTGTCCTCATTTCAAGACAGCACTCCATGAATATCCTGCCAGACCATCTTAGGCACTGAAACTGCAGACAAAAGCATCCCACAGGATCTAAAGCATCTAAACCAAAGCTAATAATGATTTACTTATCTTCCACAGTCCCTCAGGACACAGAAACTGGCAGTCTTACACCTACACCTCCTGATGAGGCCAGTTCTCTAGGCTGCAGTCTACACTGAAAAATTACTTCTCTCATTCAACTGCATTGACATCCATCAAAAACGCAGAAGATGACGACAGCTCCCAGTCTTCTCCTTAACAGCCTAGTAGTTTTATCACTTTAATAAAGTAAATATCTTTCATTACAGGTTTTCATTATAAATTATATTTTCCAGTCTTTTGATCTCCCAAGGTTCTTGACCAACCTATTTTCAGTTTCTCAAGGTCTTGCTGAAAAGACAGCACACAGAGCTCCAGTAATGCCCACAAGGGCTCCGAACACATGTGATACAAACAGTCTGCTCCCATTTGTTATTTCTTTGTGCAAATATTCAGGAAACAGGTTTGCCTTTCTAGGCACAGTAACACTGGAAGACACTTGACTGATTCTCAGTTTGGATTTGAGTCTTTTTCATCGCTACTCCCAGGACTTCCACAAGTAAGTGATCTACATGGTCCTGCATTAGTGATCATTATTTTCATTATTTTCCCATTTGCAAATTTTAGCATGTGTTTTTTGCATGCTTTTCTCCTCCAGGCCATCCCCATAAATGAATCTGGATCAAAACCTGTTTTTCCTCAGATCCTGTTAGAAATTAAGGTGGTTTTACCTGTTGCTAGTTGTAATGCCAAATTTGAGACTTTCCACTCTAGATCTGCCAAGTTTATGAGGTTCAAGCACCGCATTTCTAAAACCTAATACCTATTCATATAATCTTATGTTGTCTTCCTCGGTCCTTTTATCCCAAATTCTAATCTTCCTCAGTTTAACAGCACATTCTCTGTATTTCCTGCACTCAGAGGTAACTATGGCACCCCAAGCTGCAGCAAACCTAGGTCTGGCATCCTTCAAACCAACACACCCAAATCACGTACACTGTTTCCAAGAGAAGCCCTCACTGCACGCAGCTAACATCTCTCCCAGCCTCCTGAAGCTGAGATGTCACAGCACAGTCTCCTCACCACTCCCATTACCTGGATCTCTCTGTCTAAGGTGGAAATTTTCCCTGCTGCTGGGAGAAATTGGCTTTCCTGCCATCCCCGCTCCCACAGTCTCTCATTCAGCTGAGTCTACAGAGCTACCCAGCTCTTCCAACCAGTCTGGCTTCCTAGTGAAGCAGCTCTAACTATCTTCTCAGGCTGTATCTTTCCCATCCAGCACCACTTGTTTTAGCAACTCCGTGTGCAGGCAAGAAGGGTGACAGAGGGAGCATGCCCTCAGGCAAGTGCTGCTGCTGGCTCAGCCTGTGCTTCACCCCTTTTGCCTGTCCTGTGGAAGGAGGGAAGGGGAGAATATGACAGAAGAAAGGGATGGGAAAGTAGAAGAAAGGGGGAGAGAGAGGAAAGGGGAAGAAAAAAAAAAGCAAAGGCAGATGGAAAAGAACTTCATGGGGCTTTTATAGGTCCTCACTGACTTCAGGATACACTCTTTATGCCTCCAGTAGGACAAAAGCTCTAGTCTCTCAGTTTGAGCAACACTGCCATACAGATATGTGCAAGGCTTGCTTACAAAGTAAAATTATGTATGGAGCAAGACATCAAATTTTTTTAAGTATCACCTATTAAGTGGGAGGCCTTCATATCCAGTTACTATTTTCTCAGAAGTTACATAGTTTTTGTGAGGGATTCAATTACTTTGGGTTTTTAACTATGTTTTTCCAAGGCCCCAGTCAAATTAATTTCTTAAATTTTCTTAGAACTAAATAATTCTACAAGTGACTTTTAAATGATAAATACTTTGGTAAAGTTAGGTTAATGGTTGGACTCAATGATCTTGAAGGTCTTTTCCAACCTAAAAGATTCTATGAATCCATGTTAAAACAAATACAAATGCATGCAATATTTGCAACAAAATCTATCAAAGGAAACTGAGATTTTCAGCTATATACTGGAGTTAGATATTCAAATCTCATTAACATTTTTAACATCTGATCCAAAGTATAAAGTATACTCTGATGATGCTGTAAGAAAAAGCTTACCAATGTTGTCCTTCTCTTTACAGGAAATTGAATAGCAACAGATTTCTCTGTCCTGAATAGCTGAAAGGTTTCTACAGAAACAAAAATAATAAAATAAGTACTGTTATAACTCCACAAAAACTGACAACAGAAATTTCCATTAAATTACACGTTTTCTGCTTTTCACTCAGTGGGCTCTATTCTATTGTCAGATATTAAATTTTCAAAATAAGCTACTGCACACAAAAACTCCCATATTTCTATAAGTTTAAAAGGCTGTAAAGTCATTTCACAAAAATTCACATTTCTCCTTAAGCCAGTGTAGCAGTTAATAATAAAAACACAGACTTCCCTGACCTGCAAATAACATTTTGTAGTGAAAACCAAGTAACATTACTGTGTCTTAGCATTTACCTTTTTACTCTTTTCATTTAAAATTCAGAATTCTTGTCTCTAATAGCTCTTATAATCACGTAACAGTACTCAAATCACACCATTAATCTTCAGGATGTTTATATCATACTAAAATACATCAGATCTGACTCCTACTTAAAAGGATGCCTCTACATTTAGGAAAAAATTGATTCTTAATTAACTACTGTTTCTTTTCTGGGAATTCCCCTATCACTCAAACACTTTTTTGCTTCCCCATACAAGTGACACAGACATGCAGGAAAGAGATTACATTCCTGGAGCAGATAGAGAGCAGAGGCACTGAGCAGGAAAGTCTTGAGATCACACAGGAGGCTCTACTAAAGAAAATAATTAAACAGTGACCTCCCTGGCCTTCAGGAGAGCCTCTTCAGGGATCTGCCTGGAAGGGTCCCATGGGATAAAGCCATGTAGTGAAGAAGGGCCCAAGAAAGCTGGTTAATATTCAAGCATCATCTCCAAGCTCAAGAGTAGCCTGCCTTAATGAGTTCAGAAAAAAAGCCAGGAGGCATAAGTGGATGAACAATGAGCTCCTGGCAAAACCCAGTTTAAAAAGGAAGCATCTAGAAGGTGGAAGCTGGGACAGATAACCTGAGAGGGATATAGAAACATTGCCCAAGCATGCAGAGACACGGTTAAGACAGCCAAAGCCCAAGTGAAACTGGATCTCATGAGGCATGTCAAAGGCAATAAGAAGGGGTTCTACAAGTACCTAAGTGACAAATGGAGGACAAGAGAAAACATGGGCCCATTGCTCAGTTAGATGGGGGACGTGGTTACACAGGACATGGAAAAGGCAGAAGTACTGTAAGTCATCTCTGACAGAAAGATTAACTTTCAGGAATTCCAAGCTGCAGAAAACAGGCAAAAGGGTAGCAATCAGTGGCACAAATGCTAGCTGGAGGCCAGTAACTAGAAGGATAAATATTGGGTCCAATATTTATCCTTGGTGGCGTGGATGATGGCACAGAGTATACCCTCAGCATGTTTGCTGATGGCACAAAACTGGGAGGAGTGGCTGATACACCAGAGAGTTATCTTGCCATCCAGAGGGATCTCCACAGGCTGAAGAAATGGGCTGAATGTCACACAGGAAAGTGCTAAGTCCTTCCCTTCAGAAATAACAATGTCAGGCACCAGTATGTGCCAAAGGTCAACTGTCTGGGAAAGAAACTTTGCAGAAAAGGACCTAGGGGTCCTGGTGGATGCCAAGGTGAACATGATCTGACAAAGAGGTACAATGGTAGCCTGGGCTGCATTAGGAATGTTGCAGCAGGCAGAGGGAGGGGATTCTTCTCCTCTACTAAGCACTAGTAAGGCCATACCTGAAGTACTGTGTCCAGTTCTGGGCTCCCCTGTACAGGAGATGTGAAGCTAGTGGAGAAAGTCCAGTGGAGTCCTGGAGCATCTCACTTATTAGGAAGGGCTGAGTGACCTGGGACTGTTTGGCCTAGAGAAGAAAAGGCTCAGAGAGGATCTTCTTAATGTGTACAAATATCTGAAGGAAGGCTGTAAGGAAGATGGAGCCCAGTGACAGGACAAGAGTCAATGGGCACAAAGTGAAACACAGGAAGCCCCTTCTGAACATAAACTTGTTGTAACTCTGAGGATGACCAAGCACTAGCACAGGTTGCCCAGAGGCTGCAAAGTCTCCATCCTTGGAGATATTCCAAAGCTGTCTGGACATGGTCCAGGGCAAACAGCTCTAGGTGGCTCTGCTTGAGCAGATGGGGGACAAGATGATCTCCACAGGTCCCTTCCAACCTCAGCCACCTTTCCTAAGTCCCAGTTTAGTTGCTTAGTCTTTGGACCATCCTTCTATCCTGAAACCTCACTTCTTCACTTCATTTGTACTTCACTTGCACTTCCTACTGATTAAAATTTATGTGCTTTGAGGCACAGAATTCTGTTCTGCAACATTTTTGCTATACTGGCCGCTTTTACACAATTGTCTATTTCCTTTACAAACACCCTTACAATGCATCAACTTCAAGTTAGTTTCAATAACCCCTAAGTATATGCTTTGGATAGATGCAAAAAAATATCTGACCTGCTTAAATTTACAGACAGTAGTTCTGTTCTAATGCTGTCAGAGCATTAAACTGCCACTACATATGTACTCTGAGAAGTGCAAGTGAGCCTATTACTATTTATAGCAGTTGGAGGGAAAACGGGATTATCTGAAACAACTTTATACAAGCAAAATAATAATCAGGAGAGGTTCAAATCTACTGCAGTCAGTTATCAGCCTAGATTGCTATTTCAACTGCCAGCAGAGCTCAAAGTGGAGTATCTGAGGATGTAAAATGGAATCTGTTATAGTTGGTTATTGCCATAGACTACCAATGATTTTCCCTTACATACTGAATTTCACAGTGTTTCAGCTTTCTACACAGGCCAGCTACTTACAATTTCTCAATTAACTGCTTTTCATCCAGTGCACCTGGGAGGTCTCTTTTATTTCCAAGGACTAATACCTGAAAGAAATTATTCATATTGGTGTTAAATCCAGGAGCAATAAAAGTTTATTTATGTTTTTAACCAATTCATGGCATTATTTTGGATCTTGCAGACAAGTATTTAGAATGCAATAGCAGACATGTCCTAAAGGAGCAACAGCTGTGAGAGTATGATGGAAATCCCACTCCTAGCCAGGGTCAGATGCTGGATGCACAACCTCTGAAAACTAGGTGCAGTTATTTCTGGGTGTTATCAGTACCAGAAGTCTCCTCTGGAAGTGAATCTCTCCATTCCAGATGGCCACATGAGATGCACTAAGTGTACTAAGTGCACTTTTGCATGCAACTAAACCTGGAGAAGAGCATGCACCAGGTGCACTCAAGCCACCATGGACATCCAACCCACAGGACCAGGGTAATGTTAATGAAAAGTAGGGCCCCAGCAGTAGAGGCTGGGCCCTCAAGATCCAGACATGATTCTCTCTACAGTTTCGCTCCCCTGCTTCTTAACCTAGACATAGTAAGTAGCCAGGTATCCAAACCATGTATCACCCAAGCACCAGCCAAATGACTGATTGTTCTCCCTCCCCTCTGAACATGCATAGTAGAAATCATGAGGGCAGCCATTAGGAATTATGTCTGAGAAATACATAAAATTTACTGAATAGATGCTGGAATTTGAGAGTTCCTATCCAACACTTAAGGCTTCAAGTATAAATTAAAGTCAGAGCACATAAATTAAGGCTTGAGCGCATTCTAAGATAAAATAAGCAATGGATGGTTTTTCTAATTATGATTGCATTACTGTTTTCCAGATGTGTTACAATTCTGAGTCAAGATTACCCCAGTAATTCCCATGAATCTGGAACACATTAAAACTCAGTACTTGCAGACTCAGATTAATAAAGCTACCTTAAAATCTATAATGCCAAAACCCGAGTACAATAAATTGAAGGAAGTTCAATACTAGTTACTACCTGTGAAATAAAAACAAGTAAAAGTTACATTACTGCACCTGGGAAATTACTCTGCTGGTCAGGCCAGGCAATTGGATATTATAACATATAAAAGGAAAGGAGCTTAATTAAATACTTCTGAAGATATGAGCAACCTATCACTTCTGGAAGGAAAAGTGCAAAGTAAATCAGGATGTGAAGACAGTACAAAGGACAGACAACATCACTTGCCATAAATAGCATGACTGTAGCTTTCTGTAGGATTTATTGAATAGGTATTGAACATAAAAACCCAAACCAATAAGAGAAAACGTTGGTTGTCTGTCTATTCATCCTCAGATTATTATGATCACTTGCCCTGGCCAGGTGTCCAAACATTTGCTCACAAGAAAGGGGCCAAGCAAGAGCATCAATTTGTGTGTGACTTCTTGCTGATTTATATGTACTATTGTTTTCTTTCTTATGAAAGGTATGAACTCTTGATTGGTGATGTCATCATCAAAGACCAATGCTAACCTGATTGATTCCTACTAGCTCTAAATTGGAGGATTATATAAACATTAGTCTCCACCTCCATAATGTCTCACTAGAATTTCAGAATACCCTATTGTTAGACACTTCCTACTGGAGAACAGATGCATATTTTATTTTTTTTTCCCATACAGTTTTGCTTGAAAAATTAAAAAGTCAAGAAATAGCAGGACATGGAAAAAGTCAAAAAAAATCTCTGTAAGCAGAGGACAGTGTTTGATGCCTGTAAACCTTCAGAAAGACAAACCTCACATGCTTTAAGATACTGACAGAAACATATCTGGGTCACTGGTTCAAATCCAGCCAACAAAGGGGATGACTGGAAGTAATTACTGTCTGATAATGCCACATGTGGAAATGATTTTTTTTCCAAATCTATTCCGACCTTTAGACTACAAATTGTACAAATGCACTGCAGCACTGATAAGATGATGACTTCTCTGGAAAAAAAGGCACAAAATTTTTTTTAAGAGTGCTCAATGTATCAAGTTCATATCTAAGCTAGTATATTCTAGAGTCCAGAGGAACCAATTCATGAGGGTTTAGGCTACTGTCTACATTCAGGTAAGAATAATAATCAAACTACTTACTGGAATTCCATGCAATTGTGGCTTATCTATCAAACTGTGCAGCTCATTCTTTGAAGCTTCTACTTTTTCTAAGTCTGCTGCATCCACCATGTAACTGCAATGGGAATATAGTTATTGATGGTATTGTCTATTACTTGCTGAAAGTTGCATTAAAACATCTGAAATGTGACAAATGTGTTCACACTGACGACCACATTAAAACAGGTCTGAGTTGTATAAGACCTGCATTTATTAATACAGGAAGATACAGAATTAAATACAAGCTGTGGGGAAAAAAATGGCCTGGAACATGCAATTACTTATATATCTGGGTTGCTGAATGTGTAAAACACACTACTTTTATCATGTTGGGTCTTCTTACTGATGGAGGTGGACAGGAAGAAAAGCATATCTATATTAATAATATCTATTTTAAATTATATTTTCTATGGGCATACACAAGAAAACTTACACAACAGCATTGACTCCTCTGCAATACCGCTCCCACATGCTTCGAAACCTTGGCTGCCCTCCAATGTCCCACACCTGGAAAAGGTAAGAATAACTCAAACTACACAGGAGTAATGAAGGGAGAGAAGAAGAGGAGGAAGAAGAGGAGGAGGAAGAGGAGGAGGGAGACGAGGGAGAAGAGGAGGGAG